>JAWQUT010000539.1:359627-423171 GCA_033807755.1 Ellobium chinense | reverse complement strand
GTGTGTGTGTGTGTGTGTGTGTGTGTGTGTGTGTGTGTGTGTGTGTGTGTGTGTGTGTGTGTGTGTGTGTGTGTGTGTGTGTGTGTGTGTGTGTGTAGCTTCGTCTAAACGCCAGCTGTTATTTTGAATTTGCTGTAAACAAAAGATGGGTCGCTTCTCTTGATCAGAGTTCATGGCTACGTTTGTAAGGTTTTCTTCGAGTTTAAATGTTAGGTCTTCTTTGACGTCATTTTGAGTATGAACTGACGTCATTTTGAGTATGATATGGGCGATACAGCCACTGAATAGAGTCCAATGTCCGACGGACGGCCCCATCATACTCAAAATGGCATCAATTCATACTCAAAATGACGTCAAAGAAGACCTTACAAACGTAGTCCATGTGTTAAAGGTTGCGCCATGTTTTGTCGTTCCGTCATCAGCAGATTTACGCCAAGAGCAAGAATTCGCTGTTCAGGCATACCAAGCCCATTCGAAGAATGAATGTTGTTATTAACTGAAAGTAATCATAGAGAATCATTCTTTTTGTCATTATCTAGGAACCCTTCTTATGTGTGCTTCCTCATTCCTAATGCTGCCCTTAACCTTAAACAACCATGAGGTGGGATAGTACCTTGACATTGCCAATAATACCATAAATGTTAGTCAAAAGTCAGTAGATTATACACTTCGATTTGTGTGTGGGGGAGGGTTGGGCAAGTTGATTCTCGCATTAAAAAAAAAAATACTTAGGTATCCTTTTATAAAGAATCGTTAATTGTCTGTTTTGCAGCTGCTTTTGCTTGTCTAATTTTTTTTTTTGCAGCTGTTGCCCGTTTTGCAGCTGTTTCTCCAAGTAAAAAAAACAAACTATGTGACCTCTCCCTGGTTACACATTAGACTGAAACACAAATATACAAAGATCTGCAGGTCATCATTTTCGGCAATCACTCATGACACAATAGGTAACTTTAAGGTAACCATTTCATAAAAGTGGCTGATCTAAAGTAAAGCTATACAAACTTTCAAACAGGGTGATGTATTGGAAAATCAGATGAAATGCACTGAATACGTAATCTCATTGCGCTGTTAACACTTTAGACCCTCTTTGGTCACTGTTATTGCCAATTTGTGGTGGTTTAATCATCCAAGTCTCTTGAGGATAGAGTTTGCCCTGCGCTGACGCAAATTAATCTATGAGAATAAACGCATGCTGACCCAACCCGATATCTACAGGTTTATACTCCTCATAATATGTCACGGATCTTCCACAGATCATTCTTGTTTGTAGTGTTACTGATCTTTGCGTGTCGTAAAGCTGGGGGTGCTACTGATTTTTGCATGATGTAGATTTATTAATGCGATGATATTTGCGTGACAAACGGTTGGTAGTCTATGTGCTTCTTTTTTTTTTTTTTTGAGTCACGTAAATTTGGTAGTGTCACCGATGTGTAAAGTAAAAGGATTACCAGTTGAATTATCTCCCACTCTCTCATACACCCAGACAGCTGCCTATGGACCGGATCAGAAAAACGACTGAGTAAATCTTCTGTAGTCTGGCAGCAGTTATTTTGAATGTACTGTAAGACACCAATTCTGCTTTAACTAATGAAATCTCGTCCCCCGTTGAGTCACGAGAGTGGAAGATAATTCAGACTGAAGTTTGGAGAGTATTTAAATATTGTTCTGTATAAGCTCTTGTCCCACTGGTCCAGTAACAGTCCTATTGGTCCAGTAACAGTCCTATAACAAACTGCGAGTGATGGTAGTCAGGACCATAAACGTCGAGGTGATGACAAAGATGATGAAGGTGGTATGGTGGTGGTACTGGTAGTGGCGGTATAGGTGGTGGTGATAATAATAGTGGTAGCCGCCATTATGGTAGCAGAATGGCCAAATGTACCACCAGTCCTTATTGCTTGGTAAACCAATCTTAAACTCTATTCATTTCGAGATCTTTCAGTGAAAAGACTGAAGCCAACGCCGGCATGCTGTAAAGAGTATCGAGCATACAACAAACTAAGTAGGTCAGCTGGTTGGTTACTGACGTAAGGTCAAAGACGGTTACGTGCAAGAAGATTGTTCTCACGTACACATCAATTTTAATTTGACAAATAAAGTGGCCGGAGCCCCGTTTCGCTTCGTGTTGATGACGTCGGTGATCAGTTCAACTTGGTATGTATGTGGGAGGCTTTATCTACAAAATGTCTGTCCAGCTAGAAGAAATAAGAGGCGACGACAAGTTGCAACTCGTCAGTCCGTAATCAACTAGTTGGCCAGTTCAAGCTGGTCTGTACATGGAAAACTTAACATGCAAAATGTCTGCAACGCAACGATAGGTTGTAGGTGATGAACGCAACCACAGGGATTCCTTGGCGCTTATATCATCATCAACAACAACAACAACAACAGAATTCCAGTGCTCCATCTAACTCGACCGTGGCGTTGCAAACTGGGGATGCAGAACAGTTCCAGAGTTTCATGCGAAGGAGCAGAGATGTGGCTGTCCTGGAAAACAGAAGAAAACCATCACCTGTTCCTTTTGACCTTCGTTGTGATATGAGCCATTATATTGAGTTCGTATGGTATTCGAGTTTTTGTGTGTAAGTTTACTATAGAAATTAAACACTACAGGACCAAAGCATAACAACAAACAACCCAGATCGTAGGATTTTACTTTATAAACTTTACTTACACTCCCCGCCCACAAGAAAAATGCTACAGGTTCGAATTGCTCTCGAGGCCAGTTGGGAAAAAAAACAACAAAAAAAGAAAGGACATCTATGAGTCAAGATTGTTTTAAAAATTGTCAAGGGTGGAAACACTAAATAGAATGCAGTGCGTTCTTCCAAAAATCCTCTATTGCCTGGCTCTCTAAATTAAAGAGTTTTCTGTCTTAAGAAAATGATATGATATTTTTCGATTTCCACTGGTATCCAAACTACTTGTGATAGAAGATGAGGAAAATGATATTCTGTGATTCGCTTTTCCTTAGCAGTATACATTACGTGGAATCTGATTATCAAAAAAATATTATGGTGAGGTTGGAGTATAAATAAACACAAGACATGTGCCGTTTAAGCAATTGCTGCTTGTAGACTTGGTGATCATCAACCATTGGGTATGTCATGATGGTGTCTTATAGTATGTGTATGCTGAATGTGAGGAGCTGTACGTGAGTCTTTCTATCTGCTTCAAAGTCTGGTCTGTCCCTATGTCTGTCTGTTTTTGTTTAGTTTTGTTGTTGTTTTTTTTTGTTTGTTTTGTTTTACATATCTGATTTAACTCATTCAGTATGTCTGCAGAAATTATTTTAAGACTTGTTTTTTTTTTTAAAGAAACTTTACAGGAAGTTTTTAAAACGCACTGAACTTACGATTGGAAAAAAATGCTAGGTGCATACATACGTAACAGAAAGATAAAGAAGGAAAGTTTAAAGAGAAGGTCTAACAAACATTGCACATAGCATTAACAGAGATCTACCACAGTGACCGGCACGTGGCGAGAGAACTCTGCTTCATCAGGAATGCAACACAACTGAAGAAGAAGAAGGAAGAAATCACTCCCGAGTACCATGACTGCAAGGGCGTTGGAATGGTAGCTCATATGTACGAGAGTTATTATGTCCATACTAAACCGCGAGTTTTCAGTTGTTATTCCTAAGGACAGACGTAGGCTGGACCTTTGGCTGTCCAATAAACTAGGGACATTTAAAAAAAAAAATTAAGAGGAAAAAGGTAGGCATTTCCGTCTACATTCCAATGATTTCTTCACCTAAAAAAAAAAACCAAAATACTGAAGACATAAGTAAGGGATCTTTCAACTGCTGCTAGGTTGAGGATTAGGGATAGAGTTAGTGGTAAGGTTACGGAAAAAAAGAAGCACTCTTGGAACAGTCCATTGAGACAATCTCTCATATTTTTGGTCTCTCTTCTAACCTTGTCCTCGGGACTAAATCAAGCACTAGGTGGGGGAGACTGTAGGCGTTGCCCCCCTAACTTCAGTAAGGTCCGTATAAAATAAAATTTAAAAAAAAAAAAAAATCAGTCAATTAAGAGTTCATGAATTAACGACAGGATATCTTACCATCGTAGGAATTACATTTGTGCATCGCTACTGAATGCACCCTCAGTAGCGCTCAGCCTGCAGAGTTAACGTAATTGTTACGATGATAAGAGATCTCACTGTTAATGCACAAGCCCTCACACTTCACTACTTTCAGGTAAAATGTGGGCTTCAAAAGTAGCATGTCTTGCCATTCTCGTTTCTTGTTGTATTGGGTTTGTGTCCAGCCAGAGCCAGCTCTTACCAGCCGCTGCCTGTCTAACCATACGAGGACTCTTTGTAACTCAAGGTACTCTTCATCAGGAGCATTGTCATCGCCATTGTCATCATCTTCGAATCGTCGTCATCATCATCATCATCATCATCATCATCATCATCATAATCATCATCATCATCATCATCTTCATCATCATCATCATCATCATCATCATCATCATCATCATCATCATCATCACCAGCACCTACTTGTCTAACGATACGAGGACTCTTTGTAATTCAAGGTTCTCTCATCAGGAACATTGTCATCGCCATTGTCAACATCTTCGCATCGTCATTATCATCATCATCATCATCATCATCACCACTAGTAGCGGCAACAGCATTTTGTACTAAGAACAATTTTTTTTTTTTAAAGATAAAGAAGAAATATTTTGACGTCATCGACCAATGCCTGTGAGATTTCATGACACTAAATGAAGCTACATGATTGTATATCAGGTGATTTCCCCTTCCTTCCATCCCCCTATGCCGCCTTCCTTCCCACCCNACACACACACAGAAAAACTACTTAATTTCGAAGTTTAATAACTTTGGCAAGTCATTTTCATGCAGGCTGAATTTGGCACACAACAACAGATAGATATTATCTGGTAATGCTGCGTGCGAACTTCAAGCACCTACATGTTGTGGTCAGGTGACTGCTGAAAAATTAGAGAAAACCGAAAAAACATATGTCCACTCGTAACATACCCGATGTGCGTCTAACACAGCTCAGAAACCTCATTTTTATAAAAATGTCTTTGGGGTTCTTACTGTGGTAAAAGTATAACATCTTAATCAATGAAACTTGCAGCAGTTATCTTATATTAATAAAACGCTTCAACCAAATTTGTGTCACAGATTTCTTGAGAATTACGTAACGTAAAAACATGCGGTTTTCACCTAAATTCGTAGAAAAATACACAAAAGGTAACTATACAAATCAGTCCTCTTTAATTTTTTTACTGGATCATACTGGATCATTATCATCATCATCATCATCATCATCATCATCATCATCATCATCATTTTCAAAATGATAGACACTCTCATACTGTAACATGTAAAAGTTAAATAAAATGTTCCAAACTTTCGGACAAGAAATGAATGACAATTATGAAATAATTCATCATCATCATCATCATCATCATCATCATCATCATCATCATCATTATCATCATCATCATTATCATCACTACCATCATTATTATCAATATTAATTATTATCATTACCACCATTTTCGTCGTAGGATGCGTGACTAACGAGGATCCAGTGCTCTGCAAGATTTTAGCATTTCTGCTTATCTTTCGTGTTAACAATGTACCTCTGTGCACCTCCTTCCGTAAGTCATAGATCTAGGGACTAGGTGCCAAAGTTGGTGGATGGTGGAAGAAGGGATGGATGGATGGATGGATGGATGGATGGAAGCTTGGATGGATGGATGGATGGATGGATGGGTGGATGGATGAACATTATAATAATGGATAATTGATTGTTGATTGATTGATTGATTGATTGATTGATTGAGTGAGTGAGTGAGTGAGTGAGTGAGTGAGTGAGTGAGTGAGTGAGTGAGTGAACGAGAGAGTTAACGAACATCTGACCTTGTGACTAGAAACTAACATATCGTGGTTGTCTAGTTTCTGAACTCTTTCAATGCATATTTCTTCGCAGTCTCACTCAATCTGTCCATCTCCTCCTCAGCTTGTGCGGGATATGGACAAGCACCTGCTCACTTTTGCACCGCTTTTCTCGGCTGTCCTTTCACAGACATAGAGCTTTATGGTATATGCTCTGGAGTGGGTAAGTAGTGCTAACATGGTCGATGCTGCTGAAGGTGATGGTGGCTGTGTGAAAGTTTGAAAGACACAGTAATGTTTATAATTTTTGGTAAACAAACCTTGTGACTGAAACCCGTTCAGGATTGCTGCAACCTTGTGATGGTGCTGTCAATTCTAATTTTTGGGGCCTAAAAATTCATGGTCGGTTATGATTTACTAAGCGCGAATAGGTGGAATAAAAAAAAACCCGGCCTATTCTGTAATAATCAAACTATGAAACATCTTAGGTCATCGGTCTACACACCTCACATGCAAATTTCCAAAGAGAAATCAATCAGATAGTTTAGCTTCTGAGATATTGGACTGTAAGAGAGCCAAATGTTTCTGGACGGACTATAGAAAACAGCTCTGCCAAGTAAATAAAAAGCTGGCGTCGGCTGGCCTGGTTTAGCCACATGAAGACCTCTTTTTTCTTAAGTTTTCGAGAGGGTGAATTCAGATGGATCCACTCCCTCTAACAGGCATTCATTCAAATAATTTGTCCCCTCCTTTCTTCTTTTTCAGACATGTGCTGTAGGAACACAACAGAAACTATGTTTGGAGTCTCCGAAATGAGTTCATCAGATGTCATCCGAATGTTCGCCTCGCCTGACGACAGCGAAGTTTAATCACGGCTCATGAGTAATTGCGGGTCCAGGTGGTGAAATGCTTGCTTTTCCTTCTTCATTTCCTCCTTTTCTTTCAGTATCGTGACATGTACCATTCCTTAAATTTATTATACCAGGGCTACGTTTGGTAGGCTCCTGCAATTTGATGAAATAGCAAAACCACACTCCTTCCTTTGCAAAGGAAGTATCAGTCTCTAAGCAAGCCAAGATGGCTGCGACTCATGCGGTAGAGACAGAAAATAGTGCAATGTGTTGCGAGTGGTGTTTGCTATATTTATTTCTTTGCCTCATTTATTAGCATACATCAAATGCTTGTTTGTGATAGAAAAGTGAATTAAAGTGTGTATTAATTGCAACAACATGTTCTTGTTATGTCGTTTTGTGAAGCCTTTGTTTTTTTGCCGTCTTTGCTTAACTTTCATATTTCATAACTTCTCATTCCCTCCCTATTAGGCAGGTCGTGCCTCTCGTTCACATACGTGTGAAGGACTGTATTAAGATTATTATTTTAATGAGCGTTGCCGGTTGGGGGAGGGGGTGAAGGAGGAGAAGGAAGTGGAGGGGGAATGTTATGGTGTGCCGGCGTCGGGTAGTCTACTGTGACCATAAAATCCTGATATCTACGCTCACAGAATACAGAGAGCTTTTACAGGGCTTTTTATTTTCTATACTGAAATCTGTTTAGTAACACTTTCCTCGTAATGTTTTTCCTTTTGCAGGTAACAGAAATATCTTTTCTCTACACAAATCGAAAAGAAATGGCACCTTTTAATCATAACCTGTTTTAACAGATCACATTGTTTTATGATTTCCTGAAGTTAGAAAGTCGACATTGTTTCAATTTTTCTTTGACTCAGGCATACTAGAAACCGATCACTTTTGTAGAATAGAGCAACGTACAAAGAGTAAATTGCAACTGATGCATAACTAAAACCTTGATAGACATGAAGACATAATAACAAAGATTAAACATGTTTATGCTGAATAGGTCTGTTTAACGATAAACTGCGTGCACAACGGCTTGTGCGACATATGTGGGTAGAAATCTTTAAGACTATTGTTTGTCACCAGGTTTAGACAGGCTAATAACAACAAACAACCATTTTCACCGATATAATTATTTGCACCTATCTCTCTGTCTCTCCGTCTCTCTGTCTCTGTCTCTGTCTTAGTCTCTGTCTGTCTGTCTGTCTGTCTGTCTGTCTGTCTGTCTGTCTGTCTGTCTGTCTCTCTCTCTCTCTCTCTCTCTCTCTCTCTCTCTCTCTCTCTTCTACTTTCTCCAATAAAATGTGGGGGCAAAGTCCTATCTAGTGATTCGATGAGTCCTAGAAGGTCACGGACAGCGCAAGGCATGACATAATAATTGATCGTCTAATCTCCGGTCTTCTTTACTGTGTATATCATAGTCTTGTCAGATTTACCACCCTTTCAATCCCAAGGCCCCTCTTGTGACGTGAATTAATGGTGTAACTCAGTCGCATTATTTCGATGATGTGGGTGCACAAGGGTAAAGTAAAAATGGACGCAAAATTGCAGCGGTGGTACACAGTCTGTTAACTTTTACAAAACAGCAAGGTCTGCAAGATAAATCTTTCCCTGAAATTTACGGGGCCCAATGGGGAAAATAAAGTTAGAGGAGGAGGAGGAGACACGTACAGCTAAGAAGTCGGCAGAAATAATCACGTAACACATCACAACAAAATGTCGGACGATTGTAAAAATGTCATACATTCCTAACAACAAAAACACCAACAACACCAATACCACCACCACCAACAACAACAACAACAATAACAACAACAACAACAATAGCAACAACAACAACAACAATAACAACACCACCACCACCAACAACAACAATAACACCACCATCACTAACAACAACAACAACAACAACAACAACAACACCAACAACAACAACATCATCATCATCATCATCAACAACAACAACAATAACAACAATATGAACAACAACAATAACAAAGCTACAGGAATATAATACATTTCATCACCAAACAAAAATTACATTATTTATTTTGGAAGACTTGAATATAGTAGATAGGTGTTAAGGTATAGCACAAAAAAACAGCTGTTACTACATAGCACAATCAGTTAGTGTTACTACACCAGGGCTTCAGAAACTGGAAATCCAGAGACCAGTCCATAATTTTAAGTATTATGTGAAGAAGCCAAGCTCCTGAGTAAAATTTAATGTAGAATATAAGAACAGCAGTGGCTGTTGCGTAATCCTTGCGTTAATTAACGCACTGCGTTAACTATGGTGAACATCACTACTAATGTTTTGATGGTTTCCAGTGGTTACCGCAGTGCTTTAATCAAGACAAGGATTATGCATACGTCCACTGGTCGTGAGATCCTACTTTGCCACTTTACTGAAAAATACCCGCTCGAAAGTTACAATTTTTACCGCAGACCGCCTTCCCCCACCCCTCCCCTCCCCCCATCCCACCCCCGTCTCCTAGAAAATATTGCTTGCGCCTCTCTCTATCAATTAATATAATGGCGCATGTAGTTGCTCGTCTTGAAAAGTATAAAAGCTGCGAGAGGATGCCCACACAGAAAGATAAAAAAAACCAATCATGATCTATATAAAGGTGCCAAAATGTTAATTGGGCCTAATTGGACGCATACTGCCTTTTTGTAAAATGGCGGTGTTATAGGCTATGTGTTGCAAGCATAGACAACATTGGTCATAACAGTACAGTAATAATGATAATAAAACTAAAACTGAGTTCTGAAATACAAAAGCCAGTGTTATATTGATGTTTGATGAAATTATATTGTTACGTTTACTAATCCAGAAACAGGTAATTTACCTTTTCAAACCAAACTTATATATCCAGTCCATTAAATCAATGGCAACCCGCTTAACAGCAGCTTCCTCTAAATGGGTGGTTTTTCAGAATTTGGTATTTCCTACGAACTTCTCAAAGTTCCTAGCTGGAAGCAACTCCTTTAAATTACAGCTTTTCCAAGATTCCTATGAATTGTAAAATTAAGGATTTGAATGCTTCATAATGATATAGTCCGTGTTGACATAAATATTATAGCGACGAACACCAAATGAACCAAGTTGAGAGAGACAGGAGATCGTGGGTAGTCTTTTCACTGGCGTGAATAGACCTACCTTACAGTAGTACCCCATGCAATTGTTACGTTGTTCGATGTTTTTGCGAGCTTGCCCATGCCGTATACTGTGATCAAAACTAACCTAAAATTCTGACCAAACTGATACAAGACTTTGCACTTGATTTGTAGATTTGATTGGTTCTTTGAGTTGGGTTTTATGATATGCTTCAAACTGTGGCTCAGTGCGGATTGGTCTTACGTTAGACCGCTGATTCCCGCCTGCGCGAAGTTGTTGTACCCGCTGTCTTGGGTAACTTTGTGATCGGCTCGGACTTCGATCTCATCCTGTAGGTGGACGCGCCAGCCTGAGTCGTCGAATCCATTTGGTCTACGGAGTTTTCCCTGTGCTTCTTCGTCCCACCCACGTAGATCCACTCGGGCTGGCTCATGTTGCTATCCACGGCTTCCACTTCCAGCTCCCGCGGACTCTGACCAGCCCTCGGCGACTCATCGCGAATTTCGGGCCACACCGACATGATAGCCTCCAGCGACAGCATGCTGTCTCGCTCCCAAAACGCGTCATAGTCCACCTGCTGGACGGGAACTTTCGAGATCCAGTCGGCCACCCGAACCACCAGCTCCGTCTCTTCCAGTTCATCTATCCGCACACACAGATCAGGACGTTCGTCAGTTGCCTCGTGTTCTGGCAGGCCGAGCTGGTCCTTGGGCTCCAGTGACAGGTTGCTGAGAAGATACTGGAGATGGCCCTCTTCGTGAAAGGCGATGATGTTCCGGTATCCACCGATGCATTGTCCGTTTATGAAAAACAGTGGCAATGTTTGGCCTTGAGCTCCTGCCAACGACTTTACATACCGCTCAATCTGCAGTGATGGATAAATGATAGCAGGCAGAGTTTTTAAGATTCGCAAGTTTTACGAGAGAAGAATAAAGAGCGTATTTTTTTAAAAAGAAAAATTCCACCAAATATACAAAAACTGAAGCCCTCTTGATAATAATGTAGACATCACTTTTACACAGAGCAAGTTACTTCTGCCTGCCAGGCGCTGAGCACAAATCATTTTTTTTGTAACAACAACAACAACAACAACAACAACGACGACGACGACGACGACGACGACGAAACAACAACAACAACAACACGAATACAGATTTCAGATCCAGAAAAAAAAAATAGTATATTATTTATTTTGGTAGAATCGGATGTAATGGATGGCTATAGCACAAAAACGGAGTGTTAATACATAGCGCAGTCGCTCAGTGTTACTACACCAGTGGCTGTATGCATAATCCATACGTTAGATAACGTACTGCATTAACCACCGTAAACACTAATAATATCTTGAGAGTTTTCCTTGGTTATCGCAGTTCGTTAACTAACGTACGGATTATGCATACGGCCACACGTCTTCAGGAACTGGAAATCCAAAGGCCAGTGCATTATTTTGAGTAATATGTGAGGTGGTCGAATTCCTGGGTAAAATTTAATGAAAATTTGCTATCCTCGAAATCTTGCCTTTTTGGTAGGACAAAGACAAAGTCATACTAATTGAAAATAGTGATGATCATCAGTTTCTTCTCCAGGCAATACCAAATTATTTGACCTCTCCCTCTTCCAGTCAAGACTGTACTAAATAAAGCTTCCTTCCTCTTTTGACATTCTCAACAAACTGTCACCTACTGTAGATTTTTTGCTTTTCCTGCGTTGCGAGGATCTAATTTTCGGAAATTTCGATAGCTGAACTTGACTCCCGAAAATTATTCATAAAAAAAAAAAAATCCCATCAAACTGACAATGAAGGCCGTAACCAGTCGATTACTGTGTATAGCCATGGCGTTTGGAAAGTTCTATAGCTTGCGTTGTTTGGATCCATAAGCTTTTCTCTGGTGTAGGCCTGTGGTCGTTAACTAATGTAAGGATTGTGCACACGAGCGGCCACTGGTCTGTTAATACATGAGACTTTACAGGATGAAAAATAGTAAGCTACGTCATTGCGGATTACTCTAGACTTCTGCGCTCAAATACACATGAGAAACTCATCATCTAGGACTCGCTAAAATTAGATTTTCACTTTAAATAAAACAAAAAAATATTTTCACAAAATAAAACAAAACCATTTCTGCTGTGATTCTTCATCATATGAGGACGATGCTGCGACGGAGATAGATAATAGGATTTTCCCACTCAGATAATGACATGCCATTCTCAAGCAGTCTGCTAAGCAAGGCAATCAGTCAGTCAGCCAGCCAGTCGGCCAACCAGCCAGCCAGACAACCAACCAACCAACCAACCAACCAACCAACCAACCAACCAACCAACCAACCAACCAGTCAAGCAAGCAAGCAATTAGCCAGCCAGTCAGCCAGCCAGCCAATCAATCAATCAATCAATCAATCAATCAATCAATCAATCAGCCGGCTAACCAACCAACCAACCAACCAACCAACCAACCAATCAACCATCGTATCACCTGACCTCATGGCTGTCTAGTCTCTTGTCTATGTTTATCCATTCATATCTGTCTTCAGAGAGTCCCTCGTATAGTGCTAGTAGGGATCGACACAGTTTTCCAATGGGCAGACTGCTTTTGCTGAAAACAACAATCTGGAATACAAACATCATGAAGTTGGAACAATGGAAAGGAGTAGCATGACTCGCTCTGAACAACAAAATACATATCGTCATGCTATAAAAATGGCATAAGTAATTTTTCACACTTCTGAGAGAACGCGAGGGGGCGGGGAAACATGTATGGCAAAGCAGTGAATCTTACACTCACAATATTGGCGGAAAAACAAACTGGGACGTTTTAACTTCTTAAGCATGTCAACATGGACCTTGACCTCATTAATAACATAGAACCTTTATCTTAAAACGGCCTGATAATATGAGCATTTTCGTAGCACTGTGACTATGTACTTTGAATGCGAACGCCTGTTATGTCGCAAAATTCCGGCCATTTGGGGTAGTGGTGGGGGCTGGAAGCTGTTACTTCAAATTGACAATGAAAGTACATGTGTTTCATGACTTACCTCTACTGCCATCATAATTATCACTTTTACCACCACTTACACTTCACTACCGTCTCCACATCCCGAAAAAAAAAAAGGAAATTTATACATCTACAGCTGGACTTCAGAAACTTCAATGCCTCAGGAGGAGTCCCTATATCAAATTAGTGAGATGAGGAAGGAAATCATGGACTCAACCTGAGCACAAAAAACTCGGGATTTGGGATAGTGAGATTCTACTGTGTAATCATTGGGAAAATATGGCAAATCCTGGTAATCTCTCAAGATGTATGGGCTAGCGTTAACAGCCGGGCAATTCTGAATTTTTCGATATTTCAATACCATAGATACCGCTAACCTTAATGCAAAACAAGATAGGAGCTTCAGTCAAGGTGAGCCTCTACTCCTAATGTCCGTCTAGACAGGAGCACCAGGTGTGAGAGTCATTCTGAATTCCTCTCCGAGTGTGCCCAAGGCAGGGTTAAAGAGAAGAAAGCACTCTTGAGATAATCAATGTATAACGTCGAAGGATCACCCCAGTGATGCTTTCTCTTCCCTTTACCCTGCTCCTGTACCCGATGCAGGTTGAGTCTGTTGACAGATCAGGGCTACATTTGTTTTGTTCCTGCAATTTGACACAATGGAAAGCCACATCCCTTCCCTATAGCAAAGGATGTATCAATCCCTAGGCAAACCACATCCTCTTCCAACACAAGTCCGTTTATAAGAGGTTCCACTACCAAATTTGAACATGTTGAAGGTTGCAGCCATGTTTCCGAGCTTTTTCTTTCGATTTTGTACAAAAGACGGTCCGTCTCTTCTAACAAACCTCTGGTAGTCGTGTACCCCTCCTCACTGTGACTGGAGCTCATCAACCAAAAACGTATATATTTATCTAATGACCACCCTTTGAATACAAAGGAGGGGTGCGGCTTCCCATTTTGATCAAATTGCAGGGATCAAACAAACACAAAGGCAGCCCAGCTTACACTTTTCTGATTTAACTTTCCTTCGACGAATGCTTCTCCAGTGTCCATGGGTCACAACTTCATTGCTTGATTGGATTTCAGTCAGCAAGTTGTCTCTGTATCATGACACATGCATAATGCTGCCTACAGTCCATTGACAGCAAGAAATGTGATTTTCTTCATTGTAAATTTAGTCTAGATCTAGACTAGTTTAGTCTAGTCTAGATGTATCCTCGCTTCCCATTGATTTTCGAAGCTTACTAATGTGCTTTTTATACATTCTTTATATGTATTGACCTAATTGGCTTAATAATCTAAATTAATCTCAGGTCTGAACGTAAAACTAAAACAAAAATCAGTAGATTATATCGCTCTGGCTTTATGTAATGAGACTAACTCTTTTTGCTATATCGCTAAGTCAGACACACCCATTCAGAATGGTGCGTTTAAATTTCTGTACGGAAAGTCCCACAGCAGAGCGTAGCGATTCTGACCGCAGAATATTTTATTTACAAGAGAAAATCACGAAATTTGTCGGAGCTAGACTATATTTCGACAATTTGTGCACCGGCCGACCTAAAATTTTACATAATAAATATAGCTTCATTTTTGTCTGAAATTGTTTTTTAAAAGTACTATCCGTAAATATTATTTTTTAATTACATAAATGCCCTTTGTTACATGAATGCAGTGCCAATTCGGTGCTTTTTGATAACCATCCGTCGTTGGTTTGCAGTCCTCTATGGAATGTTTACTTGCTGTCCCTGAATTTGAAACCGAGTTTGACAACATTCATCAAAAATGCCATGTCCAGAATGTCTACGTCGCATAGTCGATCGCCAGAATGCATACCATCATCGAAACAGAGAGGAGCAGATTCAATAGGATGAGCATGACTTTGGTCGGATGAACCAACAGTATGCAATTGTGTAAAGGAAGTGAGTTACACATTAGCTTTCAAAAACCAGCAATAAGGTTTTAGTATCTCTTCATGTTTATTATTACCGGTTTCAGTGCAGTTCGTAGAACGTTTTTTTATACTCAGCCTGGTTGGTAATGACATACAACATAATATATATACATTATAAACCATCTGTAGTATCAGTCCTGATAATACTGTAAGTACATCTCTCTTCTCTCCTGTAGTCAGGCAGTATAATGTGCCCAGTAGTATAATGTGCCCAGTAGTATAATGTGCCCAGTAGTATAATGTGCCCAGATCTCTGAACCTAACTACACGGAGATAATCAAAATATGCAGTTTATGCGTCCCAGTAGGTATTCTGCGGTACACACTTGCATAATATGATGTTTGATCGTCTCTTATGTGTTCACATTACGTGAAAATTGTCCCCATTTAGTCCGTTAATTACCCTTTCACCAGGGCCGTAACTAGCACCCCCCTCGCAGCCACTGCAATGTGGTGGGAGTCAAGGGTCATTGGGGCCCCAATGAAAGGAGGGGGAAAGGCGATGAAGAAAGAAGAGAAGAGAAGAGAAGAGAAGGGAAGAGAAGATAAGAGAAGATAAGAGAAGATAAGAGAAGAGAAGAGAGAAGGGAAGAGAAGAGAAGAGAAGAGAAGAGAAGAGAAGAGAAGAGAAGAGAAGAGAAGAGAAGGGGCGAATCCAGAGGACAGTGCTTAAAAGTGCTGCGTGATCACCATGTTGTTGTTTTTTTTTTCCCTGTAAAATTTTCAAATTTTGAAGCGTTGAAAGAAATGAGGGCGGAAGACGGCCCTCATGCAGTGGTTTTGCAGTTGGGGACCCCGCCGAGGTTACTACTGTCCGGCCCTGCACAATATTGACTTGCTCTCTCTCGCGGCCATTGACTTCACGTTAGAATTACAACTGACATTTTTGTATTTATGACTTTGGCTACAAAGTAGGGATCAATACGGGACTTCAAGTAAGTGTCTGTTTGTTGTCTATTGTTTGTTGATATAATAGGTATAAGTCTACGTTATGGGCTGGCATCACCAATAAATCTGTTTTACTGTAATCAGTCAAACACAAATATTTACAAGCACTATCCTCATATACTCCCATTCATACATTGTTTTATTCCCACGGTCAACAAGGGATGCAGTTTATAGGATACTAAAGCGCAAATTCTTTTTAATAACATTTTTTGTATTGCGGACTGTTGTCACTGACATCCTACTTTTCGTTGGTCTTTCTCGCTGACTAGTAATAGAGATAGGCATCTGAGATGAATAAATAAAAATATTACGTTTAATAACCCATGACAAGTAAAGTTTTTTGCTCTGTCTTTTCGTTTGAGCTACGTCCATGAAAATCCAGTTGGGCCTCAGGCTATTTTCAGAGCCCAAAGATTACCCCTTTGACAGGCCCTTCCTCTCTCCCACCCCTGATCCGAAATAATGCTGCTTTAATCTAAACTGGTCAGAGAATAAACAAGTGCAGTAGAACAGGCTACAGCTAAAGTCAATAGGCCTCTGGGAGGGAAAAAAAAACATGACTTGAATAGTGCAATATAAATAGATATAATAATAATATAAACCAGAAATAACTTATGGCTATAAAATACAAACTTGATATACATAAAGATACAAACAGGAATGGTGTGTGTGAAAGTCACACGGAAATGTCCGTCTACATAGCCTGATCATAGTAATGATAACAATGGNTGTGTGTGTGTGTGTGTGTGTGTGTGTGTGTGTGTGTGTGTGACTCTCTCTCTCTCTATTTTTTTTTCTCTCTCTTTCTCCTTCTCTCTCGATATTTCTTCCCGGTTTAATCTTCCCTGTGTTCGTTGTTGTTTTCTATCCATGCATTATTTTGTTCTTCTCTTTAATACAGTACAGTATTATTATTATTATACTGAACGCCATTAGAAAGTATCCACTGTTTTTGTGATGGTCACTCGCGAACACGGGCAAACTGTCAATATCTTATTCCTCCCCGCACAGCCCTCGCATTATGATGATGATCATGATCAACAATACCATTACCACCATCACCATCCTCAACATCACTACCATTACCACCTTCACTATCACCCCCACCATCGTCATTATGGCTCTGTTTGGTTGAATGTATACTCTCTAATGGCGTTTAGTATAATATTATATATTCCTACATTCTTGCGGTAATAGTTTAATTGAAACTGTTGTTGTCGTCGTCGTCATTGTTGTTGTTGTTTGTTGTTGTTGTTGTTGCTGTTGTCGTCGTCGTCTTCATCGTCATGTTGTTGTTGTTGTTGTTGTTGTTGTTGTTGTTATCATCATCGATATTTTGTAGCTCTTGATGGAAATGCCATAGGGAATCAGCTTACACGCTTTTTTCTGTCAGTTCACCAATCTGTAATAGATGTATCCTGTCAAAGACAATAAGAGAAGTTACGCTCTAAATACTAGTGATCACTGTCAGGTTGATTAACACTTTTTCCTCAACATGGTATATATAAACATAACAATATAATACTAATACTATATAGTACATTAATAATATTATTAAACAGTGTGTCATCGACATAGTTCAGTAACTACTGAGAGCTCGCACATTAACAATAGGATCTCTGACCACCGTGAGAATTTCACTCAGGTTGCATTCAGCACACAGTTGCGCTAATGTACTTCTTATGATGGTAAGAGATCCCATCGTTAATGTGCAAGGTCTCAAATATCGAGGATATTGGTATGTTGCTATGTGATGTTGATGCTAATAGGCGATATATGGAGGAAAAGGACAATAAATTGCCGACGCCGACTGACGATATAATTATGAAGGGAAAGTGTAAAATTATCCAGTGATTTAAGTCAGCTGGGGTAATATTGACGTGATGTCCCTCAGAGATGCTATTCAGAAACGAAACTAATTCGCTTTTTAAATTTATTATTATCAATCAGTGGTGTGATTTATGCACAAAAAATTATGTGCCTTCTCTCTCTTCCCCCTCCTCCCCTCTCCCCCCACACACACATACACAGAGCCCAAACCGCCGGTCATGACTCATTACACTGTACTATAATTGTCTGTGTGTTCTCCCGCCCACTTATGTACCCCTGTCCCCTGTCCGCAGTCCCTTCCAAACATACAGAGACTTCGGTACTTGTCCTCTGTCTTTCCAGTTTCCACCCTTATCGAGTCAATGCCAGAGTTGCCAGACTTTTTTTCTAGCCCCGAGTCAAATCGTAGACAACTGAACAAAAATGGTCTGGAAACCCCCAAATGGGGTCATCGTCAGGATTTGACATAAGACAAAAAATGTACTACAAACTGTGTACTGGATATACATTGATATTATAGTTATACCATACATCTTTCTACGTTCATTAAAGCAACATAAGAATATTGTGTGGAAACAGTGCGGGATCGTTCTTTGATTAGTGTTTTATGAGACAGTTATAACAGAAATCCGATCACTTGAAATACCAAACAGTTTAAGAGACGTATAGTACTTTTATTGTGAAGGAAACTCGTCAGTTTCTTAAGTCCGTTGAAGCCAAAAATAAAAACAACCCAAACAACTTGTCAGTCATTTGAGAGCTATGGGTTATTAAAAAGAGCCATTATTCTGGTACTTGGCTCAGTAAGAGTCCAACCTGGCAACCCTGGTTAATGCATAAATAAACCAGGAAGGAGGAGCAGAACTTCCATGAGAAAATCAAAATCAAATTGATAAATATCGAAAAACATGACTGGTTGATATCCATTTATCTTGAACAGAAAGTTTCACTGATCAATGCATTTCTTATCTCTGGGTCGATTAGGATCAAGACTTCAGCGATAGAATCACAATGAAAACAGAATTTAACAAGGAATATCACTGGTTGATCCAGTTAGAAACGTTCGCTTTCATTGGTTGATACGGGTTTCTGACATACGGGTTTAACTATGTACTGCTCTTCCACTCTTTCATTTTATTTTAGCTTCCCAGAAGAAAGAGCTTCAGACCTCAGGTGGTCATACGTCACAAGATATACCAGAATTCCTACCTGGCTCCTTCCCACGAGAGACCGCCATCTTGGACAATGGCATATGTCTTCACTGTCTCGCTTTCGCACAAACTTTCGCTGTGCCTCGTCCTTGCCTTTATCGTTCCAACATGCGGAGACATTATGCCAGGAGCATGCCTGGTTGCTCGCACTGCCTTTATAAATATGGGTGAGATTCATCTCATTCTCCTCCTCCTTTTCCTTCTCCCTTTCTTCCTCCCCTCTTCCGCCTCTCCTTCCTACTCTTCCTCCGGCTTATCATCATATGGGTACGGAAATAATAAGACCGTCCGCTTGTGTAACATGATGAGGAGTGTCTGGAGTGCAAAGATAATTATTATCTCCATCATAAACGATTTCATAATGTAGACGTGCTGGATGACAGTAACAATAGCAATACGTTTACGAAGCTCAGACAAGCAAATGATTTGGTATAACACTACAGTATATTTTTAACAATAAGTTCATTCATTTGCTCACTCATCCAAACCATTCTTATTCCATTATTCGCACACTCCCTCATACTTCCTTACAAGACTAACTGTCAAATTCATTAAAATGGAGATCCTGTTTTTTTGGGTTTGTGTTTTGTTTTGTCGTTTAAAAGCCCGAATATCACATTGTATCACTCTTGTTTTGACAGGTTGTGTGGATTCTCCCAGGCTCATGTGTCGGGCTCTCGCCGTGTTCTTTCGCATGGAGATGGCTGGAAAGGAGATGTGCAGCGTTCACCGTAAGTCTTCTTTAGGCATACATAAACCAGAAAGAAAAAAGTAACTGTATCAGCCATTGAAAACTAGCGTTTCATATGTTGGTAACCCTGCTTTAAGTTTGATGTTCTTTCTAGCTGTGTTTCTGGTAAAGTGGAATTTAGAAATGTAGGCAGTGTTTCATATCAGACTGATCTCTTATGTTTACAAAAAACTCATCTTTGGTGTTTTGAAGTCTAGGGAAATTAATTCTGGATTGTTTAGGAGTCTCCGAATAGGACCGTTATTATGCGGGCTTACAAATATCCCTAAATAACCAACCAATCATGTCAGCTTTTAAAAACCACTATCTCAGATCGCATAAGGCAGTCATGCTCTCTGACTGGAATATTTCAATCGACTTTATCATTGAAGTTGTCGATTTACATGTACTAATGCATTCTCGAATGGGTGTTGCTGGTGGTGACGTTGATTTTACCTTTTCAAAGTGTAAATTCATAAACTTCTTATACAGTGACTGGACTTGTGTAATTAGTTTTTTTTTTTTTTTTGTCAAACATGCAGAGTTTCTTAAACCTAAAACTGAAAAAGGCTGTACAGCTGTAACATTTCATCGTTGTGAAATGTTTATATTATAGTCTTTTTATACTGAAATTTACAAGTGAATTTGAGAAGCCTTATTTCTTGCTGTTATCAGGTGATGATGATTATGATGGTGGTAGTGATAATGATGATGATGATGATGACGATGGTGGTGGTGGTGAAGCTGGACGGGAAATTCATCACCAATTCTAGAATTTGTAAAGTTATATATGATTGTAACGTTGGGAACATGCCATATATGCATGCCTACCTCTGCCATGACGGTGATTAAGAGATTTGAAATTGAAATTTCTTTCATCCACAGCTTGCTTCGACTACGACCAGCCCAGTGGCCGGCATTGCACGCCCGTCCTCAACTGTTATGTTATTCAGGTTATACCTCTCGGGATCTGTAAGCAGGGTGGTAAGTCTTAGACATGACTGAAAGAAACCACCCTATCACTACCACTGGCATTATCACCATCGCTTTCATCATCACCACCACCACCATCACCACCACCACTCCCACTAACAGGGCCATAATCACCTCATCACTCTTACTACTACTAACTACTACTACTACTACTACTGCTACTACTACTACTACTACTACTACTACTACTGATGTCGCTGCTGCAGCTGCTGCTGCTGCTATTACTATCATTACTACTATCAGTACTCACTGGGGAGTCGAGAATGTCATACAGTGATCAGGCCTGTTGGAATAATAATGATGTGAAGTTGCGTGAGCTTTCTGTCTGGATATGAAACTTATAAACCATATTAAACAAAACAAAAAATTCTTACTGCAGCTGCTACTATTGCTACAGCTACAAACTACATTACCACTACAGATAACAAGCTGACATTACAGAAGAGAAAAACAGAGTCCCTCGATACTTCCAAATTTATGTACTTGAAAAGCCCTAACGTTCACCGTACCGGTAATGCCCCGGTGGCCGTATACAGGATAATCCTAGCTTTAATTAACACGTTGCGGTAACCACGGGAAACTCCCTAAAACATGAGTATTGTTCAGTGTTGTTCAATTAATGCGTTAATTAATGCAAGAATTATGCATATAGCCCCTGGTCTCCAGTCTCCTATTCTATTTTTCATCCCTTCGTCACATATGGCGTACACAACATGCGTCATGACCATTTGGTCCAAACATCATGTAAATCCCGGAAGTAGGATTTCCGAGTTGTTTCTGACGTATTTCTATGTCTAATTACCTGTATAATGAACTATTCCCATATATACATGATCGTAGTATAAGCTGTAAGCGTGCTGAGACGCTGTAAAATCCTAGTGCTTAGACGCTGTAAAATCCTAGTGCTTAGACGCTGTAAAATCCTGAGACAAACATACGCCCAGACTAATGAGTTCATAGTAATTAGGTGCAGCACTTGAAAAACATGACGTAGCGTAGGGCTTTAAAAATAAATAAATAAATAAATAAATAAATAAATAAATAAATAAATAAATAAATAGGTCTCTTTACAAATTCCCAACATCTCATCGATCCATTCCCTCTAAAACCGGAGTTCCTCGGCTCTTGTCTTATTTCAATATGATAAGCCTGTTGCACTCAAGGGAAATATTAAAAGTTTCTACCAGTGTTAGATCTTCCGATACGTATGACATACTACTACGCCCTAACCTTTTGGTCCAAATAGCGTAGTTTAGACATAAAAGTACATCCCAAGCATAGCGTTCCGGTGTACTTATAAGACGTTCCCGTACGTCCAGAGCGTCCATAAGGACAGGCTAATGAAATATGGAAATTTGGTGGCACCAAAGTTTGAAAAACGGATGTAGCGAAGGGGTTAGCGTGAAAGTTTATAAAGGCATATTATGAATTTTGATATAAGTTTTTCTTTTGTCGGTATGCAGTGATGATGACTTAGGTAAATCGTACCAACAAGAACGGTGTAGGGAGAAAAAGACCGGAGCAAAATTCAGTGTAAGAGATAAGAAAGTTTTGGGATGATCAGGCCTGCTGAAGTGATTTAAAAGAATATGTAATGGCGTATGCGGGCATTAGCCTGGATTATGAGACTTATAAACCTCACTGTTATTAAAAATCCACTGTCATGGCTGGACTCCTATTTTCTAATTTTCGATCACTACACATGTGGGCATGTCCACTCACGCACGCATGCACACACATGGACATGAGGCTGATACTATTTCTTAACTGTTTCCAGACGTATGCTGTAGAAACACACCGTCTATCACAACGCTAGAAAGATCGACGTTTAACAGTGATCTCAACTGAACGCAAAAGAAGGAAGTGACGAAAGGCTTTTGTTGCGGGAGCAAACTTGATACTGATGAAGGGATTCACGATATGGCTTCTGATCGGCCACTCTTCCTGTTCTTTAACTTATTTAGTGTATGTAGGAGCGGAGCAAGCGAGCGGGCCAGAGAGAGAGAGAGAGAGAGAGAGAGAGAGAGAGAGAGAGAGAGAGAGAGAGAGAGAGAGAGAGAGAGAGAGAGAGAGAGAGAGAGAGAGCGACTGTGTGTGTGTAAAAGAGAAAGAGAGAGATGAAGCAGACGTTTGCATGAATGGCACATTTTTTTCAGGACACGTTGCCGTTTATTGGTAATTGCATTTATGATTAAAAGACACAAAATCTTCGTCCGTGCTTGTTGTTCTCATCATTTCACTGAACATATTAGCATGTGAAAAGTATCAGCGGTATACTACATCGTCATTAAAAAAAGTCTTGTTCAGGCCAACGATAACAGTTCATTAATCGATAAAAATAGATACATCCGTAATTCATTTGAGTTGAACGTATATCTAGAGGTCAGTTTAATGAGGGATCTTGTGGTCGCTGTTTGATGTCAGTGTAGCGGAAACCTGCCATCTTCCTTCTTTGTCATTCTAAACGTAAAGAATCATGTTTTCGGAAGGAGGAGGCCACGAAGAGTGCAATGAACCTATACCTGGTCCTCTGATAACACGATCTGACGTTTTCGCGACGTCTTAGTATTTATCCATCCATCCCTCCTCCTCTTCTCCCCCCCTCCCCCGTCCATCCATCCATCCATCCATCCACCCAAAGCATCTGTCAATAGACTAACATACTGTGTATTCAGACGATCCTCAGATTCATCCACTGATAGAGAGGACCTAGCGGATTCTATCAAAACACATCAATTAATGAGAACAAGGTAAAAGTGTAACTATAGTTCACCTGAGTCAGTCAGTACAATACTTTGATCCCTGAACCCCAACACCGAAAAAGTGACCACAACTGACCATTAATGATTCAATGTCGAAGATTGTATGTTGTAACCACAAACTGTCCTCCACCCCGGCAGGACTAATCATCATCGTCCTACTCACTGTAAACAGGAGTTGGCAACCATAGCCCACCATTTCACCTGATTGGCCGTCCAGGACAACTTCGTCTTTGCGGCAGTTATACTGTAGGTGTGCTAGTGCTCTAGTTCTCAGAATGAGATACTATCACATACCCCTTCCTCCCAACCTCTTTCCAACTAGTCAAACCATCATCCCTTTCAACACTCCAATCTGGTCACCAACATGTTTTATTGCTGCTCTTGTCGAATGATCAGCCTAGAGAAACGTGCCAATTTTCAGACTGTTTAAAATGCTTAACACAATAGGTAATCGAATCATTGGACGTGGAAAAGATCCATAACATCACATCAATGTTTTGAAACCAGAATACAAAATATAATTTTCTTTATATTTTCCTCCTCCCCCACTCTCTAATGTGGGAGCAGTACAAGAGGAGGTGGAAATGGAACACTCACCATATTTTCATTTCCTCATCTCTGAACTTGTCCATCTTTTGTAAATTTTCCCAACCCTTCCATGTGTGAGCTTCCTTTTGTGTCTGCTTATTTCCTCTATCTGCTAATCGTGCAAACTTTCCTTTGATACATGAAGCCACATTAGTTATTTATTTATAGATGGAAACAACATTACTGAACGAACTCTAGACAACTCCATATGTGCTCATTTACCCGAGTTTAAAACCCAGAGGAGTCTCTCTATCAACAGGTATACCACTCACCTTTCACAAACATTCTCAGAGTTTTCTGTGGCTTTATATAGTTTAAAATAGAAGTCAAATCATGCTTTTTATTGTGTAAAAGAAATATTGATTTGGAAGTGCCTAAATACATAATTCGTTTTTTTGGGGGGGAGTGGGTGGGGGGTGGGGGGCGCGCGCAGTGATGTAGAGATATATTTGAAATTATGCCTTTACACCATTAACTCAAAATATTGGCAAACTATAAGGTTCAGATAGCAAATGTCCAAGGATATTTAAGCCAGAAAAAAAATTGACAGAAAAGATTAAATTTGTTCTGACCATCTGATGTATATAAATTGAAAGTTTGAATTTTGAATTCTTAAGAGAAACCAACTCCGTAACCTTTGTGCAACATATTACTGCACCCAGAACTCTTTCCACTCAATATCAATGTGTTAACATATTATCTTTAAAGCTTTCATCATCTAGCTAGAAAAATATCTAGACACCTGCTGGTTAAAAAAAAATAAAGACAATCCACAAAGAAGAGATTTACAAATTAGTATAAAATGTTTATTACCAATGCATGCGCAGTTACAGTAATAAATGATGACTACAAACACAAGTGCAATAACAAAACATGCCAAGAGTTACAGAGTAAATAACAAAACATGTGCCCTTGTTCATTAAGTTAATTCTAATCTTTCAGCGTGTGGCCTGAATTTCATGTAAAACATTTATGTCATACCCACAAATTGGAGATTATTCCCAAAACCACTGATATGAGATGTAAGAATGGATTTCTTCTTCTATATAATTTATTAAGCATAGGGCGAGCCTAAACAATGGCCAGAGATGGAATATGAGTAAAAATCAAAGCCTACAAATCACAACCATTTCTTGCATTTTGAGAATAATACTCACGATGGAAAAATGACAGGTTACATTACTGGTGACCTTCATGAAAAGGCAGATATATACGAACTGAAATGTTCCCCTACATTTTGAACTGAAGCAGGATGAGATTTTTCTTTATTAGCATATTATTCTTATGATCAGAGCTTAATCTAGACCTGTGCCTCCAGTCTTGCTGGTGTATTTCTCTCCACAATGATACTGCATTTACATTTAGCACTTGCTCAAATAGCAGACAAATTTAGGATGATTCTTGGTTATGCAGGTCTTTCGTTTTCTGCCATTTTAACATAGTCTATCAAATGGGTGCATAAAACTTTTATGCTGCCTTCAAAAGCTCTAGAAGGTGTAAAAAAAACAGGTTCCAAGAATCTCAGGAGGACAGAACAATATCTTTATATTTTTAGCAACATAAATACTAAAAGTCACAGGGCATCAATTTGACTGTGCAGCAGGAATGGGGAAATGAAGGACTGACTGTGCAAATACTGAAATTTAAATCTAATCCACCCATGACTGAAGATCAAGGCACCCTGTAACATCTTGATACATTCGAATGCATGCAATATGATCTAACATCGCATGAACAAGAAACAAATGGTACATGGTACACAACAAAATAACCAGATCTGACTTTAAATGTTTCTACACTATACACTTAACAACAAAAATAGTGACATGCTTTGAACAAAAATAAACAAAACGAAAATATTTTAATACTTGCTCATAAAGTGCTCACTAGAAGAGAATAAGAACAGAATGACTTGCAAATTAACATGAAGGAAAGAAGCATGATTTTGATCTGTACTGCTAAAATACCTCTCTGAAACTAAAAGGATCCCAAGTTTCAGTGTATACTTTAGGTTACTGTATCAAACGTATCCTTGAGATCTGGTCTCAAGTTACTCTGTAGTAATGATCTTATTACATATTTGAAGAGTGTTTTTACCCAACTCAGAAAGTACAGTCTGCATGAAAGGGAAATAATGTAAATAAAAACTTTCTTTTCACAAAGACATCTGTACTGATCTTATAATGTCATCACTCTTGATGTAATTCAGACTTCAGGTTCAAATTTTGCCCTGAATAATTTGATGTGGAAATGCAGATCTGAATACACCAGTGTCTCATTTTTCAACGAGTATGCACTTTCAAAGTTATAGAAAAGCACTCTTCAATGATGCTTTTCCCATTTGAATTTAATAAGCCTCATTCCTTGTGGAGGCAATGAAAAACAAACAAAAATGTAAAAATTAATAAAATAAAAATTTTTGCATGCAATAGTGACTCACTGGACATGTACATAAAGCATCATGACAAAAAATTTTTTTTTCACAGCAAAAATCAGCTGTAAGCGTGACAGAGAAAAAAAGCCACCAAAAAGCTGTCAAAGAGAAATTGTCTTCTACACTGTCCTACCAGTGTCATCTCTCATAGCAGTCTGTAATCATATAAGCAAGAAATATCAAGCCTATGTTCACCTACTTAAGTTTAATCTACTACTCTGACACTGAATGCAGTGATTTCCAAATATCATGAGGTCTCCAAAAACAATGCCATATACACAAACTATCCGAGAAAACAAGCAACTCTAACATCTTCTGCTACAAGGGATTATTTTAGCCAACACTGCTTTTGAGGAAGTTCAGTGGTTCTATCTGGTTCTCTTTGCTTCAATAAAATTCTTGTTGGGTTTCTATTAATACATAAAGGGCATTTACAGTTTTGCAAAACAAAATTTTTAAATGGGGCATGAGTTAATACCCATATATTACTAATATATGCAAAATGAACATGAATACAAAAATTTTGGCAAAAAAAGCAACGTAAGCCCTTTTGTCAGAAGATAGAAGAAATAAGCATAGACTAACAAAAACTCTTGGGAGTCAGAATTCACGTCAATGGAAGCACTTCATTGCAAAACAAAAAGCTTGCGACAAGCCCATGACATAGAAAACACAGAGGTCAACTGATAACTACTCATCCTCTTAGAAGTCTATATAGCCAAGCTGCTGAGTTCACACTTGAGGCTGCCACCTCGATGGGGCATAGCATGTAACACAGCAGGCTCAAAGGCCTGAATAGCCGATGTGCCACTTCTTCTCACTTTCATTCTACTGTTCAGATCTCACACTAAGCTGACAATAATGGATGCTGATTTGAGGACTGGTTCCTGTGGTAGGCTTGGTGAATATTTTGAAACTAAGCCATCACCCAGGTAACCACTTCCATAAGACATTTTACATTTACTAAGGCTAAAAAAAATCTAGAAGAAAACTGAAACCTATCTCTACCAAGTTCACTGTCAAGGAAAAGAAAAGCAGCCACAAGTATCACTGTATATTGCACAATGAAATGATAATGCGTCTAAGAACCTGAACAATTTACACAAGAAACTTGTGCCCCATATTGAAGTATAATTTAAATGACTACCTGATTCAACACAGTCTTTCTATAAGACATTTTACTGTATAATAATTACAGAGGAACACTTCCCTTTAAGTATTCTACAAAGTGTGCCTGGAATTCTGTGATGTTATTAGACCAGCGTAATGCAGTCTACTGAGAACAATAACTTGTAGCTTGGATACAGTACCTCAATAAAAGTTCCCTTGGTAAAAATTTGGGTTGTGGTGTCTTTGGACTGCCAATTATAAACTGTATGCAATTTTTACACACGAGACAAGTTTTTTGCTTCTGTAAAATCCGGTATTCATTAGGGCATTGCAGTCAAGCAATGAACTGTTAACAGATGCATTACAAAATACAGAATCAGAATACTTTGCTACTCTGAAGTTCACTTCAAAACATCGTAACAAAAAAACAATGGTGAAAATGGTCTATCTGATTTTTAGCTGTGTTTCACATCAGTTTATCAAAATATCTTTATCATCACTGAACACACGATTGTCAACAAACATTGGTTAGGTTGAAATGTAGGCAGTATATTCTTTAAATACAAGGTAACTGAGGATACAGCAAAAGGCATAGTGTGTCCATATCTGGTCATTGATGGGTTACTGCTACTAATTTAAGTGACATTCATTAACATAAATAATTACAGTATGATACATGTGTGTGTTAGGATACAGAATAACAGAATGAGTAAGGAAATATTAATCCCATTCTTAACAAAACCCGAACATAAATTAGATTTCACACAATGGATGACACCTTGACAAAACACCGTTTTCATATGAGAGGCTTGCCTCTTGCTTACTTCAACAAAAGTTCAACTATCGTATCACTAGCAATGCAATAAAATGGATGGACAGAAACATTTTCTAGCTGCTCAAAGACATCTTGGCTGAACAATGAGCTATGAGTGCATGATGCAGAAGTTTATGAAACAGACTAATTCATGGTTCAGTGACTGTGCATTTATCATGGACAAATCTGAAATCTGGGATGTTGGCTTGCAAATCAGGTTCAAAGAACAATCAAATATTAAAATCAAAATAAAGTCCATATTTAGTTTGCTGAATGTGAGTATTGCACAATCTTCATAGTGGTCCCTTATGTATTGGAGTCATGGGATATACATTTCATAATACTTAACATCTTGCTATACTATATCAGATATTGATATCGAAACACTATTTGATCTACTCTTAAGGATGAAAGATATCCCTTACATTTGCTGAATACTTTTTTCTTCACCAGCAATAACAGTTGCACATTGTTAATGAAGGTAAATCAATTGTAATTTATCAAAGATATTGAAAAAAACTTTGATAAACTTTCATAATTAACCATGCGCCTCAGTTTTAAATTTTGTTACAAAAGTAGCAAACAAAGGATGCTGTGACCTGACTTCATAATTTAAAATGAAAAAAAAAAAGCCACATTTGAATGGGCAACAAGGTCTTTATGAATATGGCTTGAATGGTAAGAAGCTAGGGACCACCAGGTGCTACTGGTGTGCAAGGTGAGAGATAAAATTAAAACAAAACCTATCAAAATAAACTTAGTGATGTTATTCGATATCTTAAATTCAGCAAGTGCAACATCTTTTAGATCACAGACTGAAGGGCAATTTTCACTGAAACAGTGAGTCTCACATTTCATTACATTTCACAAAGAGCCGCTGGAGAGAAAAGTGAAACTTGGCACTACACATCTTGTAACAATGGATTTTCCCATAAACAAATAAAGTCCAATAAACAACATATTCTATCACTAAGATCTGAGGACCAAACAAAAATGAACTAAACATCCTACTGAATTCAATTTAATTTCTTAACCTCATGAAATTACCCTCTAGGCTGAATCTGGTTTGCAGGCTGGACGTTGCACAAGCCTTCTAAGATCTTCAAAATAGTAACTTAAGTTCTTATACTGCTGCCACAAATTGTAATACTATAGTCTACTTCTTTTTCTTTCCCATAGTGGATGTATGTGCCTGGACTTGTGCCTTCTGCTGTGCAAATAGATTCATTTCATCCTCTAAGCGCTTCTTGCTGTCTTCCAGCTTGCGTTTCTCTTCTGTGTGCTGCTTTTTCAGGGCGTCAAAGCGATTGTGAAGCTGCAGAAAGTCAAATGACATGGTCAGAAGAAAGCTTGTGTTTCAACATGCCATCATGTTCAGTGAAGTGCTACATGATGCAACGTGACATCAGCACCACTGAAGACATAAGCCGTTACCTGGTCCCACACTAAATAGGGAGAACTTTTGCAGGGCCTCGCTTCTTAGCCTTGTATCCCCCCTAAACCACTATTCTCCAGCTCCATTTCAATCCATGTTTTGATAGCATCAGAAGTTGTAATGTAACAGAGGATAAACTTTTGAGTCTGGCCACTGTTGTCAAAGTAAAAAAATCAGCTAATTCTCACACGCTTTTGCGGGTATTTTAACTCAACTATTTCTAACAATAATAATAATTAAGTCCCAAAATACTGGAAAAAACCTGGAAATACTGGATGATTCATATACTGGACAATTTACATATATCTGATTACATACCTCCTTCTCTGCTTCTTTCAGTTCAGCCTCCTTTTCCTTGACCCTAATGACAAACATCTGCCTCATCTCATCCTCTTTCTTCTGCAGTGTGGTGATGTGCTCCTGACGTTTCTGTTCGTACGTCTCAGACAAACTGAAGAGAAAATGATCAGCATGATGAATTCATATTTACCCTTGTGGAGCTAGCATCGAATCAGTTCTCACTGATATGCTACCCTTTTAATTATGAAAGTAGAATTTTTTTCATGGGTTGTTGGAGACCCAAGAGACACTAGCATCAAACTTGTGCAGCTGCCTCAGTTTGGGGGAGTGGCAACCTTCAAGAAGAAATAATAAGACGGCCAACACCTGGTCACGCAGTATAGGTTTTGCGTGAATTTCAAGTGTCTAGTGCAACTAGTGTTAATTTGGGAATTCAAATTAACCCATTCCCACTGAGGTTAAAACAGCTACTACTAATTTCCCATGAGGTAGGAGACAAATACAGAATATGCCTGTCTGTCTCCCTCCAAAAAAAAGAAAACAATCAGTGGAGCTATTGAAATGGAACTTGCATCAGGCAATGCCATTATTTCTCTTTCAGGCTGAGAGTTTAATGAGGTCACATGGGAAAATGTGAATTTTGTCCTTTAGTTTCTAATGATATCATCCTGCTGCCACAAGTTTTGGCGATGGCATGCAATCTTGGCGTAATCTGGCTTCTGTGTGTGGGAGGTCTCACAATGTCAGACCTGCCACCCTGCAGCTACCAAAACTCAGTATTCTAACGAAAAAAAATCAGTATATGAGGAAAAAAATCAGTATCAACACAACCGCGTGAAAAAACTGAAATTTACTCACCTATTCACACTGATATATACAGCTATTTAGACTAGATCTAGACTCTACATAGAATAATGTCTATTCAGTATTGCTGGCTTTTTGACTTGGCCTTTGCCAAAAGAGCCTTTTCAAATGCCATTGAATGGCCCATTGAATGGCAAACTTGCAGATGTCACAAAAGGCAAAGGGCCTTCTTTAACGACAGCATAGATTCCATGACTTGTCTACGAATAAATGAACTGTATCATCGGTGCTGTTGTTAGAGATTGCCAGGCAAAGCTATCCCGGACGATCCCCCATCGAGGCAGGCCTGATGGAAGGCCATGTCTTTCTGTAATCTTCCCTGAATTTCTGCTGTAGTCTACCCTGGGCTTTTTTGATGGTGGTTCCATTTTCAATTAGATCTAGGTCTCACTTTGCTGATGCTTTCCGATCGACCCACTCAGCATGAATGAAACAAAGAACCACGCGACACGCTTCGCTCGCAACTAGACTAGCCTAGGCCTGGCTTTACAATCAAATAAACTGCGAAGTACTGTCATTGGAGAAGAACCCCGCGACTGACCAATCGGACAGGCCCATAATATTCACTGCGAAGATCGCTTTTCCGGTTCCGGTAAACACCGCTTTCGGTATACTCAGGCGCAAAATCGGAAAATCAGTATTTCATCGATTTTTCACAAAAAATCGGTATGATTCCGATTAAATCGGTATCGGTGGCAGGTCTGCAATGTGATACCATGTTGTCTCCTACTCACCCCCTGAGGACCACTATTGTGATACTATGCTGTCTTCCTACTTCACCCCAACACTAACAACATGACAACATGTTCTGCATAAAAATTATTCCCGTCCAGCAATTTTTGCATGTTTTATGCGGTAGCCTTCCTCTTGAAATAATAATATACATAACTTCCATGTAATTTTAAAACATTTCATGGAGCATTCTCCTAAGGAACATCAGCCATTTCCATCCTGTCTCCTTATGATGCTGAACAAAACTGAACAAAAACTTGCCAGTCTTCCACGAGTACATGAATATTTTTCACACATGGAACTAAATGGAAAATGAACCCCCTCAAAAAGGAGAATAAGTCAGTAATGTAAATCCTTTTTTGAAGATTATACCTCTTTGATTCATTGTCAGAGAAGCCCATCTCCTCAAGTTTGTGGCGACGATACAGCTCAAAGTGTTTGGAATGAGTGACTTCTCTTAGATCCTCCATGTTGGTACGAATCAGCATCTCCCTTAACTTGACAAAGTCACAATGGTTCTCATTCTCCACTGCAATGTAAAGAGATCAGTGTTCAGAGTAGAGATCAATGTTTTCAGAGAAGATATCTGTGTCCAGAGAGGATATCTGTGTCAAGAGTAGAGACTGATCTGTTCAGAGTAAGCATTTATGTATTCAGAAAAGAAATCTACATATTCCAAGGAAAGATCTGTGTGTTCATGGAGCTATGGACACAGAGGAGAGCTATGCGTTTTGAGGAGACATCAAACTATTTAGTCAAAAGATCTTTGTGTTGAGAGGAGAGATCTATGCTTTAACAGAAGAGATCAATGTGTGTTCAAAGTATAGCAAATATAGTAGAGGTGAGAGAAAAATGTTGCTTACTGAAAGTGCCAACAACAATATATGACATCAATCATAGGAAGATGTAAACCCCAAAGGCAAGATTCACTTGTAGAATTGGTTATTTGTTTTTGCAGCAGGTTTTCAAGAGAGAATCAGCCTCTCAAGGGGGAATTTAAATCTTAACTTGAGGCAAACTTCATTTAGGAGAAAGAAATGTGTAATATAAATGGTGATATGCTAAACATTGAGGAAGATTGTGCCACTGACTATTTTTATATACCAACCAGTGTATTCCATGCAGAAAATATGATCATGAAAGAAGAATTGGTTGATAGAAGAAATTTAAGTGAAACTTAGTTGAAACTTTCAGCTGCAATGACATTCTGAAGGACATCTTATGCTTCCCAGTGGTCTGCATGAGTTTGAACGGTTTCAAAATCCTCTCATAGCTTGGAAGTTCACAGTTTCCAAACACCTGCAAGAAACTTGCTCAAAGATTTCAAACTATTTAAGATTTAGCATTGAGGTTTGGCCAAACATCAAAAGCTCCCCCACCTATGCACAATCCTGCCTACCTTGAACTGTTCCCCAAGGGTACTGCCTTGCCTTGACCATCTTGTTACCAATCTTCACTTCATCATTGCTGCCCACCACAGCAAAAGGAAGGTGTTGCTAAGGGAAGCAAAAAAAAAAAAAATATTGCTAGAGCCGAATTACGGACAAAATCTTTTTATAACCATCCATATATTACTAGAAACACTACCTCTTTGTGCAACATTACAGAACTCTCTCCCCCTCCCCTTCTCACTCCACCCCCTACACCTGATTCCTAAAGAAAACATACAGAAAGTTACAATAGCCAATTCTTCAACTGATGTCCATATATTTAAGAGAGGCTAGTGACTGACATGAACAAAACCTGAAAGTCCAAGATGAAGAGGTTCCCAGTCCAACTTTTTCTTTGCTACTGAACATTATTCACATGTAATTCCAGCAGAAGCAGGTACCACAGATTTGTCTCAATTTGTTCAGCACCAGGGAAACAAAAAACAACACAACTAATCCAAATTTCTCCAATGTTCCAGAAACCTGGCACCTAGAGTACACCTGCTTTTTATTCCTAAGCAGAACAGGGAACTTGTCTGCCCCAGATACCAGGAACTCCATGCACCATGTACTGGCAAAACAGTTCAAACATTTTTTTCTATTTTGTTCCAGGATACAGGATTGACATAAAGGTCACTCATTTTTCATGAAATTCTCTGAACTTTCTGTGCTTTCAAGTGGATTGCATAATTTAATTGAAACAAAGCCACTTTAGTACCAACTTATATCAGGTAAAGATTACCATTTTCCATGAGAAACCTATAAGTGGCTAATCAGCAAGATGACTAAAACAAAATAAACATTTCCAAGTAGGCTCTTGGACTCCTGATATCTGACAGCTTTCTCTAATGGATCTAATGAATGACATCTCTGGACCAATTAAAGGATTTTGGTGCTTACATTCATGGCAGAGTTAGTGTCAGCAACTGTCTCATCATCAGTAGGAAACTGATAGATGTGCACTCCATTTGATATTAGCTCAGACATCAGCTGTGGAAAGATGGAAATATTGAAAGGTGAATGTCTCATTCAGGAATGTTTACCCATTGTAAAAACTATAGTTCTGAGGACAAAAAAGTAGATAATGCAAAGGAGTTTCTGTTCTAGACTGCATCTGCACCAGTGTACCACCTCATCCTTTCATCCCCCATCTTAAATGCATAAGGCTCTTACAGATACACTTCTCATGGTGGTAATGATCTTGACCATCATTGTGTTGTCTGTCAGTGACTCCTGTAACTGCTATTGCATCTATATGCTCATTAAGCTTGCCAGTGGGAATATATTCTTGGTTTGCTCTTTAAAGGGCAGCTTATTTGGGTGTATACATTTGTCCACCCTTTAAGAGTTAACAAGACCATAGCGTTATCTGTCCCTCTCTCTTAACATCTTGTTACAAGACACCACCGTAGATATTATATAAACATGACCTATTGTTTCATTAGTTCACTCTCTTCTTCTACTTCCCATTCATTTCATTAATCTTACAAGTACCCATCATCTATCCATACCTTAGTCTTGAACTTGTTAAGCTCCGTCTTGGTAATGGTGTCAGCCTTGGCTATAACCGGGATGATGTTGACCTTTGTGTCCAGCTTCTTCATGGTCATAAGGTCCAGAGCTTTCAAGCTGAGAGAAAACAAGAGAGGCAATCTGATAATCTGTTGTATTGGAGAACCCACCATAAACCCAGCCCTCTGCTGTGAATACAATAGCAACTCCACAACAGGGCAAGATATGCCCTGAGGGACAATAAGAGAGGCAATTTCTTTATCAGGTATTCCGGAGAACCCATCATATATTCACCCTCCGCAGTGAATACAGTAACTCTTTATAGCATCAACCTTACAAAGCATGAAAAACACAGTGAGATAGTTGACTCATTTTCAACGGCCGATGAGAATAAACATATCCCTGTAGCCACCCGGCTAAAAGAAAATCCAAATTGCTGCAGTCTATTACAACACTTTACTGAAGTCCACCTTGCCTAACGTATCTGACTAAACTATTAGAGATATCGTAAGCTCACTTCCTTCATTTTAAAATTTACTAACGATATTTGACTGATTTAGCTTGAAAATACCTGGAGATGGAGTACGCTGTGAGTGTAATAGAAGGCAGCTCAGGAGAATAGAAATGCCCAAAAAGGCAGCTCATGGTTGGAATGAATTGTGGAGAGCTTTAAGTGGTGTTAATTTTTCTCTCTCAGGCAGGAAATAATACCATTTTCCTAAGAATTTCTGTATTATGCTAGTGACAAAACTGCATTCTGTCCACTGCAAAGATCTGGGAATATAACTTTTCTAAAATAGTCATCATGCCATCTCTCTTAGGACTGAGGGTATTTTTTTTTTCACACAACTAGACTATTCCAGGACTGGGATTTCAACAACCTTTCTGAAAATTCACAAAAATAAAGTAATAAAGCACTGATAATGAAATTTGGAAATATAAAATTTAATATGTTGAACTTAAAAAAAAAATATGTATGCATTACTTCTTATGTTGTAAAATCTGGAAAAGAAAATGGCATTTTTCCAAGAAAAATAATGATCTGATTCAGTTATGCAATCATGCTTGTATTTGTTTCAAATTTTCTATTTCAGCGTAGTTATATGTCTTACTATAAATAAATAGCATTAAAACCCATGATAAAGCCATCTTCTTGATGTGCTTGAACAGAGTTCCAAAAACTGAACAGAAAAGGCTGTAAAAACTCTCCAGAAATAGGGCACACACATTCATGATGATTTTCATGAACTCTATGTGGGTTGTTGAGCAAACAACGGCAAGATTTGTGACTCCGCAGAGCGTTACCTAACTTGTCCCCGCCTACTTTGTTTTGGCAAACAGCAACTTTTGCAGGACTTGTTGCAAAAGATTTGATCAACACACATGAAAGTAATTTCAGACAGACACACGGATGAGACTTCAAAGGGTGAAAACTTACTGGATCAGAATATTCACCACTGTTAGCTTAGCCAATGTTATGTAAATCTTGCAATAAGCCTGGATGTGTGAACTGATTCAGCATCAGCCCCTTGGAAAGCAGGAGCTTTAATATCCAATACAAAGTTTCTATTATTAAAACAAATCTCCCTGAAGATCTGTTTTCTTTCAGCAGTTGTATTCTGATTTCTGACCTCACTGAAGAATCCTATCATGTGTTACCTAACCAATATGGATGATACTTTTCTTACTGTCTTTTAGGTAGTTCTTCCTCCCTTCCTCATCATGAGATATGGAAGAAATGCTACGGCAAAGCCTGGTTATAATAACTGGCTATGTGGATATGGGTCAGACACTCACTGAATCAACTGACAATCTGAAGAACTGATTCCAGTTACTTTTTTCTAATCCTCTGGTGTGAGTTGATTCCTAACCCCTTTATGCTTAACTGCCTTCCAATGACTCAGTTTGTGAAGTGAATCACTCTTGGCATCAGGATGAGTTATTGTTGTGTTGCTACTCAAGTTATATATTGTATTATGTTTGAATGGAGGGTAATTCTCCTTCATTTTATATTGTACACAGTGGTATGAGATCACTTGTAAAGTAAGATACATGTACACACAAATTTATTATAAAAAAGTTCAAGTTGCATAAGGTGAATGAGTACTGAATTCTCTGAAAAGGAAGTGCATGCAGTTTTTAATATTCTCAGATATACTGCTGGTCATTGGCTGAACTTGTGCACCATTCCAGAAGGTGGCGCTACTTCTATAAAATGGAAAGGGGATTGGATGTCTACCTAATATGTTCTATGCTTGGTTGGACTAATGTAAACCCTGCTGCGTTGAGCTGACTTACGCCACTATCCTGATTATTACATTAAAATTTACACTTCTTGTTTTTGAGGGAACAAATAACTGAATTATTGCACTATAGTGTGTTCACTATTGTTTGATCAAAGTTTTTTTAACATAACTTTTTAATTCCTGGATGAATTGTTTCCAAACTTTGCACAAGTTTCTATACCAATCTGTCTCAACAGAAAATATTTTTTGCCACCCTCCTCTATGTTCGTTGTGAAAGTTTTCTCAGTAATCGTTAGTAAAAAATTACCTCTGCGGCCTGGTCATAAATTGAGTATATTTACAGTGGTGTGACGTCACAGGAGAGCGCCTTACTAGCGTCCTGATGCATATTGATTATTTGCATCATCCTGCTTAAACTACTTAAAGAAAATTGCATACATATATATATATATGAAAATTTAGGATTCCGAAGTATATAGACTATATACATGTTTCTTATAAACTATTTTATTTCTTTAATTATTGAAATATTGAGCACCAAACTACTAAAAAGTTCACTTCCCAATCAGCCATCAACGAGATCATTCATTCATATCAAATGCTCCTCTAGGCATACAAAGGTAAGAGTAAGATGATGATATAGGAATAATGAAATATAAAGTTTTGGTGAACTTGCTAGTGGTGTTTGCTATACTATTGTCTTGGCCTCTTTCCTTAGTACACATACCACCGTTGGTTGTTGTCACATTCTTCTCCGATACACAGCCGTTGATAAAAAGTTACACTAACAAATTTAAAAGATTTAGATGGCTGCCACCAATTTGCTCAATTCTCACATCCGGTTTTCACAACAGGCATCACATTTCTAGCAAATGTCTAGTAGGTGTGCACACTTCCACATTATGACTTACATGCAACAACCAAAAATGCACCCGTAGTGTTTTTTTATGTACCACTAGATACTATCATTTTGTATAGCCTTGTTCTATTTAATGGCAATGTATCACACCTTCCATGCTACTGAATGCACTTTTTATATGCCCCTACGTGCAGATGCCAAAATGGTTTTGACTTCAGCACCACTTCTAGAAGTCTTTTCAGTTGTTATCCTATTTTTGTTCTGCTCATTTGCATTCATTTGTTGCCTTTAAGTGAATGCTTCTAAAGCGGTTCTTGAAAATTATTTTTGTGATCATTACGTTTAAGCAGTTTCTACCTATGCGTTTTCTTAAATGTTTACAATTTCAATTTTCATACTGTAAAATTATGCATGTTTGAGAAACTTACCTATTATCGTTTATTTCCAAATGTTTAAGTAAAAAACTTTTACCACAGATACAAAGACGATGTGAAAAAAATATTTTCTGTTAGGACAAATTGGTTAAGAAGTCTTTGCAAAATTTGGAAACAATCCATTCCAATGGAAAAAAGATATTTTTAAAAAAACTTCGTTCATCTTTTTGTGAAGCACTATAATATATTAAGCAGGCCTAGGCTGGCTATGTTGTCTAGTTAAGCTTGAGAAAGGGAGGGATAGAGTTCTGTCACCACAGAGCTGCCGAGGGGGGGATGGAAAGCAACACAGTCACAATCTAGGGTAAAGGGAGATACTGATTCATTTGAAACAGATAACAATCAGACTTATAAAAATGGTTGTACTATTACAAATCACTAAATCTTTCATTATTTTATTTATTCCCGCAATGCATCTTGCAATGCGAGACCCCCAAATAAAGTGAGTATAACATTGTATGACATTAAAATTTCACGTGTACTTATTCATATGCCTATCCCCTTCAACAGTCAAAAGGCAGAGGTAGTGCTATTAAGAATAATCCCTTAAATTTTAACAGCTATAATAAACAATTTAATGTGCTCAAGTGCCTTAGTCTAAAAATGCATATTAAAAATTATTGTATAAGTACTAAACCTAATAATGAATTAATGGCAAGAATGTTTGCAAATTATAAGACTGAAAATTTCATTATCAAGGGAGCTAACCGCTTTAGGGAGATAACTATAATATAGTTTCTGTTTGCAGTTGTCTCCCTTATAAGTACAAATTACTTTCACAATCGCATTACTTCTGAACCCATTGCTAGAGTGGCTCTGTGCTCATTAAATGGGACAGGTCTTGGCCTATACACCTGTCCATAATGGCTCAAATTGACATTGGTGGCAACAAAAGCTGGTGGGGAGTTTGCAGGACAATTTACATCCATGTAAGGAAACTTCTTTGCTTGTGTGAAATGCCTGTTAATCACACAATGTCCAGCATCTCTGTGATTATACCCATCACTAAATCCAAACGTCTCCCATCTCTTGTAGACTGCATGTTAGCGGAGTCAACTGTACCTTCCACGTCATTTCCATGCCTAATCAGGGTTCGTGTCACTTTTCCATCATAAAACTTAAAGGAAGACTGCATTATCCTACAGACCATATTAAATCATACGATACCCGATTATTCCAATAAAACAGTGTTTCAAGCTTCTGTCATAATGATATAACGCCTCTGCTGGCCCCAGACAACCCACAGGGTTACATTATCCAAAGTCCGAATTGTTACACCTACTGCGTGCATGGCGGTCATAAGCTTACGTCAAATACATTCTAGCCACATGGCCAGGCTGTCTAGCCAGTGCTTTGCGGACGAGTGATAACGTTGGTATGAATGTTTTAATTCCTCTGTGAACACTAGATATGTCAAACAAAATCATGCTGAGGCAATAAAAATGCAGATTACTTTTTCTGGCTTATTATCAAACTTATGGTTTGAATTTGGATGACAAGAACCTTAATTAAAAGCTGAGTAACACATTGTCAGGTAGAGGTGTCTGTAGCTGCTGAAACTTAAGCGAGGTCATTGTTATTGCCACAGGCCTCTGCTGATCAGGGAAGGGGAATAATTCTGGATGCAAGGGCCAAACCTGGTAACTCTAGCTCTCCTTATTGCCTCATATCACATACGCGCATGGTAACAGAACGATGCTCTTCCTTCCCAAAATTGACTCGGTAGGCACCATAGATAATTTTCCAAAAAAAAAAGTATTGAAAACGGAAAATTATTTTTGATGTGCTTGTCCTACTTTAAGCATCTTTCAAGAACCCATGTCATCAAATTTATTTCTCCTATGGTCACAGTGTAAAGGAATAATCTGAAGCTGCCTATTGCTGTCTGTTGTGCTAAGTGAACTTTCCTTAGCTTTCAAAAAATGGCTTGAAATACAATTTCCTGATTGAGAGCTACTTGAATAGAGTGAAAAGCTGAAAGTTGATCTCATATCTCATAAATCAGAACACACCCCAGGTAGAGCATATGCTCATTGTGATCAAGAGCGTGAAGAAACAGAGAACTGACTTACGAATGCCCAGTTGGAGCAATGAAGTACAAGCAAGCATGAACACGTGTGTCATGATAGGTATGCAGCATACGTTTGATCTTCAGTTCCTCATGTAGATATGCATCAAACTGGGCATCAATGTAGTCTACAATTGGCTTCCAGCTGAAATGTGAAAACACTTCTATAAAGTCAGGTCTACACAAAGTATTAAGGATGGTTATATAAAAACTGCTCAAAATGTAAAAAAAACTAAATACAGTCAGTAGTCCTGTGTCTGTGCATCTGGACAGTTTCTCCATTATCAATCAATATTTAAAAAAAAAAATTTGCCCTTCTAGAAGTCAAACACCCTCATTTTCAAATAATGCATTTATTCTGACTCCATCTTTAAAGTATAGATTCTGTGAGATCTGTGAAAGCTTAAGTTTAGATGCACAGACACTGGCTGTAACTGTAACACGCTAATGTGGAAAAAAAAAATTGATTACATCTATTCGTGACAGAAATGCATTTATGTCTAGTAAATTTCCACCTCACTGCCAACAAGATGAATATCCCATGAAATCTGTGCATGTGTGTGTATCCCATTATTTATGTGTATTTATTTCACTAAACCTCACTTATAGGGGGCAAAATGTTTGCACCTCAATAACAACAATACAAGGCACATGCTAGGCATTAAAGAATGTTTATACCAACAATATTCTTTTTGAAATCATCATTGAAGAAATAACAGTATATCAATCCTGGGATGCTATAAAAACTTCTTCTATGCTTGATAAGATATGATAATTCAGCAGCACTACAACCTGTCAAAGGGCTGCGCATTTAAGAAGAATGACTATCATGATAACAAGTCATTAAGGCAGATTAACCAAGTATCTCCAAGATCATGGCAAAGTCACTTAGGTCCAAAAACAGATACAACATCTCTTTACACATGTTGTTTATTCCTGTTGAAAGAATGTGACCACTTAAACACCTCAAAATACTATAATGATTTAAACATGTACAGCTCACTAATTAGAATTCTGAAGGCCTTTAACCCCATTTCTCAGGTCTCGGCTCATTGCTATGCCTCGATTATTCATTCTGTCCACACTAGCACACTTAGTGCATGGATTTTTGAGCACTGTAAAGCACTGACCATATAAACAGGACATGGCTGAGACATTCAGCTTACAGCAGCAGTGATGGTATACAGAACAGAAGTTTATGAAGCTCTAGGCATGAAATCCACAAATACTACAGAAATAAAACTCTAAAATTTAATATCTACTCATAATATCATTCATGGTACCAATTCTTATGTGGACTAAAAACATGGTCTGAGCGTAATACAGTGGAACCTGCTTAAGCGGGACATGCGTAAGTGGGACGCCCGCTTAAAGGAGACGAATGCCTGGGGAATGGAACTTTTGCTGTTTAAATGTATACATGTGAGAGGGACGGCAATCCGCTTAAGCGAGACAACTTGGAGCCAGATCTCCATAATATAAACACTATTTTTGACAGGAATGCTGCAGATTGTCACTACTGCGCTGTGTCTCAGTGCTTGTTTACCTTTGTCCATCAGCTGAAAACCTGAGAGCTACAAAGAAGCTTGTACCAAAGGTCCCGATTGCCCCCCTTACGTTACGTGAAAAGTGATTGACACTACCTCCCCACAGCCTCCTGTCAGGCAGTTGACCCTTCGGCACACGCATGGATGAATCAGAGCAGACATCCTAGTCGCTGGTCATTTAACCCGTGCAAGCATCAACGGATCAAGACTAAGTAAGCCCCGTCCTCTGTCAGCCACACTTTATCCTTTCTTCAGCTTGGGCAATGACTGACACTTATGAGCCTCACTTGGCCGGGATGTCGTTCACATAGGCAAAAAGCCTGTTCCCCGCAAAGAATGACTAATAATATGCTCTGCAAGTCTACTGAAAATTAGATTGCAATAAGTATATTTTAAACAGTACAGATACAATTTAAATCTGACTCCGTTGTTACATCTCACAAGCAACAAGTGATGATTATCCCTTAACTTAAATGAAACGCAAACTATCTAAGAAATCACTTTATAATGGATAGTCCACCTAAGCGGGATGCCCGCTTAAGGGGGATGATTCGTCGAGAACGGAGCCGTCCTGCTTAAGCAGGTTCCACTATATATCTCAGTTTTATTCTGTCTCTCCCATAAAATTTATCTGCTTTGATTAGAATTCTACGGCAATGAAGCGCAAAGTCACCTACAGACTAAGAAGCTGTAAAGTCAGAGATATGGGGCAATTTTTTTTCCCCCCTCAAGGAGTGTCCTCTGAAGAATCATTTCTACAGGTCTCTGTATTGCCTTTCTCTAGGATTTTCTCTTACAACTGAGTAAAATGGCTTTGCAATAAGTAAAGTTCGAAGGTTGGCAAAAAACATGAAATGCAGGGTAAAGTGGGTGAAATGCATGGTTTTCTAATTTATTACATTAAAACTGTAGGATGTTTTTTCACCAATGTTTGCTTCAGTATTGTATGAAGGGAAATGTGGGAGAAAAATAATTCTTGCTGCAGGAGAAAAGCACATGACCAGAGTGGAGACATTATAGGTCTTATCACAAATACATTTGGCTTCAAAAGCTACACAAGCACGCCCTGACCATTGCCTGGACTATCAAAAATTAACATTATCATCTGTAAAATCTAGTTGGGCACTAGAGTAACAATAAAATGCTCCATGGACACTTATGTGTTGTGCAAGCAACAATCAGGAAGTGAAATGATAACTGGTATTCTCCCCTTTCCTTGATTCAATTACCAGGCAAGTATTGCAGATCACAGCTGACACAATGATGTGAGCTATGATTACATGACATTTTGGGAAATATTCATTAGCATACAGATCGTGGGGAAGTGAAAAGTGGGCTAAGGCAATCTACAAAACCAAAAAAGTTCACATCTTCCTACTGAACCTAGTAACACAGTCAGTAATGCCTGAAACACCGAAATAAACTTCGCAGGTTGAAGTGGAAGGAAATTATAGACAACAACACAACAGAATATACACAGCTAGGCAATTATCCATATGCAGTGTTAAAGTTTTTGTTCCTGGCATCTCAGAATCACAAAAGGTATAGGAAATTAAGTGTGAACCAAAAAAAAAAAAAATGTCTGATAACAACAAAACGGTGGTTCCCTATGCAAAGCACTTTTGCTCGACACAGAGAATAACAAAATGCAATAAGTAAAACCATCTTTTACAGTATATAACATGTGACATTACATAAAAGAGTTAGCCTTGAGGTAAATATTGAAGCAGTTATTGCAAACCAGGGCTTTTGAGTAGTAAAGACATTATCTCAGTACTGTAGTCTTTTGCTAATAGCATTAGTTTGCTATTTTTGCCACTAATTTGTGATTTAACAGCAAGAAGATTATGAAATTTACATATTACACTTGGTTTTTGTAAGCATCTTCTCCTTTCTCTGCATTATTCAGTCTTGCCCTACAAACTGAACCTTCAGTAACTTCCACAGAGGTGTGGCATTATAGATGTCACAAGTACTGACAATACGCTGCTGTTTCATTTCTGCTTATCTACATGTGAGAAAAGCCCGGACTTGCTGCTGGAACTTTTTTCTTCCACAAGCATAATCTGCATGGTGGTCAGCACTTCATATGAAAAATCCTGGAAGGCGCTAGGTATCAAAAGCCACAGGTGTCCAATTAGAAACTACAGGATTACATGCTGTGAGGGGAAGCTACCTAAAGTATGTTTGGTGAAATGGTGACCTGTGACCAAAAGCATCCCAAATACATGCAGCAAGGCAACCAATAAATAAGAAAAATGGAGAAAAAAAAATTTGATAAAAAATTAAATGTATGAATTACAACAGGGTGAGGAATTCAAAAGAAATATTTAAAAAAAATGCACTGAGTTTCTTTGTTGCCTTGCCTCATCCACAAAATTTTGAGAGCAAAAGTTCACTGAACTGATGCTAGCATATTAATTTTAGCTTCAGAAACCATTACCTTCCATGAGTGCTGAGGGATTATAATAGGTAAAATTTTACACCAAGCAATTAACAACCTTGTAGAAAATCATAAGGGTTAAGGAAGTCTTGAAAGGTGCTCCTAAGAATAATGAATGTGAAGAGGACTCTACAAGTTCAATGGAAGAATTAAGGGTGCAAATTAAAACCAAGTTTACCCACATTATTAATGTTGGTGAACAGAAAGTATTGTGGCAGACTAAAAGTATGAAATTTATTAGTACTATGCACTCTATAATAGAGGTCAGTAACTCACAGAGGTTGACTACAGTTTCAGTGTGGGAAAGATTATGGTATTAAGCTGTCCTAATTCCATTTCTCTATGCAGATAACACTGATAATTTTGACCACATTAACATGACAGCAAATATTTACTGTAAAGTTCAGGACAACTAGTCAAATAGTACTTTTAAAAACTAACAGAACAAACAAAAGTCATTGTACTGTCAATGTACGTGCTCTTAAAATATAAAACATGCGACACCTAGGGAAAAAAAAAATCACCACTACCAAAATACATCTAATTCTAAAAAGTACAACACCCAGCAACATCTATTACATGATTTGATCAGAGGTGTCAAAAATTCATGTCTTCCGGTACTAGAGTTTCAAGTCAAGAAAAGAAAATCCTGTCATCTAACCAAAGCTTACATTACTCCAAGATGAGATACCATTTTCAAATTCTAACAGTGCTCTCAAATTTGACAAAATATCAGGAATATTCAAGAAATGAGAGTATTTCACAGACTGTCAATTATTTTACCTCTCAGCATTGGTGTTGAGTAGAAGAAAATGTACACCAAAATGCTTTTTATGAAATATACCATTATGTTCAGACTGCTTTGAACGAAGCATATTTCATAATATCTGAAGGGCTGATTTCTATCACCTAGGGATTACAATGCATCCCAAATGAGTAATGGTTAATATTCCAAATCAGTACATGTTTTCGTGATAACCATGTTGAAGTATATGAATTTAGTATCCTATCAGAATAATGCAAGCTTCCACTTCCAAATTCTATCGTAAAATATTCTCATTAAAATGAATAAACTAAAATAGCTCTGCTTAATTTTGGTACAACATCATGTCTCGGCCATCTGACGCTGCAAGTCTTCAGAATTTCTTAACAGGAAAGACAGACTGGTCAGGAAATGTCTGAGGTCAGGCAGATTTTGACACCTCTGGAAGTTACAGTGTGGCCACCTCACCTATCATCTTTGTTAATCTGATCCCCAAACCCAACAGAGTCCACCAAGGTCAGCTTTAAGAGCACATTCTTTTCCCTCAGTTCTGAAACAGGAGATAGGAGGGAGACGATAGAGGAAAGGAGAAGAAAAGAAGAGAAGACCGGGGGTGGGTCGATTTAGATGGAGGAAGGGTGAGGAAGAAAGAACAATTCAATGTGGTAAGTGAGTAAAGTGGAATATAATACCACTAAACAATTTAATGCATAGTATAAGCCAATGCTGAAATCTGAGGAGAAGAAATGGCTGCAGAGAATTAGACTGTAAACTCTCTTTCTCAGACAAAAATTTTCACTTGCTTTTAAGCTGATTAACATTTCCGGGATGTGAGATTGTGAGTCACTTAATTCACTTAACTTCCATAAGGTTAGTGAAGTTGAAATCAAATTTCGTTTTGCAAACAACCGGGAAATCTTCATTGTTGTCAGCTTTCACAAATGTAGAATGAGAGCAACGTGATATTGTACTTACATCAAGAATTTCACGAGGCTGAAAGAGGGTTTACAAAAACAACCAAAACCAAAAACGAACAGCAACACTGCCTTTGGGTCATCACAGTCTTTGAATTTCAAAGCACAGGCAGACATGGATCACATCTATCATTTCTCTTCACGAAATGTATCTATCTTTGATGGGTAATTAACACCAATATCTTAAGTTTTCATGATTACTGGTTATGACCAAGAAACATCTGATGAATTCTTCAACATCCAGGTCAAAATCATATAAATGCTCACGCAAGGAAAATCACCCATAGGCATTTTAATTTGTTAGTATATATAACTACCAAAAAAAAATGTAATTCTCTGCAGCTAACAATCCTGTCTCACCCAGATTTTTTATGCTTAGGCAGTGCCAACCTTACCTATCATCCTTATTGATTTGATCACCAAAACCAGTGGTATCAACTATCGTTAATTTCAAGCGTACATTACTCTCATGAAGATCTGAAAATTTGTACTTCAGATTACAATTTATTCAGTGGTAACATAATCAAATTTCAATTCTAGGCAAAGAACATAAAATGTAAGTATCAGTAGTGTTTAATGCAGTGGCAGTTTACAATTTTCTGTCTTTTTGTAGTATTTGATGATTAACAACATACAAACTTTACCTAATAAATAAATGAGAAAAACATGAATTTAAGCTGGCAAATGCACACAGATAACCAGTAATTTCTTAATGAAAACAATATCATACATGTAAAATGCTGGATAATTTGTACTGCCACAGTTTGACAGAACCTCCCAGACCAACATTTGTACATCCACAGTATAATTTAACATATATGGTATGTATTTGTTTTTCAGAAAACCATAACTTGGCTAGCACACTGATTAACCTGACATTTGCAAGGAACTTTTTAAAACGCTGAAAGTAGTCTTTTCATAGGTCTTAGAGACCAACATGAATCCTTTTTGTGAACTGGTCTAGTCAGCGAACAGCTATGTATGCGTGTGCTATTTTCAATGCACTAGTAAGTTTCAGTCTGTAACACTGAAACATCTAATTGAATGTAGTGCATTATGCAAGAGAGTGTACATACTGCTGTATTTGACTGCTTCTAGTTCTTAAGCAAACATATAACAGCACTGCTTATTCGGGCATCTGTCAATGTAAACTAAAAATTTTATGAAAATTAGGCTATCAAGGACAAAAATTTGTAAGAATTCTGCGACTGAATAATAGCAGTTTGCCAGCAATGCTTGCCATTATAAATCAGTAATTTATCAGATTCTTCCATGTTTGATTTATCTAACCTTTCATCCTTGCATTGAAAAATGGAACTCTGTCTGCTCAGCTGTTTTAGTGTTACATCATACGTACAACTAGTAACCTATCAATATTTCAGCTATCATAATTTTTTTCAACGTTCAGTTGTCCACAATATGCATAAAACAAAATTATGCATGCTATTTACCATAAGTATGAGCCTTGAGTTTCACACCGGGTAAGTCATGAGTGCTGGGAGTGGAATCAAAGTTGGTATTGAACAGGGTGTCCATCAAAGTTGATTTACCAATTCCAGTTTCACCTGAAAGTAGAAGATAGTGATTAAGAGAACTGAAATGACAAATTATATAAAAATAACAGTTCAGAGATAAGAGCATCATTTCAGTTCATTAACTAATATTTTAAAATAGAATCACAATGCAGCTAATTTTCATCCATCCAGAACAACTTCTTTTGGAAGTATATAATATCCTTTGCTGACACTTCTATCAACATCCAAAGGTGTTTTCAACATTCACCATGGCTGTCTGTGCAACACATTGGCACATATGATGTGATATGATGGCCTAACAGTAGACATACAAGACAATGATGCAGAGGTTCTATGAATACTATACTTACCAACACACAATATATTAAAGCAAAAGCCTTGTGCCACTGACTTATTGACCAGCTGGTCAGGGAGGCTGTCAAATCCAACATGGCCATTCAGGTTCAGGGATCTAACCAAGTCATGGAGAGTCTGTGCTGGTGACTACATGTACATGAGGAAAAATCAAAGAAAAACAATACAATGGTATGACTATAATCTTTGGAGCCATAATTCCCCCTGTATTTGCAAGAATATCCCTGCAAAACAAAGGTTATATGCAACTTCATGTATATTCAGTGCACATTAAGTCTATATTAAACACTCTTTGCAGCTGTTTGCTTGTTGCACAACTTCTTCTTCATCAGAAATTTAAATAACAGTGAAATTACTGTTTCTCAAAAGATTCATTTTTATGGATAATCTTAACCTGTGCAAACTCTTTAAGTGGCATGAATGTGGCATCGATTATAACTCCATAAAATCATAAGGCGCAGGTTTATTCCTGATGTAGTTAGTTCATTTTTTTTTAAATAAAAGAATGGCAAATAACTTTAAGAATGAAGGCTGAGAATAAAATTCATGGATGTCATTCCTTTTCATGAAATTTCCTTAACCATTTGTGGCTTCATGGCAATTCACGTGGATTTCTGTCTTGGCCTTAATCTGAAACCTCTGCTTTAAAAGAGGTAATTCATGTCAGATATCTACATACAGCTGTCTCTTAAACAATAATAAAATAATGCTATCTCTTAAGCCATACAAAATCATACATTTATTGTATTATTTTACAACCCACAAAGAGATGGCAGACTTGCCAACTCCCAGATATCAAGAGCCAGGCAACAGATGAGGCTACATATATTATATACAAAGCTTATTACTCAGTCTGACTCTTCTAATTAGTCATTCAAACCTGTCTTTCTCACTGTTAAGAAACTGAGTATTTATAAACACAAAAACTGGGAAATCCTGATTCAAAATATTGTATTTTTCCTAGGTCAGATGTGCTTGGTTTGGCCTAGTTGGGGTTAGGGAAGAGAAAGCACTTTTTGGGAAGTCCCCAGGTACTGTTTAAACATTAAGGAGTTTCCTGCCTATATACCTTGTCTGCAGTCATGATTCAGACTATCTTAGCAAAGTGCTTAGATCTAGATCTAGTCTAACCTGCATAAGGCCTGGAAGAGAGACATGACTATTTCGTGGTTGGCCAATCAAAGTGCTGCCTAGGCTAGGCCCAGGAAATATGTCCAAGGAAGAAAGCACACAACTGAATTCATAATTGCTGAATTTGTGTGTCCCATATACAGCCTGAATTCCAAAACCACGATAACAACTTCTATAGTAGCATTGAAACTTGCGAAACTCAAGTCTCCTGAGACCAGGGGCAACCTTTTTATCAATTTTGGTTAAGGCGTGCGCCAGCCATACTGAAATGATCTAATTCTAATCAATCCGTACAGTGGCCGTACGAAAACTTCTGATAAAATTTCAGATCTTCATTGTTTTTTCCAACAGTTGTCTCAGGTTCTTGGAAAAAGATTGGATGGCACTCTTAGAGCACCGGTATTCTCAGATTTCTGAGAATTCTCAGGAGAGTGGCATCCCTGACAACTTATGTGTACACAACAAATTTAACTCTAAAGAAAAATAGAAAAGGACGTATTAAGTATAATTATAGGACTAATGACATCACTTCCTTTATTAAAAAAATTCTCAGGCCCTTCACCTATTGTGCAAGCATGTTGATGCTAACGGTGAGGTTCGGATCAAAGGTAGTATGATATTCCACAGAATACAGAATAGTTTGGTTAAATTATCTCTAATGACAATGGAAGTAATTGCGCATGTATGACATAGGAGAAGCACCAGTACCAGAACCCCATGAACTAATTTTTTTAATGGTAGCTGATCCTAACTCTCACTCTACCCCCAACCAAACCCCTGACTAATCCCTTTTGTATACAGTTTTTTATTGTGCCCCCTCACTTGATCTTATTGTTATGCCCCCATCATATTTTGACGTGTCACTGTCCCTCCAGAAAATTGCGCAAAGAAGACTTATAAGCGCAAATTTCTGCCTTTTTGAGGCTTTGCTGCAATTTTGCAAGTTTTTGCAAACAAAGACATTTTCTGCAAACTGGTCCAAATTTTGCCAGTTTTGGCAGAAACAAAGCACTTTTTATGCACCATCACAATATTGCATCATTGGGAATCCAGAAAATATATGTTCCATTTGTTAATGTGATGATAAATATAAGGAAGTTATGAAGCTATTTTGGCGCAAAGTTTACCACACTGAGCATGCAAATTTTGAGGGTTTAAAATGTAATTTTGCACAGGGATAGATATCAACTACTGACAACCCAAATACAACATATAACTTAGGTAAGGAGGTCAGTCTTGCATAGATTGTCTCTATTTTCCTGGAATTAGCCTGTAAAAAGATTTTCTGGTCAACTAGCATCAGTATCAGGGAATGTTGGTGTAATCAGCAAGTCCACAGATCCATATGGAAATATCAATCAATAAATTAGGGTGGACCACTCTTCTTGGCCAGAGCCCTAGTAACTATAGGAATGAATAGAATCTAGATATAATAAATGAGTGAGAGAATCCAAATGCAGGCACTTGCCATCAGATCACTACTTTTGGTTAGTGTTTTAGTGGTGATGGAAATAAGTTTCGTAACTGTGATTATAAATTTAATCCGGGACTACTAGGAGAAGAAATGATACCAGAATTGCTGGAACTACTACTTGTTAGTCTTGCTGTGCTTTTCTTGCATCAGTATTCTGTGGGTATTAATTTCCAAACGACACTGGTTTCTGAACAGCCTATATCTACGTTTTTATCTTGCAGTGTCGTGACATGATATGAGATACATGTTTATCAGACAGATGGAATGTTTATAGATCTGTGTTTGGTTTGTGCCCTTTAGGCTATTTGTTCAAGCTAAGGCAAGGAAAAATGTTTTTTCCACAATTTGGTTTAAACATCACAATTCATTTTCACAGGTTACTTTTTCTGCAATTTTATGTTGAATTAATGGAACATATTTCAAAATTTCAGGGCAGGCAGAGGTAGGATTTTTGTTTAAAATCAGTTCAAATTTCCTTTTCCTTTTAGTTTTCATTTTGTTTCCCATAAGATTCCAAAAAGAACTTGCTGATTAGCACATCTTATTACTTGCACCATTGGCCTATCAACAAGAACCAGTCCCCAACCTCTAGGGGTGAAGCCCTCAACTTTTGATGATTAAATGATGACGTGGCTTATTCTAACAACAGCACCAATTTAGTCGAAACATCGATTTCCATATAATAATTATATAATTATTTATTTGATATTTAATTTCGATACTAGTACTTGAAATCATGTACTACACCCCGCCTCCGCCTTCGGCTCGCTTGCTCAAGTGTCTTTATTGATCGATGCAATTCATTTCTAGTCATATGCCTCGCCTCCCCGCAGCACACACTCCCTAATGTCTAGTGTCTTATATTACTCCAACAACAGCACCGATTCCTAAATTTAGACTCTTTGGCAATAGGCAAATTATACTGTAAAGCAGCTGATCGGTGCTCAACATGGAATAATATAGAGACACTCAACTGGCTTGGGGGAAGTGCGCTGCTCGGCGAGAGAGAGAGCTGCTGACCCGAACTCCCTACAGTCTACAATTATTCCAACGAGGGCACTGATAGTGATAGCTAAGATTTTGCTCTCTTCACTCTAATAAAAAGTCCTTGTTTTTCTGAGATCGGTGTTGTCGTTGGACTAACACATTACTCTAACGAGAGCACCGATAGCTAAGGTTTTGCTCTCTTCGATCTAATTAAAAATCATTGTTTTTTCTGGGATTGGTGCTGTCATTGGAGTAATATATAGGGTGACTGGGGCGGATGACTAAATGAAATGCATTCCCCCAAGATGTCTACTGCCACCATTGATTTATCATTGAAGAAAGTCAGGATCGGCCGTGGTCCAGCAGACAGCACTTTGAACTAACGCGATGTCTGGTCCTGTTCGTCACAAAGCAACAGGGAGAGATGAGCCAGTGGGAGACGGGAAGCAAAACGAAGATGTAGGCAAGTGCCATGTGCGCGCAAGCGACAAAGAAGGGACTAGCCGTGGGAACGTACGGCTCCGTTTAATGAATGGCCTGCCTCAACTGTGTGGTGAGCAGCACACACCACCTGCAATATATTATAGTCTTCCCTTCATATGACACAACAATCTATGTTTGGTAATCAAAAGTACTCAATATCGATGAAATGCTACATATGATATCGAAAATTATATATTGAATGAATCGGGGCTGTTGACGTGGGCTTTCTCTGACAACAGCACCGATTTAGTCAAAATATCGATCTAGTCCATAACTTGTCTATCTATGACTAAATGAACTAGTCTATATCATTATCATTGCATAATGCAGTGCTGTCGTTCGATATAGCCTTGACGTGTTAGAGAACAGAGAATGCCGATGTCAGTTTCTATTGCTAGATTATTCCTCACACTATTTCTCCTCCTGACCTCCATCCATCACAGCATTTGCGGCTATCTCTAATGAGTCTAATGACAGCACCGATACAGTTCATTTAGTCGTAGACAAGTCATGGAATCGGTGCTGTCGTTAGAGAAGGCCGCATTTGCAATGGTCTTATCCACTTTCTTTTTTCATCTATGCACGAGTAGCAACACTAGCAACAAGTTCTCTGGAACTTTCAAAATGTGAGTAGCAGTAAGTAGTGTGAAGTGTGAGTCATCATCGCATCACTCAACACTCGACTAGCCCCGAACCTCGTCACCCACTGTCAAAAACCAGAGATGCACCGGAAGCTCTAGAAGCTCATGAAAAACATGCAACTTACCCTTTCAACCTCAGTTGATGCCATTCTCGCAGATTTATTGTGAGATATTTCAAATTCTTGTGTCTAACGAACCGTCAGAGGCAGGATTGGCAAGACAAGGAAGTAGCCGGAAGTACAATTTTATCCCCAACGCAGAAGAGTGATGACCGTCAGTTATAGCCTAAATTCCCCAACAAGCTGTCGCAGATAACAAGAAACATTTAGCACGAAAATTATACAATAGAAGAATTGCCCAAATGTATTCTGATTATTCTCGTTCATGTCTAGAGTTCCCAATGCAATAACTTTCAGAGAATGCAAAATTAGGCATGGTTAGGTTCAATGTCCTTTAAAATCATAGCCTACGTCTTGATCCGAGCCACTTTAAGTAACCTAGATTCATTTCTAAAAAGAAATCCTTTAAAATTAGAGACTTCAAACTAAAATGTTCAGCTGTAGGTCCTTATTAGGCGGGGCTTTCAAACTAAAAGGCTATCTTCAGTTCATTCTTCCTACATACTCTGAACTCAAGTCCAACGGGCTGGGAGAAAAGGGAGGGGAATCCTAGGATGATGAAAAATTATAGTCAATCTAAAACTATGATGTTTCCGTAACATTCATTTTTCCTTGGCAATGGCTTTCTTGGTTTGAATCGGTTAGATAAAGAAGATGTGTTTACAAACAGCATCCTATGCTTAATACATTTCCAGAAAGCTTAAAACTTGGGGCACAAAATGATCTACAAAGTGATAGGAACTGAAATATTGGACAGGTGCAGTTGAAGAAACAGCAACAACAACTAACAAACAAAGCTCATATAACCCATCTAGTAAAACATTCCATGTGGTAAGAGAAGTTCTAATTCAAGTTCTGACTCCTTCATTTTCTCATATCCAAATTTAAATTATGCTACTCATTCTGTCTGAAGGATGATGGAGGTGGGTGAAGGATACATTCGATTAATTGTGGCATCAATCACTTCACTTGTTTGTGTCATGCTTTTGCCAGTCATTTGAATACCTGCATCACTAATTAAAAAGATTTAGAAACAATGCATTAATGTGTTATAGCAGGAAAGTGTAGTGTGCAGAATAGAGACCAAAAAGGGACCCATAGATCAGAAGAATGAATTTTACAGACATGCACAAGTAAGGGGAGAGAAAGAGAGAGAGAGAGAGAGAGAGAGAGAGAGAGAGAGAGAGAGAGATTGATGACAAAGACAAACACACAATCTGGCACTGAAAGAAAAATTTTAAATTCAGGCTTTAGGAAAATACAGTATAATTAATGTAGTATATCAACACTAAAGAGAAGTATGGACGGCTGAAGTTTCTCTTCAACATTCATTCATGGTGAGTGAGTTTCAGTAGAATATTTTTATATATTGCTGATGGCTATCAAGTATATATTATATAACACATAGTATTGAGAACCAGCTCACAGCAAAAAGTGTTAGAACTTCTCTTTACCACATGGAATGTTTTACTAGATGGGTTATATGAGCTTTGTTTGTTAGTTGTTGTTATTGTTGTTGTTGTTGTTGTTGTTGTTGTTGTCGTTCCTGCTGATGCTAGTGCTGAAGGACAGCGCAAAGACAAGAAAGCTGCAATGTGATTTAAGAAATGGGTAGACCAGGCCAGCAGCCCGTGGTTTAGTAGTAAAGATAACTCCAGCTTTGCAAATGATCACTGCGGATAAATTTATTGCTTCCCTTGCGTGGAAAGGGTATCGATAATGGTCTTTGACCAGTTTGACCTTGGAGTTGTTCTATGCATGGTATGCATAAGCCTATATTTAAATAAATGATGTTATATGTTCGCTATAACAAGTTTAAAGTTAATTTCAAAAATACTCTCTGTCTACTTCTTAACCCTTGACCTCATGTTTCTCGGTCTACAATGACGACTATTGATGTCTGTCCATGCTGAGGTACCCTTTTCCTCCACTAACAAACTTTTAGTCGTTTGGTTTCGGTTATTAGGCATAGAAAATTTATAGAAATGGTTAAGATAATTAATATAAAATTATAATTTTAAAATTCTTCAAAATGGTCATTGAATTTTCATTAGTATCACAAACAGTAGTGAAAAAATTTAATGTTTTTGATTCTTTTATTTTCGACGAATCAACTGCCTGGACGGTATGCAGTCCTAAAACACGGAAGCAATCTCGCAGTTGGATTTTGTCGGCGTAAACCAAAGCCAACTAAACCTACTGTTGCCAATGTAGACATTCTGTGTTTTCATTGCATTTGGAGAAAGTTTCATAAATTTCAAGATGTCGAACCAAGAGGAGGAGGGAGGAGGTGAAGACGTGAAAACTGTGCAAGGGATTTTGAAGCTGAAGGGCAATGATGAACTGAAATTCGGATTGTTGATCGGCCTTATTGAGCTGCAACAGGCATCAAACAAGGATGTTGTTGACACTGTTCTGCATCTGGTAACAGCAGCTAATATCTCTCTTACAGTGCTGTTAAACTGTATTTCTTTGCCATTTTATGTTCTTGTTCCACCCCATTTGGGTTGCTTCTGTTTGCACAAATACTGACACACTGACAGCAATGATAAGGCTAGTGTTTTAGGTGGAACTGGGTTCCAGGCCTTAACCCTTAACTTTGCCGTGGCGTTTGCTAAGCATAGCAAAGCAAAGCAATATCTAATAGACTAGTAGGAGTAGTAAGCATGCTATAGTCAGTGTCTGCACACCTAAGCCTAAATTTTCATGGGTCTTTTAAAATATGCCTTTTGAAGATGAAGTCAAGTTGAATCAGATAAGTGCTTTGATTGAAGATAATTAGATAAGGGTGTTGCCTTTCTAAAACAGTAAAATTAATATTTTTACAAACACGAAGTCAAAGTGAAACAGGGATCATAAATGGACAAATTGCTCAAGTGCACAGACCTGATTGTGTGGATATATGACTATTGATTATGTGGTTCCTGATGCAGGAAGAAAAGAGCCCATCAGTCTGCCAACATGGTTTGATACAGATTGATAATGATATTGCTGTTGATCTAATAACTAATTGAGCAAACAGTATTTGTATCATCATTCTATACATGTGAGTGGATGCATGACCTAAAATGGCACTATCATAATGGATGCAGATCATTTGCTATGTGTTGAATAGATACACTTCAAACTGTTTTATATTGCAAAAATTAAAGGACACTCACATGTATAGGTCATAGCCAAATATCAAGATCACTCCCAAAGTAAAAAACAAATACCAGAATGTGTAGTGGTACTGACATAGTGTATATGCTATTGAAAAGAGAAAATATGGGGATATACAGTATAAGGTATTGTATGCAACTGTATTATTATAATTGAAGAGCATTTTGCAAAACTCAGTAAAACTGCACTTCGTTTAAAAATGAGTTGGTCAGGTGGTGTATTCAAAAAGATCTCTATGCATTTCCATGCTAATTCATTCAAAACTTAATCGAGCTGAGAGCACCCCTTCAAATTTTACGTCGTTTAACAGTAAACAAAAAATCACTTCACTGCAATGTTGTTTTCCTTTATTTCAAAGATATTTAGAGACCACATACCAAGTTTTGAAATTTAAACGTTCTTGGAATATATGATATGTAGTATATATGGTGATACTGTCTGAGCTGCTAAACTCTCATTTAAGCTGCATTGTTCTGTGCTTTTTCACAGCATCAGTTCTTTTCTGTCACTTTACCATTATTCTTAAAGTTTTAATTTTTCTTGCTGGATATCCATGATTTCAAGAGAATTATGGATGAATCGAAGTTTTTATACTTTTTGTTTTCTGAAAATGTGATCAGACAGCCATATTTTTCACACTGAAAATATTGGATAATTTCTCAGCAGCTGATACTTAGACAAGAACACTTCTTTTCTGCTTATCTCTCATCTGTGTTTCGTATTAGAACATCTCTTGATGTTTCATTATTGTACCGGATAGTCTCATTAGAAGCCCACACTCAGTGGAAAGCTTGCTGTACTGAACATTGGGAAGCATAGTTCTTGAGTACAACATCTTCACAATAGTGGACATGCTAGAATTGACAAAGCCTTTCATCTTAGCTAGTTTTTGTGGTTGATTGTGAGTGTAGATGTAGAATTTTCATTCAGACTATTTAGAGATTTTGTCTTGTTGTCTCTATGCAGAAAAAAGATAGATTTAGAAATTTCACTCAGAAAGTTTGTCTTGCTGTCTCTGTGCAGAAAGAAGCTTAGATTTAAAACTTCCATATTGCAGTTTATATCACCCATCATAACATATAATTAAATAATAACATAATCCATAGTGAAATAGGGTGGACCTGCATAAAGAAAATAAAAGTGTAGAGTAGCTGAGCATGAAAGCTGTACCTAATTATACCAGTGAAGTGTTTCTGGGACATTAATTGGCTTTCATCCTTTTCTAGCTGTTGTAATACAGTAGAATAGAATACCAAGATTTTCTACCAGGGCAGACAGCAGTAGACTGGTGGTTTGATGTTGAAATTTGGGAATATTAGCAGTACCTTATATTGGTCTTAAGTTTTGGTTGCTTGTGTAATCAGCATTAAAAAGTTTTTTACTGTTTGTAATGGAATGACCACTTCACAAATACAAAGAATAAACTAGTGCTTGTGCGTGCAAGATGATGCAGAGTGGAAAGACCTTCTGTTTTCCAAGGCAGATTGTAACATATTTAATAATGAGGCAACATTGCCTTTTGGAATTTAAATTCTAACAGATTTTTCATCATTGGAAGTACTATACATCACGAGAAAAAACAGTTTAAATCCCCCTCCTTTCAGATATCGTGGAAATCATTTGTTTAGAACCAGCTCATAAGTCCGCAGTGGAACTTCGCATGAAAGGAATTTTTTGGGTGGATGTAACGTGGGTTATTATAATTGGTCTTGCCCATAATCTTAGAGGGGCTATTTCACAAGAGAGGACTCTATTTTATTTTTGGCAGGATACTCTCAGAACCGCACTGTTCTTATATGAAGACAGTAAATAATACTTAAGAGTAATAGCCTTACTTAGAGTAATAGCCTCTTGAAAGACTGCTGTACTCATGTGACCCTAACAAGGCAAATCGTAAATCCTATAGTTCTAGTACCAGAGCTTCATCTACTGATCATACAGATGTAGTTATTTTCATTGACGCTGAAAATAAAGTTTCCTGAAAGAGCATGCAAGGAAGGAATAAAGGCATTTAGCAATAGTCACCAACATTTTGTCCAGACTGTGTAATTGTGTGATTCACCTGTTAAATGTTAAAATTCCTGCTACAAATATTTTTGAATGCATGCCGATCTTCCTTCTTTTCTGTACTCCAAAATCTGGATTATATGAGAGACACCTAAAATCCCCCTAAAAATTTACATATTCCCCGTCTTGATTTTATGACAAGGGGGTAATACCTCATACTACTTAGAGAGTAGTCAGTATCTTTCCCAGTTAAACTACTGTCTAGAGTTTGGTGGATATAAATATGCAAAGCATGACCTTTTATGGTTTAAATGTTAACTACATACATTTGTTATTTTTAATACCAAATTCTTTTCAGAAGTTCTGCAACGAAGGGAAGATTTATATTCATGTAACCATTCGTGTAGCATTCTGAAAACTTTCCTATGGACTTTTCTGTCCTTTACAGATTCAGCACTCTTTACATGGGTGTGGACTAGTGCATACCCAATCTTTATTGACGAGTTTAACATGTGAAAAATGAGAAAGCAGATTTGTCCAACTGTTTAATACCTGATAGTGAGTTTCATCTGATATGTTTCACAGGATGGAGACATGAGTTATATTACAGAAATTGAGAAAGTTAACATGTAGAAAAGGAGGCATTAATAGATAAAAACACCCCTTGTTATAGCAGATAGTTGAGTTTTAGCACCACCTCTTTCTCTGCCTCCCCCACCTTCCTATTTGGCGCAACATTCATTGGAAGGCTGTGGAGACAGTACATCTTTTCTCATAAAAGAGTTCCAATTATTGCCCCATGAATCATAAGAGAATAATATCATCTACTTACAACTTTGTAGGAAATTTGCAGCACTTCATGTCAAGGTAGAGGGGGGGATTTCTGATGCCATTGATGCTGAATGTATACACAGCATTCTGATAACTCCTGATCTCACTGTTATTGAAGGGGATTGTGCATACACAGTGCCATGCTGGTGGCATCTTCCAGCATCTGTTAATACAGTATGTATTATGCTAGGTGATAGTAGGGTCCATGGTCATCTTCAGCTTTTGAAGAAAGGCATTCCTAAGAAATGTTGAAATCTGTGTAAGGAAGAGTATAGTGGGTGGATGTCTTCCAGTTTAGTGAAGTATCATATTTTTATGTCCTTGGAGATTGTTTTTAGGTCCCCCATGTGGAGAATAATTTCACCATGTGTCTTTCAGATCTGAATGAGAGTTTATTTTCATCATCTGAGCTCTTGAATTGAACCATTTAGGGTCATCTCCAGTGTTGATAATTCACTGGCTGATAGATACATAAAGTTTCTCTTTTGATGAAAAGAACCCTCTGTCATATGATGATATGACATCTTCATCCATCTTTTGACCTCTCTATTTTTCTCATCTTTTGTCATGTAAAATCTAAACATAGTGCAAGGTGGGTTTTTTAAAAGAGCATTTTTTTGAATCTAAGTCTTTGAACAGTACAGTGTATTTTCCAAGTCCATAATTATAAGGTCTTTTGCTTTTTATGTAGAGTGCATGGTATCATTTGAAGTTTATGTGGGGCAAGAAATAATGCATACACCGAGTTACATCTATATGGAAGTTATTTGGTATTTTTCAGTAATAATATAAAGAATCATGGTGTTCTTTTTTTTTTTTTGTGGTCTAGTTAGATAGTGTTTCAGGTCGTTTGTAACTGGGTATTGTTTGAGATATATATACCACTTTTTGCTGGATGTCTGCCCCTCCATCTCCAGTCTGTGGAATTTGGGAAGGGGGGGGGTGGTTGGAGCAAGAGTTTCCTTGTTTGTTGCCTCTGTGGTCATCTGTTTCCTCCACTGGGCTATGGGTGCAAGGTCATCACTGGTTTACCAGTCATACAAAGGTTAATGGTGTTGAAGCATGTTGGTAAAAGATATTTTCTACTATTCCTGAGGAGTATGTGATGTTCTAGTCCAAGAAGGTTGCAAGGCTTAATATGGAGCTGATGGTGTAGCAATAAGCCCATGAAGTATATATATATATATACTTAACATGCATCACTGTCCAGTTTTGTCAGTCCATCACATAGTGTCAAGTTTGTGACTGGTCAACAGTGTCATATGGTTCATGAGGAGGGCAGTGTCCCTAGCAGCTTGATGTTGACTCAGGTTTAGGCAGTGATAGGAGGTTTACAGTATTTATGATGGCCTTGGTCGCTGGTATCAAGCTGATTAAAGATTTGCATTGAACACATGTGCAGTGAGACTTTCAAGTTTTAGCAGCTGCACTCTCCTAACTCCTAGAATTGCCACAATACCAAGGCATTATTGATGTGTTTGCATTTTGAGGAAGCAGTTATTTGGTTCCAGATTCAGGGGTCCTTTGTGGTTAGCTCTGGTTATTTCCCTGCATATTGTTTTAAGTGTGTATTCCTTGTTCAGGTATAGCAGGCATTACACATTACACAAAGAACCAGACTCATATTGACAGTGTGGTTTTTGTTTGGGCTTATCTACCGTTATTCCCTTGATGATACTCGTCTTAGGGCTGGAGAGGTTAGAATAATGATAGTATTGTAAATACAGACACGACATTTAGTAAACCCATGATAAACAGGAAATAGTGGAGCAGCACAGACATTATCCATGATAAGTTCAAAGCAAAACGCTCCACTTTTAGCATACCACAGAAAAAAATAAAAAGTTCTTTTTGAGGGATAACTTTTAACACTGACTAACACAAGGAACTGTCTCACCAACCGTTACCTATATATTGGACCATGACTAGGGTTCACTGAAGTTCATGTCATGTCGAAATTGTTGTTGTCATGGCCTCTGTTTATTGTCCTGAAGGCTTAGACTTTATTTAGAGACTTCATATTGCTAAGCTAGCCAAAACAAACGATGTCACACTGACACTGACAACTTTTTTCCCTTGTTTTGTGTAGTGAACAAATGTTCATATCTGAAGAGCAGTGATTATACGGATTACAGAGAGTTCAGTTTAGATTTAGTTGGATTTGTAATGCACACCTGCGCACACATTCATGCGTTCTCACGTACACACAATATGCATACGAAGTTTGGCTGTAGGCGAGTCCTTCATGCAGGCAGATGGGATGGGGTAGAGAGGGATTAGATATAGTCTCCCCTTCTCCCTCTTCCTCTTTCCACACACATAGAAACTATTAGAAACGGCGATGCCTTTGAAGGACAGCGCGACATTCATTGGTATAGCGTCTCTCTGGGCAGTTTGCGTGAATAAAATAATAATATCCTTGTGGGGGAGGAGAGCGGGTGTGGGGGAGATAGAAGAGGGTGACGTGGAAAGAAGGGAGGGGTGGGTAAGGTGGAGGAACGGAAGGAAGGAGGCCGAGGGGCGGGAGGGGGTGCACACTCTTGCTTTGAATAATAATCATTGAGAGGATATATACAGTATATGGTAAATTGCTCCTTTATGATTAAAAAAAAACCCAAAATGAATTTCAACGCTGAGGACACAAATTAGTCGCTGTGCAGAAAGTGTGATTAGAGGTAGGGTTAGTTGTCATCTATGTTGGTCACATGTAGATAAGAGTTCTAGGCAGAGGGTTTTATAACTTATAAGCACCGTTTCTCGATATGAGAAACTCGTATCTGCAAGTAGACTGCTCGAATGCCACGGAGATGACCTATTTACGACTTACGTCCTTTCACATTTTAGATAATTTCATCGCAAGAGAGACTCGTTGCTAGCAATAAACCAGGGCCCAGAGCTAGCTAGAAATTTTGACGGGGAGGTTGGAGGATGAGGGATCATCACGACTTTGCAAGTTCCAAGTGAAAATTTTGAATGTGAGTCAGTGATTGATTTGATAGCGAGTCTGGGAATGTTCAAGTGTATTCTCTGGCCAGTACTGTATGTTTCACTGTTATTCTTGAATAAATCCTCAAGAGACCATATCATTCCGTGCGCTGTGCGTGATACATAACCATGGCTTAATTTAATTCATCCCCATCCTGGGCAAAATCCCATCCAGTGGCCTATTTTTCCCCTTTGGAAAATTCTTTTGCCTGTGAAGCTTAAGTTTTCTTCGATAGCACACCTGTCTGATAACACATCCTCAAAAGCTTGGTTTAAAGAATGGGTGTTATCAGGCCTCTACTTTGCTCAGAACTGACAGAGTCACTCGTTGTTATACATGCACCTCTCAGCATATTTTAATGTAAATGAAGTAGCCGTATGGCAGACGATTATGTGTACTTCAATCGTTATGTAAAGAACTGTGAACAAGCGGGGCTCATTTTGAGTTCAGAATGAGAGAGCTGGTAAAATTTTATGTTTGTTTTGGGGTATCCCCGCCAAAGCTCCCAAGAAATTGTTCTGATGTGCTGGCTGGAAATAAATACCAGCTAACAAGCCGTTTACGGTGTGTTCTGTGGATCAATCTTTTACCTTGGGGACCAGAGCGGTATTAGTAATCAATGAGAAGTATCGATTTTCATAGCACGCAATACGATTGACAAGGGAGCAAGAAAGAGAGAGAGGAGGGTGGGGAGGTTAGGACCAGGGGGTGTGAAGTTCAGAACATCAGAGGTACATGCAGTAATCTTAGAGAGATTCAGAGTGAGATAGAAGATTGAAGTGATATTTCGAAGTGAAACGGGGGGAAGGTGAGAAGAGAGAGCGAGAGAGAGAGAGAGAGAGAGAGAGAGTCAACTCGTAGAGAACGTTAGGTTCAAGCTACCAAAGGCTGATGATTAATTTTTCACTGCCAAGGAAGTACATAATTATAGATAGCCACAGAAGAAGAATGATTTGCGAACAGGTATTTGACCTAAAGATATCTCTCTTTAGAGAATTCTCTGGAATCAGAGAGAGTTGTCTTCTTGTCAAAGAGGGCTATTTGAAACTTTAGAAAATTTCATGAAAATATAAGTGGCAACTTTGTTAATAACTACTTGTAGCTAAGCATTTTCCACGCAAAAACTCGAAAAGGTAGGCAGAATACAGTGGGTAATTAGGGTAGCAACCCATGATTTACACTCCATGAGATATTCGACTTCATGAATAGAATCTAAGGTAGATATTAAGAGACTTGGGACCAAAACATATTTTGAATTGAGCACATGTAGTTCGATATCACGAGATCTCTCAGTACATGGACATGTTAAAGACCTGCCAGGGAAGTGGTATGTTAAAGGCTAGGAGAGGCGTGATGAGACACTTCAGTTACGAGAACTCAGTCGCCTGGTTCACATCGTGGAACGCTATTTATTCGAACTTTATGAATAAAGCATTCACACTGCGTAGAAACTTGGCAGATCGTTAGTTTTATTGTCTCTCCGAACGCTGCGATAAAGAAAACTGGTATAAAACGTCTGAGGTGTGTGAAATATGGAAGCAAATCCATCTGAGTCGAGGCAGCATCTACGATCATTTGAAGGTGGGGCTTGTCCTCCGTCGGTCACACTAACAATCATCTGACGCAGCTTTAAGCTAAAACTAATGTAATGCTCAAGTGTTTTCTCCAGGTCATATGCATTGGGGGAGGCATTCCCCCTTGTCATAAATTCCATGGGAGATTTGTACATTTTTAGAGGGATTGTAAGTTTTTCTCGAGTAGTGGAAATTTGGAGTGTAGGCAAAAAGAGGAGATCGCACAGGGCGCGTTTAATGTGTTCATTGGGGAACGTTTGAAATTCATGGGACGAATCGCGCGACTGCGTTGCCTGGAGAAAACACTGATGCTCTCTGTTGACCAGCAAAAAGTTGACTTACGTGTCGCATAGAAAGTATATATAAGATAATACACATTCACTCCCAGGGCGAGGCCGAGAGAAACTTTCTTGGGCACTTCTCG
>JAWQUT010000539.1:242072-339548 GCA_033807755.1 Ellobium chinense | reverse complement strand
CACATTTTATCATAACTAACTCTGCTTTTTTTTGTTTTTTGTTGTTTTTTTTTAAATTTTGTGTAGTCCTATTAAAAAACCATTCATATCTTGGAGTGGTGAAATTTTGATAAAGCTTCTCCATGTAAAACCTCTGCAAGTGCAGTTGTTCGCTTTCCAGGCTTTTCAGATGAAGTCAACTTCGTCTTATGTGAACTCCTCGGGAGCATGCCCGAAATTGCCATTAAAAGAAAATGCGATTATCTGATCGGCGGCTTTTATGATGAAAAAGACGTGGAGTATTCTTTTAGTCTGAAAACGGTTGCAATTAGGCGAAATTGCTACGAAGGGTAGATAATTATTGACAATCTTATATTATAACACACACACACACTCGCAGGCACGCACGCACGCACGCACACAAAATGGTCCTTGCACTCTTGCAGGAGAGAATGCCCAGCAATCTCAGCCAAAACTGCATCCATGTTATTAAAGTTGTGGTTGGGAAATGGGTGGCGATGTTTTATCCAAGCTGTTAACGAGTACACGAGAAGATGATTACACGAAAATCTTGATCAAGAATCGTTGGCGTTAATTTCTTTCGTAAAAAAGTATAGATTTTGGCGCACATGGAGCATGGCATGTCTCCAAAGAGATTATAATACTAACTATTTAGTAGATTATCTGTGCCTGTATCAGGAACTACATACTTAAAAAATCCGTATGAACATGTGAAACGAATAGGATTTAGTCATGACGTCGTATTTGATCTTGCTGTCTGGTAGAGATACTTTTACTACCGCTCTTTGGCTTAGCAGGGAATAGGACTAAAGGAGTCAATGTGACGGATACACAAGAACATGTGAGGAACAAAATGTAGTTATGTACTTGGATCCCATTGTCCGTTTTTGAGGTCTATTGTGACAGCTTCTGTCTAGTATCCTATAACGTTATACTGTAGTACTAATTTTCTTTTTCTTACAGCACTTTACCATTTCATAGTTTAGCTGCTATTTGGATTTCTGTAATGAGGGATGCACATATGCAGGATACCACCGGGTTTTCTTGGTTTTATGACCCCACACCACGATCATTTCTTTTCTTGACAATAGCCAAAGTCATTATTAGTATTAGGCAATCAGGTCCAGAAAGGACAGAACCTACAGTACGAGCAGGTCCCGAGTTAAAAGTTGGAGGGTTGGTGGAAAATTTTGGAGGACGTTGGGGAAAGCTCATAGATTGCGCTAGTGCACTAGTGAAATCATTGGGAAAAAACAGCCTCGTCCCAAAATCTGGCGACTGACTTTTGTGTGAGAGCGGGGGAAGAGACGGTGAAGAGAAAGTTGCAGCAAAAAGTGTCACAGTCAGGACTCCGGATTTGTTTCTCGACTAGACGAGGATTCACTTGGAGGTACATGACAGTGTGTTATAGGAATCGAATAAATTAAACCCTCGACGCTTACTCTCTTCATTTGCCTTCCACTCTGCCATGTGATGGAGCGGATCATAAATCACATGGAGAGCAAATGAATTCTGAAAACCGACACTTTCTCTCCCTCTCTTCCATCCTTTTTCTTTCTCCTTTCGCACACTCTTCTAGTCACTCTGCAACGCGAGTGGAACGCAAAGAGCATGAAATGTTCCAGAATCAAGGTATGAGTGACGGTGTCTCGATTCTACCCGTAAATATTCTTAGGAATCGAGTAATTAATTGATCGGGAATCGCCCAGTCCTTGAGACCAGGAAAGGATGGAGTATGATAAGGACGCCTTGGTTTTCACGTCCAATCAGAATAATAAGGGACACGCCACGCGGTTATCGTAAGCCTCACTGAAAGATGCTAACCCTTAAGGAAGCTAATATATCACATTAATCAATACGCGTGTCGCCGAATCAACTTTTGAGTATTTTCGGGGCAAGCCAGGCCTAAATGTGATAGATACGATGAAGACCGAGTAGGGGCAGAGAGACTTCTCTGGGGTCGATAGAAAGGGAGATCGCCGTGCACATAACATGTTTTAATTAGAAAGAAGTAGTCTAGTGTTAATCTTGGTGTAGTTTCAGAATGATGCGAATGAATGAATGGTGCATGTTTCGCATCAGCCTGACGTTTCTTATCACAGTTTGGAAAAGATTAGAGGATGATTTCAGCCAGATTGATCCATTGGTGTTGAATTTAAATATGAAAAATGAAGAGGGGGAGGGGGCTAAACTTTTATGAATAGTATCACAGAGGAGTAAATAGGCACCCCAGTCCCGCGCATTTGCCCCTGGTAGGTGAAGGGGAAAGCGGAGAAAGGGGTAGGGAGAGAGCTTCATGCAAATCGCCTTATAGGAATTCCTTCTTGGCGCTGTTGGAGGGCGTCGATTTGAGTCCTGCCCTGATGTGGCTGTTACTGTCGGCCCCTGCTTAGGTACACGTAATACCGCTTTGCTGTCATCGATCTGTTCTTCCAGGTCATTTCGCACTCTTTTCATCTTCTCTCTCTCTCTCTCTCTCTCTCTCTCTCTCTCTCTCCCACACACAGATACAGCACACTCTTTCTCTCTTAGTTCCTATCTCTTCTCTGGAAAGAGTATGGTCGTTATCAACTTCTGTATCAATATCGGGCGCCATTTTTGTAGAAAAATTTGTCTCTCTCTCTCTCTGTCTCTCTCTCTGTCTCTCTCTCTCTCTCTCTCTNCACACACACACACACACACACACACACACACACACACACACACACACACACACACACACACACACACGAGTGGGTCACCGATTGTGACGGCATCGACACTTTTTGAACATTTGAAGAAAAACATTAAAACTATTAGGCTTTTGGGGACATTAAGATGCATCTGATTATTATCACATATTATTACCACACCTGACACGTTTTCGGTTATGAAAATATTATTTATTATAACTCTGAGGGGGTTCTACTTTAGGAAGAAAAAAACAACACTACATTCAGATCTTCCTGGTGTAGTAGATCAATTGAACTGAAATATGAAAGGGTCAGGCCGGTCTGCCCTCCGTGACAGTGCAAAACAAAACTGCACATTCTTCCTCTTTTCTCTCCAACGTATAGTTGTGTGATAGAGTTGGTTAAAGAAGGAATTGATAATCAGATCCATTTGTATTTTGCCTTTTTAATATGCCTGCCTGCCTGCCTATCTATCTATCTGCTTGCCTGCCTGTCTGTCTCCCTGTCTGTCGCTCGTTCGCACGCTTTATGATGGAATTCTGTGAGAACGACAGACGTTTTGCTTGGGCTGACATAAGTCTCGGGGATAGGGTTGAAGATATTTTAGTTATTTTCTCTCACCTTTTCTCCCTTCCCCTTTCTGTTTCTCTCTCGCTTTCTCAAATGATCATCTGTTTTGAGAGGAATGACAGAACAGCCTTTTTGCCCTAATCTAAGCTCGCAGGGATAACATGTCCCCCTCCCCTACCTCTCTAACGCATTCATTACGATTGATTGCAGTCTGGTCCTCCTCGGTTGTTTCCTTAACCATACAGTTAGCATCTTTTCGTGGTATAATTCAAGATTCTTTCTCAGTCTTGCTTGTTTCTTTTACAATATTTACTTCCTTTTCCAGTCTTCAAATGTCCCCATATTTCGTTTCTTTTTCTAGTCTCAAACACTCCCATACGTACCTATCTGAGCATTTATTGATGCACAATATCTATAAAGTAAATTAAAATGTGTATTCTCTTCCTCTCCCCTTTAATTTCATCCACAAGAAAATCTGACAACTCAAAACTTCTTGTTCTCGATAAGCTTAAGCATTTATGTAATAGATTGATTTCGAATCCCTTAATCTCTTCCGTGTAACCTCGTCAACTCGAACACCGTACAAAAGTGTAATTCGAGTTTGTGAGGTTCCTACTGCAGTTCCATTCCTCCCTGTTCATCGCTCAATTTGCTCAGCTCTTGTGTTTCGTTCTCTATACTCATTTCACTACTGTCTCCAGCACTCAGGATCTTAACTTGCTGTCTCCACTCCTAATTGATGCACTCTCAGCGACTTCTAATGCAGAGATTTATCACCCTTGTACACGCGAGATCTCCACTGTCCAAATCTGACGGTAGCTGTGCCATTTTGTCTCCGGTTCTTGACACTCTCTTGGTGGCGTCTTCAGATTCACTTCTCTGATTTTGGCATTTCCTCAGCGCAGCAGCGTAGCTGACAGAAAAAGGGGAGGGGAGAAAGGAGATAATGAGACAGGCAGAATTCAAGCAAATCTTATGATTTTTCATGGTTTGTTTTTGTTTGTTTGTTTGTTTGTTTGTTTGTTTCAAAGGGTTGTAAGACAGTGAACAATCATTGCATTCGACATTTTGGCTGTCTGATCCCTAAGGTAGACCATAAACATTCTGTTTCATTATCGACAATTTGATGGCTTGTGATCCATACTGTTTCACAGTGAAAGTAAAATTAACTGCTTTTCGTTTGTTTGTATGTATCCTTATATTTCCATGGGAAAAAAGTCTCCTTAGGTTTTATTTTGAAGAGATCTTTATGAACTTGTTAAGGCCAGACCCTACACACCTTTTTTTCTTTTTTTTTCAACCAAATAAAAAGTCGAGTATGTACCAGTGTAAGAATACTATATGAGCAAGACGACTATTTCTGTTACAGACTTCAGCGACCAAATTAACTCGCCTCCATCGCATGGCCATAATGAAGTCACATTGTACAGAGACTAGAAAGTTATGGCAGTTTTACCTCTGACATGACCAGGCATTTATTTTAAATCAGATATGTTGTATGGTCTCTGTATTCAATGTCTCCTGCATTCGATAGGTTGAGCCCACCTCAAACTCCATTCCGTCTTCACTTTTCTCCGCTCCGCCCATCTACCGGAAAGGAATCTGATCGTCGTGGCTACGACATGGCAGCATACATAATGACCTGTAATTGCACGATTCTGAAACTCGCTCTTCGGATATTGAGCAGTGCCGTTATTCATGGTGATGTATTTACTTGCCCTGCACACTCTGACGCTAACATAATAATGCTGTTACTATAATTAAAGCCTGCGACATCACCAGTCTTTCAACCGGTATCAAAGGATTCATCTTATACAATGTAGGCGGTCTCTGGAGTCTCTGAGTCAGTGTGTTTCATAAATTTAAACTCCCATTGTCAGCACCGTCTTGCTTGTCTCTCCGCCTCCTTATGCTGTCGATTCTGTCTACTTGCATTCTGCTTAATCACAGCTTACGACAATCCCCAAATTTCTCAGTAATGAGAATTCTGTATAATCTTGACACTTTTTCCCTGCTCCCGTGGAGTTGCGACAAAGTAAGTTTCTATGCAATATGAAATGCTTTACTCGTGAATTTCGGAGATATAGTACCCCACTCTGAAGCTTTCGAAGGAATCCCATTCTGCCTCTCCTCTTCTGTTATATCCTATGTTTACATTGCCTGATTTGTTTTCAGTCTTTTGTGACAAGCTTAGAGGAGGAAGAGATCGACAGGCAGGCAGGCAGTCCGTCAGTCGATTAGTCAGGCAGCCTGACAGCCAGAAAGATAGAAAGACTTATCCCTTTGGGAAGTAAGCGTTGCTTTGCATGTCGAAAGATGGAGGATGGTGGAAATACAGACAGGCCAGAAACTACCGTTATCATGACGCAGAGAAGGTAAACCAACAACTGGAAAACATTGGACAAACATGTGGACATGGAACCACTCATGCCATATTGTGGTGTTGCTCAGAGGATAGTCTAATTATCTGAGTGTGAATTGATTATCTTGAAAGCGGCTTTGGTCCTACTGATTGCTGGGCACCGAAATGAATGGTATTAGTGGTGAGCAGTAGCATCGGGTGGTCATGTTTGTCCTATGGATGGACTGTTCATATCAGCAAAGATCAGCGAGACGGAATTTGGATGTAAGACAAGGGCGATGAAAAGGAGCATTAGCAGCAGTGATGATGACAGCTGCAGCAGCATGGCAACTGGAAGTTTGAAAAGCCATGTCTCCATTCATATGTCTAGCTGGCATTTTTTCTTGTCAATGGAACATCGGTTCATTTCTCCCTCTCCCCCCGGGGGCATCCTTCCAAACCAGTAGGTCACATCAGCATCAGCATCGCAGTGGTGACAAAGAAATAACAGCAAATCACTCCGATTCTACCATAGCCACGGCCCTCAGTCACTGCTGTCACTGTGCGCAACGTGCTTACTTCACATGCTTACTTTACTTTCTGTTGACATAAGAAGCTTCTTCAGATCTGTATAAAAGCAACAAAAAACACGACAGCAGCAGCAGAAAAAGCGACCGCAGTAGCAGCAGCCGCAGCAGCAGCAACAACAACAACCATACAGTTACTGCAATAATAGTAAGATAAGTACCATGATTAAACCACAGCGACAAAAACGCAATCACGAATGACAACAGCAACAACACCGCCATCGTTAAGCAAAGAGCAGGCACTCTACTCTCAGCCTTTCGAACTCTGCGTTCGTGTGTCTCTCGTCTCTGTAATTGGCCTCCGAGTGAAGAGAACGGATCTATGAAAGAGGGCATTCTGGACGAGACGACCAAGCGGATTATAGAAGGGACATTCACTGGCTATTACGGCTACACTCTGATTTTGCCCTCTTTGAACATCCCCAGTAATTTGCGACTCGTCAGTACCCATACTGTTATGTTTAAAGTACAGTTTTCTTCTTCTTGCGGTCTTATTCCAGCCTTAATTATGGCAGAACATTAGGTTTGAGATCGAGACTTTAGATAACTACTACCTATATCATGGTTACTGGAATAATTGTTTCAGATTACATGATTTTATATGAGCACATGGGTTTGTGTGTAAAAGTGAAAATATTGGGGGTGGGAGGTGCTTTAAACGAGGTGGATTGGGCTCAAGGAAGAAGAAAGCGAAGTTTTGTCGGAATTTACAAAGGAAATTGTTATAATGCATCGCTGGAAATGGTTTTGACATTGTCAGGCGGTGTTAGAGGGTTGGAGAGGGGGGTGAGGGGAAAAGGTTGAAATAGTTGTTTCAGATTGGAATCTTTTAAGCGAATATATGTGTGAAGCATCAGGAAGAAGATAGAATTGTATAGTAATGAGTAAGGAGATTGCGAAATTGCTGCGCTTGCGCTTGACTTTGATTTTCACTCTGGATTATGAATTCTTCGAGCGTTTTAGCCATTGCGGATTGGGCTGATAAGGAATGAGCTACCCGGCATCAGATCAGGAAGTGGAAAGATGTGTAGCATGATATCCGGATGCGGATACACAATGAAGAGAATAGAGAAAAGAAAAGACGGGTCGATCATTGGATTTATGACCCGTATGGATGGAACGATGCCGGCTGAAAGATTTGCAATTGATCTGGATTGTTGGCTCCTGTAAAGATAGCAGAGCGTCACGACCTCTAACGATATACTAGAAACATCCACATTTTCGCTATATTATGCCCCAGTTTGGATTCCCCCATTTTCTGTATCATAATTTTACTCGCGAATTTGAACACCTCACACACTCGAAATCATGACAGGTCCGCGGAGATCCGATATGGATAGGTTCTGATCTTTGCTTCTTTCAGTGAGTAATAAATAATATTTCCCTTATCTAGTTTTTATGACAGTGTTAACTCTGCAGTTGAGAAAATAGAATGATTTTTTTTTGTAAGTCGAAATAAACAGCAGAGCTGACTTGCATCATTAGCTTCTAGCTTCATCGGAACATTCTTCCATGTTATTACGAAGCTGTGATTCAACGAAGTTCACTGCACTATTCTGAAGATTGCTTTTCATTGTGCAGTTGCAAGACTGCGGCTGATTGAAGCAGGCCAGATGCTATGTCAGTGTACACCTGGTTATGTCAACACGGGAGGCGACTGACTCGTTGATTTCTTGACCTGATTAAATCACCATGTACGAATTAATTATATTTCATTAGTTGATACCCACTCAGATTTGCGTGAAAAAAAAAAGAGTTAACCAGACACGCATGCCCACTGCACAGCGAACTCGATAACGACACAGCACACTTACTTCTAATGCACTGTAGTATTCTCTTTCACCATACCCTAATGACAAACTTTTAACGGGCTTTCCCGGCTGGCGTTTTCTATATTTAACAACCAGTTAAAACAGGGCTTATTTCAACGTAAAACTTTGATGAATTTTACGTAAAGTTTTCTTTTTTTTGTTTTTTAAAATCGCCAAAAATCGTTGGAAAGATTTTGTGACTAACACATAATCGCCCAAAAATTTGATCAATTTACGGTTTGTAGAAGGTGAGATTGAAAAAAAAATACTAAAAAATACAGCTCACCAAGTCTTAATATAGATTTTGATTGGCATGTTATTATATATTTCCTCAGGCTGAGATCTGGAGTGTGTTCACAGCCATGCTGAAGAAGAGCAGGCGAAACTTGCATGCATGTACGGAGGTGGGGCTTATTGCACGTGCTTTGGTCTTGCTGAAGGACGCAGATGAGGTCACGGCAGGTGGGTCAAGGTCATGTTTCGGTTGTACTTGTCGGGGANGGGGGGGGGGGGGCAGAGGAAGTGAAAGTTGTGACTGGAGTGCAATATAGGGGTGTTATTAAAACTCGGTGTACACTAACATCTCGTGTCATTTACGTGCAAAGGCATACTACATACTTGTTGATATTTAATCAGATCTATACTTATGTTGGGTATTGGCCTATGCCTACTATGAACTTAAAAAGACCAAACTATCATGTTTTTCATATTTGGAGACTAACTTTATTTCTAAGTTTTGTAATCGGTGGATGGTACTTAGCATAACTTTATTTTATCTGAAAAAGGGCAAAAATGCACACAGAGACAGAGAGAGAGAGAGAGAGAGAGAGAGAGAGAGAGAGAGAGAGAGAGAGAGAAAGAAAGAAAGAGAGACAGAGACAAAGAGAGGATTTGAAATGAAGTTCCCTATTGCACAATGGGACTCCTGAACAGTAAAAGCCAGTACTCTCTTTTCAACTCATGCTGANGAAAAAGGGCAAAAATGCACACAGAGAGAGAGAGAGAGAGAGAGAGAGAGAGAGAGAGAGAGAGAGAGAGAGAGAAAGAGAGACAGAGACAAAGAGAGGATTTGAAATGAAGTTCCCTATTGCACAATGGGACTCCTGAACAGTAAAAGCCAGTACTCTCTTTTCAACTCATGCTGATATTAAGGAACAGAATTTAGAACTGAAATGAAGCAGACAAGATAATTAGATGAATAAATAGATTGTTCCGAAGTTCTTGGACAAAACATATAGACCCACGGCCGGGCTAATTCTGGGCCAGGCTAGGTCCGTTTCTCTAAATACATACAGGTAAAAGGTATTTTCGGCGTAGTCCAGTTTCGTTGTAAAAGATGTAATAGTGAGATTTGCTAGAAGGTTTAAAAGGTAATTTTATCTCCAGAATCAATGGAACAGATTAAGTTAATGTTTTATACCTTTGCCATGGGAGGTTTTACTTGAATTGCATCGCATGAGAAGATACAGTGAATGAGGAAAGGTGTTGGGANGGGGGGGGAGGGAGAGAAAGATAGAGAGCGCGCATGAAGCTAACGATCAGGCTCATCCTTGCTTGCGAGTATCCTTGAAGCCTTGAGTCCACTGCTCAATAACACCCATTTTGTCCATTTCCATTACTCATCGCACCAATCAGATGCCAGGGAGTTGCAAGGAGCCGTGCATGGTAATGCTATAACCCCACCCCACCACCTCCTCTTCACCCAATACGTCCCGTGACCCCCTCTTCTTTCTTCCTCTTCATCTCCTCCCTCCCCCCGCCTCAATATCGGTGTCAAAGACATCGGTCAGAATTGTTGGATGCTAGTGTCAGGCTGGTCAAGAATGAGTTTTATCTATTGTCACTCTACAAACCGCAGCCGAGTCTTTACTTAAAGCATAGTTATCTCCTTCCAGATTCTTGCTGTCGATTAGTAGTATATTTTGCGCTTACTTAGACTTGCATAGTAATCAGAAGACATTTACCTGAAAGGGAGAAAACGCTCTCCATCTGGAGTTTGGTTCCCAGTATTATTGCAGTTGATACTTGATTGTGTCACGTAGATAAGTATTCTCTACTCGGTGTAGTGCAAGCAAAAGGAAAACTACTGTACCTTTTATTGCTTCCAAGCACACCATTCAGCTTAGAACTTACGATTGGAGAAAGCAATTTTTTTAAAAACTCTTAACTTCCACATCTAAGAACCCAATCTAAGAGAGCAAATCCGTCCTAGAACCCGATCTTTCGCCGAGTGATAATGGAAGTGATAGCTGAGAGACATCTCTTTCACGGAAAGAACATCCATTTTTGAATAAATAGCGAAATCTTTGGACATTAGCACGGCATTTGTTAAGGAACGATAAGACACGACAAGATGAGAGTGGTTAATTTCGGTTGTCACAAAAAAAACAAAACACCCTGATGTTGATCGGAAAAAAGTAGCAATATTTCAAGGTAAAAACATAAGTTTGGTCCATCACAAGCTGCATAAGAACCAGGACCATTTTAGTACCCGATTATTTTGTCACTCAGAGGCGGTTTCCCAAGCGAAAACCACTTTAATAGCTTCTGGAGATATACGAAGACAGTGTTGCAGCATAAGAATTGCTCATGAATTCATCTGCTATGTGACACCAAGGGTACCGATGCAGTTGACCTTTAAACGTCACAGTACCAAGAAGGCCACGGAAATACCCAGACTAGGGCGATCCCTTTCAGGACCAAATTAGTGAAAGAGATGGGGTGAAGAGGTGTCTTAGGGAGATTGGCGTGCGTGATTGCTATTTAACCTTGTATTGAAATGATGCGTCCACTCACACTTGCATCTCTCGTCGCTCCCCCTCCTCGATCCCAGTTTCTGGTTGGGGATGGGACTGGAAAGTCGCGGTTATAGGGTATAAAAGGAGAGAAGAAATATGACAGGACACTCCATTCGCTGAATTCAGTCGCTCTTTCCTCTCCGGAGCACAGTTGGTTGTTTTTTTCCGAATTTCCGCGAGTAAAATGTATCATACTGCGCAGAAAATCTGCAGATCGCTAATTTACTGTCCATTTCAATGTTCCGGTACCAAAAAGAAAAGCTATATAAACGTCTCGTATTAGAAATTTTAAAGAAGATAATAGGAGTCGAATGTACATGGGACAAACAGTGTCTTTCGCAGATAACATTGATATGCACTTCCAAGAAAAGGCAGAGAGATTCTAAGGAAAAAAAAATGTCATAGCCATTGTGCTACAATGTTTAGGCTCTCCATAAATCATTCCCTTCTGAAAGTGCTAGCTATAATATCTTGAACATCAGTATCAATGCAACAAGAAAAAACTGAGATATTATCTTGAAAAAACAAGTTCGTACATGCTGGGTCAAACAGTCGATACCGAGAGCGTAAAGTACATTTTTGGGCGTCATTTTTTGCCCATTTTGATTGCGTTATTAACCCGGGGCAGATGTTACGTTTGAATGGCGGACATTGGGCAGAGTAATTTAGATTTTGCTGGGTACAGTACTCGGCTGCTAGAGTTGTGATACATGATTTTTTTTGTTCTTTTAAAAAGGCGCAAGAATGTTGGCTTGTAAGGGCAGATGCACAAATTGAAAATATTGAACGATATGGAGACCAGCAAAGAGATAACTTCGCTGCAATGTTTTCTGCCCTCTCGTCTGGTCGGTTGCGCATTTCTCTTGACCCCATTAGTCTTAAAAAGAAGGTGATTTGGGTGCGGGGGGCGGGGGTGGAGGAGAGACAGTAGACCCATATGGTTGTAAACCAGACTGGATCATGTTAGTATAATTATGATAATGTTTGGTGCCGATTCGCCATTAAGTGCAACCCATGCAGGGGCGAGTACAGATTGGCTCCGAATATGAAGAAACTGTTAACTGATTTTCAAAAATCAGAGACCAAAGAAAACTTTGTGACGCTTTTTGGTGCATGCATTTCTTCTGTCTTTCAGCTTAAGCTTTGTATCTATTCTACAACTATTTAGAGCAAAAGCTGTGGATCTGACGTAGTCTAGATGCAAGTTTATGTTGTTATGTGAAGGAATGGGGGTAGGGAAGTTGCACAGGTAATTTTTGTGATCATGAGCCGCCCTTGGTTTACATTGTCGGAGGTCAGGAACATCTAAGTCAGAAGACCCGATCCGAAGTAAAGTGGTACGTTTGAAGATGCGCATAAGGATGATTTGATCCTAGGCATGTTTAGTTATGGGTTCTGTTGACCAAACAGTGGAACCATTTGTCGGCCCCTCTCCCCTTCCATTCCTTTAGATAACTCTGTGATGACAGGGACATTTGGTCAGAGTGACAATAATAAGACTCATCTTGACCGGCCAAGTGGGTATTTTCGTAGTGCAGTAATCTCTATCGTATAGTATCGCATCTGAAGACAGTCACGCCTTTCTAAAGAAGTGTGTGCTGTTTACGAGTACAGGCAGTCTACTAAATACCTTTTTGTCCGTCAACAAAATGATATAACACGGATGATCTGCGAGTTTCGTGTCCCTGCTGTGTCTCACGGTCTTTGCATCTGCTTGTTAACATTTCAGCATTGCTGTGTAGGGTCATACATCTTTTATAGTTAGATGGTATACTATCTTAAACTTAGCCCTGACGATTTATTTTGTGAAGAGAAGTAACAACTTGGTATCTACATTTTGCTTGTCCTCGTACTGCACTTCGCACCAAAAAGCTGTTTGCGAGAATTTACGTGCAAAGCTGTATGATGCCATCATGTCTAATGCTTCCTTGCTTGGCGAACAGAACTGTGCCTTGCTAAATGCCGTTGTGGCCATTAATTTGTAATGAAAATACATTTACACACTGTCTGAGCTGAGATCAATCAGTATTACACACACACTTTGCTAAGATTGTGACGTGATGCGGGTTTCATAACAAGGGCATCCATACCCTTTGGGTTTTTTATTTTAAAAAAAGAGTTCTTTGAGATAATCTCTAAAAGCAAACACGAGAATGAAAAGTACATCGCCAGTTAAAAGAGTGTATCTATTGTACTTGTTGTACTTGCCAGTCATCTGAGCCTGGCTATCTTGGAAATTGATAGCAAGTACTTGGCTCATATTTTGAGATAAGCATGTCGTGAAATTTTGGAAACGCGTGGACAGGAAAATGGAAGTCGTGTAAAAATACCAGTTGATATCATGCAATTTGTGTGCTCTTGAGAATCCAGAGACGTTCAGTCTTGCATTTTACATCCATTTGTTTGGGTCTAGATTGCCTGTACTCGTTCAGACGCATGTTGCCTGAAACTGGTTCTGCTTCTTTAATATTATTTTGGTAGCACTTGTTCCTCTGTGGGCATGGATATTTCAAAATATTGTACTTTGCATTTTATTATATTATTCAGATTTTATCCTTGCGACCTCTTTCACCTATATATCTAACGTACCTCTCGCTTTTTGGAAAGGAGAGTGCGATCCCTGTCAGTTAGATAGAGCTTGTCACTTACAATCTTTTTCGTGATACGAAGTTCATCAGTTTGTGCCATTTGTACTCTAGAAAACAGACGTTCGTGTCTGCGTTGACAAAGCAGTTAGTATAACACTAGTGAGCGCGTATCGTATGCGACCTTATACTTTAACAATGACAGTAACCACATTGAGAAACATTGTGAAACTACAACCTTCCTGTGGCGACAAGGCGGTTTTTGGATCTTTTCCCTACTTGTGTTTCACAGTGGGTTAAATTTTGAAGTCTCAAGCGAGATCACTGTAGGTCTTACTATAGTCGGACAGTTCACCAGCACTGTTTCTCTACATGTCAGTTACAGCCTTCACCCATCCTAATAGAAATGCTAATGTTTTATGACTGGAAGCACCCTACCTCCCCTTCGCCCTCCCCCCTCAAAAAAAAACACACCACCACATTGTTATGCACCTGTGTAATCATATAATCTACTCATCCCAGGATCTCTGATAAGTAACATTTTTCATGGACATAGATTGTCTCTGAAATAATGGCATGTCTCTTCTCGGTACAAGTGTCTTAATGATTATATAACGATATATTAACATTGCCCCTCACACGTGATGAGGGTTTAAACATTTTATAAAGCAGCTATATATAGTGCCTAGTGGCATTTGGGCCGAGGATTCATTTTCGGTTCAACACAGATCTTTTTGTCCACATATTATGCGGGATCCATTATAAAAAAGATAAGTGAATTTTTTATTAATGGAACTAAGATATCACGACCATTACATTACTACAAAGGGTTCCTGGCCAGTCGATATTAAATGACTATACCAAATTGTATGTTCCAAAATGATAAGTATTTCATAGAGCCTTGTTCATGTCATAAAGCAGTTGTGTGTGGTGTTAATTTGAGAATGCAGCTTTTAAATCACTAACACTACAAAACAGTCACCTTCCTATCTCTCTAGACTTTTCTTTTCGGATTGTTATTGTCTGAAGTGCTTGCGTCCTCATACTGTGATGCATAGATCCTAGGCATATACATTTAGAGGCATCAGACTGTTGCGGCATTATATTTATATTGAAGACTTTTTAGGCATTAGCTAGATTAGTAGATTCCTAAGCTTAAGACATGCTCATTTAGTCCAGGTATTTGGGCCGGTATGCATTATGTTGTCTAACTTTGCACTGACGTTTACTACAAGAAATATCATTGATGTTTTGGGGGTTTCCCGTAGTTACCACCAGCGAGCAAAGCTAGACAGCATTCTGCCTATAGCCCAGGGCTATTTACTTCATAGATAGTTCTAAAAATTATCAGGACCTTTTAAGTTCCCACGGGTCCGAGGCAGAGCTGTCTCATTCTCGTTGCTTATTAGTGTCGTTTTAATAGTGAGATAGAAGACTTATTCGGGCATGGTTTCAATTAAATAATATGTTTCACTAGGTTACTTACCATTAGCTCCTAGCGGAAATTTTCCCTGTTGGTGATATTTCCTTAACTGAATTTAGACACTGCCACCCGTCTCACGTGCTGTACCACCGATGACTTTATGCCATAAAATGTTATATAAAATAATTGGTGTCACAAAATTAAGACGGGCACGTCGCTTGTTACAGAGACCTACCCGAAATGTTTGAAATCACAATGGTAAAAGACAGGCACTCGTCGGAACGCTGTGCGGCAGCCTAATTCGGCATTGTGAAATACTATGTAATAGGGTCGGCAGAAGTTCTTGTATTTCCGGACAATACAAAAAGGTATAGATTACTTGATTTTAAAGATTTTTCTTACCAATGACACCAAATACACGAATTTTACCAGTCTTTATAGCGCAGTAGCCAATCAAAAATGGGAAAAATCCTCTTGAGGCACCCTGTAAAAGGTGAACTTTGAACTGAATGAATGGAACAAAGGGCAACAGCAGTGCAAGATACAACGTACGTTGGGTCCCAACTTTAGCAGGCTGCGAGGAGTGAGAAAAGGTCATTTTCTTTAAAAATAGATATCGTTCATATTTGCATTATCCAGGCCGCGAGATGAATTAACTGAGCGATAAAGTCAGAACTGACAAGCAGGCAAAGAGAATTATTTTAGTCTCTGAGATGTAATGAAAGAAAGGGCATGTGACGTCTTGATAAACTTTGAGGAAAGGCAGGGTCAGGATTAGAAAGGCCTAAGTGTAGTTTGACCGGGCTGTTTGTATTGTAGCAGAACACGTCGTCTGTAGACTCATTCTATTGTTTGGAAAGATTTTTGTAGACTCATTCTATTGTTTGGAAAGATTTTTAATTCCTCTAGAATCTCAAGACCAAAGAGGTTATAGTCTGACATTAATAAATTATTTAGAACAGTCCAATACTTGTATTATGTGTAGGTTATTTTTTTAAAGGGGGCAGGAGGTGGGAATAGAGGTCCCTGATATTTATATAAATACCTCCCGTTTCCATGGCGAAAATAGCGGCAATTGGGCGATGATGAGATATTATTTTCGATTGTGTCCAGTGGTAGTGTTTGAGCCAAGAGTTTTATCTCTTTAGTAATGTGCACAAACCGGACTGATCATGATTGCTTAGTGCTAATTAAAAAAAAAAAATTAAGTACATATAATATTCGGCTGCGTTTGTCAGGGCTGCATTTCTCAGGTCTTCTTCAAGTATGAAATGACGTCATTCTGGGCATGACGCGGGAAGTTAGTTAGAGAAAATGTCACCATACTACGCAGGTTTGCCAGAATTTTCTTCAAGCGGAGTCAAATCGCATATATGAAAAAACCAAAGTATACCTGGAAATGGCCCACTGACCTGCCGTCTCTGGCAAAAATAGAAATTCTACCTCAAATGTGCCTTTTTGTCATAAGACGGCAGAGAGGGTTATAATCCAAGACATTTACTGCGAACAGTCCTCATATATGTAGAAATATCATGATAAGTTGGTATTTGGCTCCGAGAGAGGCAATTTGGCAACCATATTGATACCAGTTTTATTGTCTAACTCTAAAACAACGCTAAGCTCCACCCACAATTCGTCTAGACTCAGCTCAATGGCTGTCTGAGACTAGCAAGACGAAAATGAAAGAAACCGAAACGCAGCCATGTTTCGTTCACAGTACTCTTATGTGTTGCGTTAAACTCCTAAGGCGCACCATAAAAAACAAAAAAGGGATTCAGAAGAGTTGACCAATTGGAATAAAGGGAGGGATTCATGGGGAAGACAAGTAGTTTTGAAACGTTTACAATGATGCTTAGACGCACAAAGTTTTCGGACAGCGCACTATCGATGGCACGTTATTATAAGACTTTCGACACATTTCATAGATAGACCCAAAGACACAAGAGACAAAGTAGTCTCCACAGGACGGGACTCAGACATACCATTACTAATACATAATTTCACAACTTGTAGTTGTGGCTTGTCGAATTATATCACAAACAGAATGGCAATAGACATTTTTTATTTTATTTTTTATCTGCACCAGTCTGATGCCATTTTGAAATTGGTTAGCACGCGTGACAAACTTATATTTGTTACCGTACAAACAACATGATACGGTCATCAAGAGATACTTACAAGATATTAATCATAAGCTTCTTAGAGGTCAATGAAAGCCATGCTACCTTGACTCTTAGATGCCTAAGGAAGAGCAGATGATGAAAGTGACAGCGACTGATTGGAATGGAATTACCGTATTTATTGACTGAGCGTTTCTATGCAGAAAGTAGCAGGTTTTCTCAATAGAGGTAGAAAGATGCACCACACGAAATGTGAAGAGCAGTATGTCGATGACAGGACAGGATTGGCAGAATCACAGTACGTACCTGGGGTTTACTTTGTGTCGGGGCTCTGCACTCGCAGAGATACTACAACTTGAGGCAGCGGCAACACAGTAGTTTCCTAATCTACATAGACTAGCGTAACTATCCCTAAAATGCTCAGTATCCCCAAAGGAAGATACACATTTCATCTCGAATCAGTGAGTAAATAGACCGATAGAATGGTCTTGTGGTGTCTATCACAGTGCATGCTGGTGTTATTGTTTTAGATTATGATGTGATGTAATTGATCAACGGATTGATTTGCTGCTCAGTCGAATTATTGGCCCATACGTACATTTGTTTACTCGTTTATCAGTGCTGATGCATGTATGTTGAAAAGGTGTTTATCATAATGGTATGACTGTATCTTGCATGAGCTGATGTCAGTGTGGTGCAGACAAATATTTCTTTTTCACATAGTGCAGTCTTCTCATGCTCAACATTGCTGATCTTTAAAGTGATAATTCTTTCAGTGGTGTACATATCCCAAATCCGCTTTTCTTTGTCATAAGCATTAAGTTATTACAAAACTGCGCACATGCCATAAATATACTTGTATAATAAAACGTAATTATAAAAAAAAAATGCAGCAGCTTGTTGCACTTTTAATTCCAGCCTCGTCCAGTAAAGTGCTACCCTCTCCGTCGTCAATTCCACGTCATAATGATAAACATACATATTAGCATGTCAAATCCAAGAAATACCTTGCTTTCAAGAAATTGTTTACGCTTATGATGCTCCCTAATTATATGTCAATTATTTTCTAGGTCTTGAAAATCTTCATGAATTTTCATTTACGAAAATGAAGATGGCTAGTTAATTTTGAAAACAACAACAACAACAGCAGCAACAGCAGCACAACAACAACAACAACAACAACAACAACAACAAGTGATAAATCGAAAAAATTAAAATGGATCCCGATATATTAGCGCCTTTTTAGTGCCATCAAGTCTATTAGCCATTTTATAAAATCTCCTGTGATCAATATTGTGACGATTTTATTTGAGCATTCGACTCTGGGCGATCGCACGTATGCAGCTCGCATGTCAGATTAATATAATGTACGGTGATTCTAATGGAGACAGACAGTCGCTCATATACCATTTTGATTTCATTCCGTGGAATTATTCTGGCGTTGTTGTCGTTCTGTGTCAGAGTTTCCTACTAACTTCGACGCAGTTATCATGTACTACCCGTAAAGTTGATGGAAATGAATTTGCCATGCTGCTGTTAGAAAACTCTTTGTCTGATTTGCATTGTTCTTGAGACGCTGTCGAATAGGTAGCGTGCTCATAATAAATTCAGTTGTAGTATCTGGCTTACGCATTGCAGGAGTGTCATCATCTTTGACATGTCTTCTTTTGCGGCGTCCTATTTTAAGGACTTAGCTATGAAACGTGTGTGACGCCCCCATAACGTGGACAGAAAAAGTAGACCGTTGAACGCTGTTGATTAGCATTCCTTGAAAGTGCTGACATTTGTGTCCAGCCGTGATAATTCAGTTCCTAAAGAACAACTCCGATCCCACTTCTCGACAATCTAATACATCCTTGCAACTTTGTCAGCTTGTGCGTTTAGTCATGACATGCGTGTAATTTAAAGACTTATGTCCTGCTTTCTTTGCAGTCACCATTCATTTGAATATTATTTTAATGAAATTTTAATGCATGGCCATTAACGAGCACCAAAGATGGTTATATAACATACTAACGTTTAATCCCTATGCGACGTCATGTTTTTCAAGTGCGGGTGTCACCAAATTACCATGAGCTCATTAGCCTAAAACTAATAGTTAATTGTATGGAAAATAGAGACGTATGGGCGCTCCGGATACGGCACAGTAATGCTACTGCCTAGACGTCGCAAGGAGCTGATTGTAACAATAGTCAAGGACGCACGTATACATCATACGTAGCGAAGGAGTTAATAGTAATAGCGCTGAATTTTGATAATTAATCACTTGTTGGATCCTGGACACCTCATGCCTTCACATTACCTTTGGTTCATGGTTGACTTACTTAATGAGAATAGACTACTTATCAGAGTTCGACCCCCTCCCCCCTCCTTCCCACGCCAGTCCCTCCTTCCCTCTTCCCTTCCTCCTCCACTCACGTTCAGGGATTTGCAGTTTGTGGCGATATTCAATTAGCCCAGTTGAATGTTGGTTGTGTATTAAGTCCCATGTGAAATGCATTGAACGATTACATGAAAACTTTGTCGCACGTAGTCCTCTTAAGTACTTAATAAGTAGACCTTTGTGTACAAGTACATTGTCAAGCCTAAGTCAGTCCACGCTTTCGCCCTCGAATTGGTGTCTGTATAGTTTGTTACTACCCACACAATGAAGTAAACTCCCGATCCAGTAGCCCCTAATGTGAAATCTCGAGTGCATTTCTCCTTGCTACTCTCTATCTCCTCTACGCTGACATGGACTGCATGGACATACTGAACATTCTTGCACAGGACACTTTGCCCTCAACTCAGCTGAACAAAATATGATGGCGAAGTAAGGAGTTTGTGAGAGAGAGAGAGAGAGAGAGAGAGAGAGAGAGNGTTTGAGAGAGAGAGAGAGAGAGAGAGAGAGAGAGAGAGAGAGAGAGAGAGAGAGAGAGAGATAGTTAAGTTAACTGAGTTCAAATCATAAATTCGATAAAAGCAATTAAAGTGGGTTCAAAAAAGGAAACTTTAAAGATCCATTAAAGCACTGAATGTCCAGATTTTCTCTTCATAAAGTTTGGCACATATTTCAGTGAGAGACGAAAATGAAACTTTTTTTTCTGTCCAAGAGCACGAGGGTCGAGAATCAAAACCACAGACCTCATGTTAATGAGAGGGGAGGGGAGAGGGGAAAAGAAGAAAGAAAGAAGGGGGAATGAGAAAAAATGCTCTATAAGATAAGCAGAGAGAGTGAAAGAGAAAGGAGGATGAGCGGAAGAGAAGGAGAGGATGAGAGATAGGCAGAAGGAGGAACAAGGAATATAGAGAAGAAAAGTATGATATCAGACGAATGGGAGAGAGAGAAGAGGAGGACTAAGCTTGCGTAAATCACTTTTCCAGCACCGTGTGCAGGGAGATAACTCTTTTTTGACGTAAATCGATCTCCATAAAATTTTTATGGCCTTTGGAAATCCACATAGTCATTTATCTTGTTTGTGGTCATGATTTCAGGTTGATTATTCATTATCATTCATTGAAAAATTCCATGTTGCTATCATGGAAGAAAATCAAAACCTTGTCAGGGGGGCGTGTATAATATTTAACTCGCACAAACCATAAAGAATGTAACAATACTGATTTTCATGCCAGAAGCCAACAGCATATATTTAGGTCGCAAGACAAGAAATTTTGCTCTTTTGGCCATTCCTGTCCAGTAATTGAATATTTTACGCCATTTTGCCAGAGAAATAGGAGTACTTTATGATCCCTTTGATGAGGGCATGTCTTCACTATGTTGTTAGTAAGTTGGCTTCATCTATTATACAAGGGTCACCTTTTAATTATCGGGACTCACCTATTTCTAGTCATGATATCTGCACGAAATTTTCAAAACTTTTCGAAGCACTTTATTCCATGCTGCACACAAAGTTCCATTCTTCTGAACCATTAGAAAAAGCCGTTGCGCCACTGATCAGGGGTCAAGGTCAAAGTTATGTTTTGAAAGGCAGCCACAGCTTCTTCAGTATATTCAAACATGCGTCCTTTAAGTTGAGATTTGATCAGTGGAAACAAAAAGAAGTCACAAGGTGCCAGATCACGTGAATATGGTGAATGAGGCATAATTTTCACCTTTTTTGTCCATGAAATATGCAGTTGTTTTTGCTGCGGTATGCTCTGTCGCATTATCGTGATGCCACAAGACTCGCTGTATTGGTGTTCTTGGGGGTCGGTTTTTCCACATTTCGAGAATTCGGGGAATGCACTTGGTGACATACCAATCAGAAGTAACAGATTTCTGATTTTCAAGTAGGATCGTTCCGATGTGGCCAGTCAAGCCAAAGAACACAGCGGCCATTTGCTTTTTGGTGCTGCGCTCACAACGTAATTTCTGAGGTGGTGGTTGTCCTTCAGCGACCCAGCAACTGGATTGCTGTTTCGTTTCTGGGTCATACTTATAGATCCATGTTTCGTCACCAGTGATGATGTTGTATACCTCTTTTGATGTACCTTTGTTGAATTTATGGAGCATTTCTGTGCAGTAATCTACACACAGTTTCATTTGATCGACTGTGAGATAATGAGGGACCCATCTGGCACAAACCTTTCTTAGGCGAAGATATTGATGTAAAATTGTAAAGACGCTAGTCGATGAAATGCCCAACATCTCCTCTATCGCAACATTTGGGTCAGCTTCAACAAGAGTGCGAACAGCACTAACTTTCTCTTCTGTTATTGTTGAAACAAGACGACCGGGATGGTCATCATCTTTCAAGCTCTCTCTTCCAAATTTATATTCTTGAAACCACCTACAAACTGTAGTCTTGGAAGGAGCAGATGTGTTGAAAACAGATGTTAATTTGTCATGACACTCAGTTGCAGATAACCCGAACTTGAAATCACAGAAAATCATTGCTCGGAAATCACGCTTTTCGATATTCATTTTGCGTCTTCTGCTAACGCACCTGTAGCTCAGTTTAGATAACTAAATTCGCGATTTTTCCGGTTTCAATGGGAGCAGTACTATAAAATTTCCGGATTTTACCGATAAAAAGTGCAATATTGTGGTGTGAAATTTTCAACACACTAGCGCAGCGGGAAGTGAACGAGTCCCGATAATTAAAAGGTGACCCTTGTATAATACAATACACAAGAATTCTGCAATGCCGGATGTTGTTTGCTGAAAGCGTACTTAAAAAATGATCGGTCACATGAAAATTGTGCACCATGAAATGCCTCTTTCTGACAGAGGAACCGGCGTTCTTTTTGCGTGTGAAAGCTACTTTCTCAGAAAAGCTAAACATGGGGCTGTCAGTTTGCTGGACCATCATATTTTAATATGTAATTTAGGTCTCCTAAACATTTCCATATATTTCCACGGACCAGTACACCCAAGATTTGAAGATGTTTTTATATGAGTACAAGTGAGTGACTGAGGGAAAAATTCTTTACATATAGGAAATCTAAGAGTTGTAAAATCCTATATTCAGTATATACCGCGAGCCGTAAAGTCATGCTTGCACAAAAAAAAGTGTCTGCTTTTCTGCATGAAATGCAACAGGAATTTTCCGAAAACGTCACATCTATAAGGGGATCAGGTCTCTTAACATTTAAACATAAAATAAGAATTTTCACATTTAGACCATATTTTCTTACTTTTGGGGTAATTCTGTTCAAAGAAGATGTGTTTATCTATATCTTGTAAAGCCATATTATTTTCGTTTTCGGATTTGTTAGGTTTACTGGACGCAGTAGACTTAAAACTTTATGACCTTGACGCGTATTTGAATTCTGTTGTTTATTGTACAGCCTTCCCATTTTGCACATTCCTTAATAACATATTTAGGACAACAACTATTCGGGTAGAGTTAATGGAGAAAATCCACCCAATTTACTGTTAAATCAGGAAAGGCGCAGTACCTCAAACAATCAAACGAACAAACCTGGGGATTATGAGTAGTCCAGTACCCAATGTCATTATTCATTCCCAGTTGTAGAACATCTTCATGTCATCCTGAAAAAAAACAAAAACATGTCAGTGTTGAGGGCAAAGTCAGACAAGAGCTTGACCTTTGTAAGCTGAGTCTACTATGTACTCGTATACTCATCGGAAGTTAGACACAGGCAAGGATACTTTACTTAATTTTTGATGCACTGAGCCTAGATGCAGAACCACTCCTGCACACCTATCAAATATTAGATACAGGCAAGGAAATTCATCATTTCATTACTTCGATGTCTTCGTCTTGAATACGGCAAAAGAGTTGCCTTCCTCTGCATACCCGCCGGATGGACAAGGGAATTAATAATTCCTAATTCCGATGCTTTCGTCGTTTACACGACAAAGGAGTTAACTACCCTTGCGTACTCAGCGGAAGTAGAGACAAGCAGGGGAATTAATCTTTTACACAGGATAGCTCTTCGATGCCAGACTGATGCTCATGACCGTCACCGTTTGGTCATCCGTACAAGTCGTAAGACGATAAATCGTGTGGTTGACAGGTTGAAGATGAAAATCAATCGGGATTACACAGGGCTTGTTCATCCAGCCAGCTCCCATTTTTTTAAAAATAAAAGCCAGCGGTGTATTTATCAGGGGCGATTTTATCCCTCATTCGTACAGAGGAAGTCCGAAAGGGGCCCAGGTTTTCGCTGTTGTTACAGTTGAATTCAGTCGAGTGCACTAATGTGGAACCATTTTGAAAAGGCGCGATTACACGGCAATGTTTGGTTTCAGCTTTTATGAATTTTGTTCTGATGGTAAAACGTTACCATTAAGCTAAATAACTGCTATAAAACGAAGTGGGGTTAGGCGGAGTTACTTATGTGGAATACTTTGTGTGCCCTCTTTTTTTTTCCTCTTTCTGGCGACGGCTGGTAATGACCCTTCCCTAATTTTAAGAGAGCACGGCAGAGAACCCTTTGCTGCAGTATATAGGGGCGAATTGCGGCTTGGGCGGGTTACGGTCCGGATGTGCGTCGATTGAAATGTTTTTGTTGCTTTCTACGGCTCTTGCTACTGCTCTTAACGCAGAGCTCAGTGTTGCCACCCGTAGGGAATTTTCCCTACGTAGGAGAAAAGCGTTTTCCGTAAGTTGTTGATCTGAGAACGAATGTGAAATGTAAGGTAAAGTGAGTAAAATGTCTAGTTTTCTTCTTTTTCACAGTAAAAATATATAATTTGTTTTCACTAAATTTGCTTGAATATCGTGCATGTGGCAGTGTAGAGAAAAAAAAAATACTCCCGTTGTAGGGGAAAGCACATGATCCCACTGGAACGCTTGCAGAGATTCTGTTTGAGGCCAGAAGGAATGGCGCCAGAGTCTTTTAAGCAGATGAGAGTTCTCGCTGGGAACGGTTCATGTAGGAGTACAGAGGAAGCAAGCAGGAAATGAGACGAGCAGGCTGTTGTTACGGGGTCCTTCTTCTCCTCTCCGGTTTAAATTATTGACTCTCAGACATTCAAATTAGCCTCACTTTTTGTAGTCATAGATAGTGCTGTGGACACAAATACCGAAATTTTTGGGATCCACGGAATACCTCTCTCTCCTTCTCGTCCCCACCCCTTCTTCTCTTCCCCCCCCCCCCCNCCCCCGGTTTATTTTATTTTTTTAGCGTTGATTTAATCGAGTTCATTGTCTAAAGACCCTTCCGAAAAGCCGAAAAATAAAGAAGGAACGGGACAAGAGCAAGACGGTCTGTTCTATAGGCGCTTGAACTTGAAGCCTCCGAGAGGTGGGTGGAAAGCTATTGAGGCAAGAGTGTCACTAACAAATTCAACTGCCATTTTCCTACTCGATGTTGCTCTCAGGTCTAGGAGGCCATCTGACCCAAAGGGCTCAAGAGGTGTTCGCAATAATTTGCGGGTGCGTCTGTAGAGGGGATAGTAAATGTGATGTAGGCAAGATGTTGTTAGGCTAACAACAAAAAAAAAAAAGGCAGCGTCAAACTTCTTGATAGAAGCATATTGACCACTTGTCAGGTGCTTGGCTCCAAGGCATACAAGACAAAAAAAAACTACCGAAAACAATATTTCCCCAAAACGGAGAGAGTGGTTTGGTGGGAAAGTAAAGGTAAGACCTTGCTCTCTCCTGTCCATCTCTTATATTTAGTGCTCTGTGGATTCTTTTCATGGTAATAAGAAGCTACTATCACGTTCCATGTTTGACCAAATTATATCATTCTTAAATTTGGAGAGCAGCACAACCAACAACAAAGTAGTAGCAACAGTAACAACAGCAGCAACAACAACAACGAAAATACCAGCAGTAACGACATTCCCATTACCCCAGCAGCATTAAAATGTTCTCTTTGGATCTTTCGATACATGTCAACAGATAAGTCATTTATATTTTTGGATCAGTGCATGTCTCATTAAATGATGCCTGTCGGTCTTCTGGGGGGCACATTCCTCAAGAGCGTTTATAAGGTCTGAAATTTCGGTTCCCACAACCTTGCCTGGTAGAATGTCAGCTTCCTCATCCGTAATGTCCATATGAGACCATCTTTAGCCCGTACTTGCACCATTCCCAACCCCTAGCTGGGAGTATAATCTTCAAATCCAGTTTTAGTAGCAACGAGAATGACTTAAGACTCCAATGTTTCACTAGATTGCCTTACGCTCCCCTCCCACTCCAAGCCCACACCCTCAGGGGAAATTACGACAAATTTTTGTGAGAAAAGGAAGAGAGAGAGAGGGAAAAAAAAGAACTAGAGCAAGTCAACAACAAAAAGAAGAAGAACGATTGCAATAACAACGATAACAACAATAATTGTTCTTTCCGTATAACAACAAAACAACAATAACAACAGTTGCAGCAGCAATATGAACAAAGCTGGGGAAATATGATATGTTTTATCCGGAAAGAGCGAAGAGAAAGAAGAAGAATAGCACTACCATCAAGTGTAGAGATCCATTTTGAAGACAAGAATAATATTACAAGTTAAGGAGGGGTGGGATGGGGAAATGAAGCCCACAGTAATTTACGCAACAACGAGAATGAATCCATCTGTGGAAAAGTAAAGCCTAGTGGGTCGTGCTGCAGAAGTGTGTGGCTTGTCGTAAAAGAAGATGATTGCGTGAGTTCAGCACACGAATTCTGGCTTTGGAGTACTGTTTTCTTCTTTAATAGTATTTTTAGACCACCTCTCTAGCACGAAAAGGCTGCAGGTTGCCTCATCCGTATGTGAAACTGGTATGGGACTTCATAATTCACATTTACAGAGAAGTAGATGAGTTATTTGTGTTACATATATCAGATCTCATTTTGTGATCCAGTGGTTGTTGTCTTGCACAGGGCAGTTAATAGCTTTTGAAGTATAACAATCAAAAAGAAAGTACGAAATGCTCACATCGACTCTGACAGTCAAGAGTATGGTGTTGGATACATCATCCCTACCCGCTGGACAGCTTCATAATTATGTTCTCCTTTGTCTGATTTAAACCCAGTAAAAAGTCTTCTTGTTGATCGTCCGAGTTGTTATCTGATTGTGTAGGCTTCCTGATCCTCCTGCAAGCTTGCTAAAATCCCCTGACATGACAGTTCTTAAAATCATGGAGTAGAATGTGATTTGAATATGATAGAATAGTAGGCATAGCGGCCGCTCTCAGGCCAAAATTGATTGGACAGTGTTCTTTCTATTCAATATTTTAGTCTTACAGCCAGGTCACTTTAGACATATTACTGAGGCGCTGTAAACCTAACATACAAACAGACAGACAGACTGACCCACCGATTTCCTTTATCCCTACATCTGCTCATCATGGACATTCTTTGTATGAAGTTGTGCTATTTCCACCTTTTCTCTTCCTCCTCCCTCGATTTTAATGTCAGTTCTGTTAACATATCCACTTTGTCATACTTGATACTTTATGTGAAAAGTGATGAAGAGAATTCTCAGGAGGGAGTTCTCTTTGTTGGTATTTGATCCTATGGACCCTAGGCGCCCTCGTAAGGGCGCCTAGTATGGACCCCATATGCAAAGAGGAGCTTGGCTCATTAGTTATTGGTAATTTCCTGGAGACTGGATTGAACAGGATGAGACCACTGCATGTTTCCTGTGAGTTGGGAGGGCAATTTGGTCTGAGTTTCTGATAGTATAATTGTTGTTGGTATCCTTGGTTCTTTTTTATGACTTTTTCTTGTCCTTGGAATGTCACACACCCACAGTCGACCATTTAGTTTTTAGGAGATTGCTGCAAGATTATAAACTGGGCTGGGAATTGTTAAAGGGTGCCAGCAATATGGTAATTATCAAAGTGGTTCGCTTTCTGTAAGTAATGTCTGTAGATGTTTTTCACCTCAAATCTCTATTGATGTTGAGATGTTGTATCTCAGATTTCTGTAAATACCAAGTGAATGCACATGTTAACCAGATGTCTCTTGGTGTTGAAAGTTTGTGTACGGATCATTGGATATCCGATGGTGTTAAAATGTTTTTCAATGTCAAGTGCTGTTAAGATAATGTATTTCAGATGTCTGGTGATGTTACAATGTTGTATTTCAGATGTCTAGAGCTGTTGTTGTACTTCAGATGTCTGGTGGTGTTAGAATGTTGTATTCCAGATGTCAGGTGATTGAATCATGTAAATCACTTTCTGATATCAAAAATTGTATGGATGTGCCAAGATGGCTTTTGAATTTGGATTGTTCTTACTGGATTCTTTATCTTTGGTAAAGTATTTGGTAATGCAGACCATGAGGAAATGTGAATGTGGGGCCATAGTCATCATTTGTTGCAGCAGAAGATGTATTATTACATTGCACTCCCCACTTTGATTAAATTTTATGTTTCAGTGGAAAACTGCCTGTATGGACCACGTGCAAAGATTCTTTCTTCCCCTCTTCAGTTTGTTTCTAGATTTTGCTTTTCACCTAATTTACCTTTACACTGCCTCTTGCTTGCTGCATGGGAAATGGCTTTTTGGGAGCTCAGAGTGTATCCTAAGTTTGAGAAATTTTACTATTTTTTGCTTATTATTATTAATTATTTGGTTATATAAAATGCGTTGGTTTATCAAATATGTTCTCTCTCTCCATNCCCCCCCCAATAAGTTAAGAATTCTTAACATGTTTGGTTGCACTTGGAAGTTTGTTTCAATGGTTCGTGAGAATAGATGTTCAAAGCATGTCCCACTGTCATCAGTATTGTGGACAGAGGAGAAGAAGCATGCTTCCCTGATGTCACTTACTGTTCCCACTAGTATTTGCTGCCTACCAGCAATGTGAAAAAGAAATTGAAACTTTATAAAAAATTTTGATAAAATGGGTAGTTCTCTTTGTTTAAGAAAATTTGTGAGTCAAATGCACCTTTGGCATTGAAAAATGTGGTTAGGAAATTCTCATCAAGGCTGGTTGCGTCCTTTGCAGAATATCTCTGTTATCAATTATTGACAGCTAAGTATGCATTTAAACATTAAGAAATCCAAAATTGGACTAGGCTAATTTAAACTCTAATGGAAAGTATGCATTATATCCACTCAACTTTAGAAGCATATGAGGTCTATTAAGTATAAAATGTGCTTATAATATACATGTTAATGTTTTGGGAAGCATTCCACATGAACAAAATTTGGAGGGAAACAGGAGCATGTGCAGCCATTTAATTGGCATGAAAGACATAATTTCTTTGCTTAAAGTTCTGAGTTCAAACATGAATTTGGAAACTGATCACACCCCTAAAATTCTGAACAAAATGATACAGAAATTTGCATTTAACCTAATCTGTGGAATGCAGCTGTATTATTATGTCAACATGGATGTTATGAATGTATGTTTCAATGAAATAATGTTGAGTACTTGGAATTCTTGGATTAGATTGACATACTGAGGTTTGTTTCTAGAGAAAAAGGAATTTGTTTGAATTAGTGGTAAGGCCTTATAGATCATTCACTCTTCAGACTTCTTAAATATTGATAAAGCTGAAAGTTGTTTCATATGATATTTTGGTGATATTGCAAGACCTATTGTCATTCGGTGCTTGATTATATTCTTTACTTTAGCTAAATGTGCAAGATACTTTGGGATCTAATTCCTGGTAATATTCTTTCTTCTCCCCACCAGACCTTTTGATTGACATGTTAGGTATTCTAGCCAGTTACAGCATTACAGTGAAGGAACTCAAGGCTGTGTTTGCACTGATGAAAGCAAGGAATGGTGTATGGGTGAGTAGCCAGCAAGTTAGCTGTGCCTCATTGTTTGCAAATTGAACCAGGAACAAAATGAAAGCAAGACATATAGCCTATTGTTTGCCAAGTTAAACAGACCATCATTATAAATGTTATTGTTTTGAGTCAGTAACCCTGCTGGGACAGTACTATACTGATGGTGTCACTACGAGATTGTATTATTAGATCAGCTTGTTAAGGAGGGGGGTGGGTCCTGAAAATGAAGTTTTGAGTTGAAATTATCAAAATCAGGGTTTTGCTATTTTTTGGTACTTTGATATGTCTAGAATCCAGACAAAGTGTTGTTGACTGCAGTAAAATCCATTTTTTGTCTTAAAAAAATGCATCTGAGGATGGTGACTGAAACTTTCTTTCGTTACACTTGAATCTTTTGATGGCCGTTTCTCAAAACTATATTTTTTAATAACAAATTTCCTATCTCTATCATTATTTCTGGACCAATCTATGTAAATTTTGTATATATAACAACTCCAAATGTGTACAAAAAAAATACTAAAGAGATATTTGGGTTATTTTTTCAAATTTTCTGAAATTTGTGGTGTTTTTGTCAAAAAATTGTGAAAATTAGTTATTAGCAGAACTCCAGTTTTGAAGCTGTGTAAAATGTTGTCAGGATATCCAAAAAAGTGCTCTATTAGTGTTGAGAGAGTATCTGTGAACATGTCTGTGTAAAATTTGAAATGGATAGCTTTTCGTTGAAAGTGTCATATGTGAGCCAGCACAACGAACCTCAACACAAGTCGCATTTTGAAAGATTTAACCTAATAATATCATCAAAAAGTGCCGAGTTTCATCTTTAATTTGATACTAATATCGATCGGAGTGGTTATCCGCACAATTGTACTAATAACTCATACTAGTTATCCGAACAATATTGTACGTACAAATGCTGCACAATTGTAGGAATAACCATTGCTGTTTATTCGCACAACTATTTCCTCTAAACAGCACAATTTGACGAACCCGGAAATTCGATGATATTTTTGCGCGGGATTTCGAAAGGTAGACCAAGGCCAGGCCACTCCATTCTGATTTTATAGGAGCTATTTAAAATTGCATATCAAAATGCCAGGTGCTGTTGGCATCTTCATACCTATAGTTATTCAAACAATTGTACGAATAACCAGTTATAGTTAATCAAACAAATGTACGAATAACCAGTTACAGTTATTCAAACAATTGTGCGGTTATTCAAACAATATTGTACGGGCTATCTCTAACGACAGCACCGATGATACAATTCATTTAGTCGCAGACAAGTCATGGAATCGGTGCTGCCGTTAGAGAAGGCCATTGTACGAATAACCCTCTCCCTTCATTAACCAGTTATAGTTAATCAAACGAATAATATTTGTTTGAATAACTGGCCTTGGTCTACCTTTCGAAATCCCAGGCAAAAATATCATCGAATTTCCGGGTTCGTCAAATTGCGCTATTTAGAGAAAATAGTTGCGCGAATAAACAGCATACTACATATAAAATCGCACTTTACTAAATACTACATACAACACTGGCAAGACTAAACTAGTTACACTATATGGTCACACTAACACACTAGACTAGATCTAAACAAATCATCACTAAGCATGTTATTCGTACAATTATGCCTATGCAGCATTTGTACGTACAATATTGTTCGGATAACTTGTGTGAGTTATTAGTACAATTGTGCGGATAACCACTCCGAAAAATAATGAATAGCGTCCAACTTACCCAAAGATGCCTACTTAGTAATCCATACGAAATATCACCACTTGAGTATATGAATTAACTAACACTTACTGGTAAAGCACAATCAACAAGTTATTTTGTACATCAAACTGTCCTGCCCAACTTCTCCAATCCAGGTCAATTAAGATAATAGTTTCTAAAGCTACCAGTTTATGCTAAAACTTTGATAAAGAAAACATGAAGCAGACTGAGAGAACAGCAGACCAAGAAATAAGAACTGACTGCTACTATATTTACCACAAATGCAGGCCCTGCTGTCTCCTTTGAAACTCTTATAAACAGCTGACACTGTCTAGTCTTGCCTAGCCTAGTCTAAGCAAACTAAATACTGCCACTACTACTAGATTAACTCTGCTCACACAGCCATAGGTTACAGCTATCACATCAGAATGATTAAACCTATCACAGTAAGAAAAGAAAGGCAAAAATTCCATGCTGACCAGTTGTAAACCATGTGCTGGCCAATAACACAAAGACTGGAAAGAGCTGCGCGAGGATTGGCTGAATCTATTTCCGTCAACCAATCAACGCGTACAAAACAAAGTCTTGGCAACAAAGCCACTTTTGTTTATTATNGTATATAACAACTCCAAATGTGTACATAAAAAATACTAAAGAGATATTTGGGTTATTTTTTCAAATTTTCTGAAATTTGTGGTGTTTTTGTCAAAAAATTGTGAAAATTAGTTATTAGCAGAACTCCAGTTTTGAAGCTGTGTAAAATGTTGTCAGGATATCCAAAAAAGTGCTCTATTAGTGTTGAGAGAGTATCTGTGAACATGTCTGTGTAAAATTTGAAATGGATAGCTTTTCATTTGACAGAGGAGATAGTTGTTGAAAGTGTCATATGTGAGCCAGCACCACGAACCTCAACGCAAGTCGCATTTTGAAGGATTTAACCTAATAATATCATCAAGAAGTGCCGAGTTTCATCTTTAATTTGATACTAATATCGATCGGAGTGGTTATCCGCACAATTGTACTAATAACTCACACTAGTTATCCGAGCAATATTGTACGTACAAATGCTGCACAATTGTAGGAATAACCATTGCTGTTTATTCGCACAACTATTTTCTCTAAACAGCGCAATTTGACGAACCCGGAAATTCGATGATATTTTTGCCCGGGATTTCGAAAGGTAGACCAAGGCCAGGCCACTCCATTCTGATTTTATAGGAGCTATTTAAAATAGCATATCAAAATGCCAGGTGCTGTTGGCATCTTCATACCTATGGTTATTCAAACAAATGTACGAATAACCAGTTACAGTTATTCGTACAATGGTGTGAATAACTATAACTGGTTATTCGTACAATTGTTTGAATAACTGTAACTGGTTATTCGTACATTTGTTTGATTAACTATAGCTGGTTATTCGTACATTTGTTTGAGTAACTGGCCGTGGTCTACCTTTCGAAATCCCAGGCAAAAATATCATCGAATTTCCGGGTTCGTCAAATTGCGCTATTTAGAGAAAATAGTTGCGCGAATAAACAGCATACTACATATAAAATCGCACTTTACTAAATACTACATACAACACTGGCAAGACTAAACTAGTTACACTATATGGTCACACTAACACTAGATCTAAACAAATCATCACTAAGCATGTTATTCGTACAATTATGCAGCATTTGTACGTACAATATTGTTCGGATAACTAGTGTGAGTTATTAGTACAATTGTGCGGATAACCACTCCGAAAAATAATGAATAGAGTCCAACTTACCCAAAGATGCCTACTTAGTAATCCATACACGAAATATCACCACTTGAGTATATGAATTAACTAACACTTACTGGTAAAGCACAATCAACAAGTTATTTTATACATCAAACTGTCCTGCCCAGCTTCTTCAATCCAGGTCCATTAAGATAAAAGTTTCTAAAGCTACCATTTTATGCAAAAACTTTGATAAAGAAAACATGAAGCAGACTGAGAGAACAGCAGACCAAGAAATAAGAACTGACTGCTACTATATTTACCACATGCAGGCCCTGCTGTCTCCTTTGAAACTCTTATAAACAGCTGACACTATTTAGTCTTGCCTAGCCTAGTCTAAGCAAACTAAATACTGCCACTACTACTAGATTAACTCTGCTCACACAGCCATAGGTTACAGCTATCACATCAGAATGATTAAACTTATCACAGTAAGAAAAGAAAGGCAAAAATTCCATGCTGACCAGTTGTAAACCACGTGCTGGCCAATAACACAAAGACTGGAAAGAGCTGCGCGAGGATTGGCTGAATCTATTTCCGTCAACCAATCAACGCGTACAAAACAAAGTCTTGGCAACAAAGCCTCTTTTGTTTATTATTTTAGACGTTTTCATTGGCCAGTTTGAAGATAGCAGCTAAATTTAGTAGCTTGACTAATATATTGTCAAAGAGAGGAGCTTTCCACCTTTCCAACGATACCAAATAATCGGTACTTGTTAGCCTGCGTGATCTGCGGAGAGCGAGCAAAGTGGGACCCATTTCGGGGGAAATTTCGACAGATTTTGCTAAGCAAGTCAGACCCCCCTTACTTTTAACGATCAAAATAGTATACTTAGCAACATTTTTAAAGACTATGCTTCATATATGATGTACAGAAATGGCTAAACTATCACACTCATCAAAAAACAAAAATGACCCCAAAAATCGAGTTTTCATTTTCACCTTTGAACGCGATTTTCTGGATTCGGGTGGTTGCGACTTGCGTTGAGGTTTGTGATGCTGGCTCACATATTTTCAGGTAAAAATTCAAGATGGCGGCCATTTCCATAGCAACCGAAAAATAAACATGATATTTTGTCAATGTTTTATACTAATTCGAACATGCTAATTTAAATAAAGATAGTTAAATTTTTTAAAAATGTGGCAATTGGAAAATCACCCTCAGGATACCACCCCCCCCCCNCCCCCCTTAAGAAAATAAGGCTGTTTCTTATGACAGTATCAGATTTCATTTAGGGGCTCCAAAACATAATCTTGTCTCATTATGCCAGTAAAAACATTGTTTTCAACCCTGGTTTTCCCTCAATCACATTTTATATTGTTGGCCAAGATGACATAGATTTGAGAAGGGGAAAAGGATTGGGGGATGTAAGATAAATTTTTTAATAGCAAAGATAATAGATATCAATGCCCGGCAGTGTTGAAACAAACATGTTTAACTAGTAATGATTATCTTCGATGATTTCATAATTGATATCATATTTGCACCTTGTTTTTGTCAGATAAATTTCAGATATTGAAACCAGAATAAATTTTATTTGGAAATGTGTGATCCAGGCAAAGAAAGGTTTGGTTCTGACTGTGGCTTGTAATTCTGGACTCTCTCTTGAGCAGGTTAAACTTCATCATGGATAAAGTAGGTTTGAGGAGGGGGAGGTCCCAGAATGAATCTATACAACACACTAGGCACAATTATTTTAAGACTCTATGTATTTCATCATTTTACATTCTTTTGATCAATTTCAGCAACGCCATTCAACCAAGCTGATTTCAGTATTGCGTCATATGCCCCAGAGACAAGGACCTGATGAGTTTTTTAGCTTTCCTGGAAAGAAAGGATCGGTAAGGCAGTGAAAGGAATGGAAGAGTGAAAGGTAGCAGTAAACAGCTTCACCATTAGTGGATAAGTGTCCAGTAGGACAACTTTGCAATTTATCTTTCTGAATCAACCAGTCAGCGCAAGCAGTCTTACATTTTCTATAGCCTTAGAGTGAGGCTTGAAGACATGAGTGAGTAATGTTTATAGTTATTGGTAAAACAAGCATTGTGATTGGAAAACGGAGCTGCAGTGTGATTGGAAAACGGAGCTGCAGTGCAAAACAAAAACAAAAAAGGGGNGGGGGGGCAGGGTTGGCTTAATTTGCCTTGCTTAGCCATAAAGAGAACTTTCATTAACTTTTGCAGAAAGGTCAGTTAATTTGATATCTGCTATGGATGTTTTTTTTTCAAATCAGAAAATGGGCAGTTTCAGTATGCGTTCCTATAAATTTGTATGTTCAGTAGTCTTTGCGACCTGACTGTTGCATGCAGCAACTTTACCATAACTAACACATCCCTCAGAAGCACTCATGGTATTGTTACAGCCCAGTAATGACATGAATCTATCCAATACTTACATCCTCCCCCTCTAAATGCTATCAGACATGAATAACCATACCAGAATAGACAGTAAGAAGTTGCAAAGCAGTACAGACATATACTAAATATGCATGTTTCTCCAGTACATTGCCCTGCCTCCAATCAAAACATGGCCGTACCAGAATGGTTGGACCTTTTCATGTTGGATCAGATTGGACCCAGTCACAGGGGTCAATGTGGAGAGAGAAAAACCTTACTTATACTGGTATGCCATTTTGATTCTTGTTCCTGTCTGTCACATTTTTTCCCCTTTCTGATCTTTTCTTCTTGACCCTTTCATTAAATTGATGTAATGGCATGATCACATCAGCCTGTATGTGGTGGTGAATGAAAAGTTAAGTTAGATGGTGTTCCCTTATGGCTGCTAGAACAGTCGTAACTCACTGAAGATTGATGGCATATTTTCTATTCTTTTTGGAAGGTGAGTTTGGATGATTTGCTGTCACATCATTTTCTTTGGACCGTGCTGTACACAAATGATACAATATGACTTGCACAAGGCAATAAGGCAGTCCAACTCTCCAATGCTGAAATTTATGATAGGACTTTCCTTGGCAAATGTATAGTTTTATTGTGACAGTTTTGTATCATTTGAGAAAAATTTGACTCACACTTGCCCAGGGTAGTTGGCCATTGTCAGAAGTCTCACTGTGCAGGAGGGCAGAAACTGGCCAGTCTTCAGGGAGTTAATATCAGTATAAAATGGCTTTAGAACCAGGACTGTCGTATACAGTAACTTTCCAGTGTTTCCTTTGTCTGATACCACATAATTTTTTTCATTCAAATCATGTGGTAGTCCAGTGTGTTAAGTTAGTAAGTGCAGTGAGAAATGGTTGATGATACAGGTTTAAAAGGCAAGCCTTGAAAAAATGCAGTTGCTTTATGGGATTTGCCTGTGATTTTGATTTAGTAGGAGGGTTAACGAAACTTATCGTAACTTACATGTGCCTTTTTCTCTTTGTTATTCACCAATAGCTTCCGCACCAGCAAGGGCATAGGGTACTCAGCTCACTTTGTAGGTGGGTCTCTAGTCATTACATCCATGAAGATCAAGGGCAAGGGGTTCCAGCACTGTGTCAAGTATGACTTTCAGCCCAGACAGGTATGATATCTTTGTAAACTGCATCATGGGATTTTCTTTCAAATAAACAAGAAATCCATGTAATTTTTCCTTTTGCTGATGATGCAGTATACTTGCCTCTCTTTAATCACAATCTATTTGAATGCAATTTCTGCTTTATTGGACTAGTTTTTGGACAAAATACTCCTTATCATTATGGATCTCAATGAACAACCGTGCTTGGGAATAGGCACAGATAGTATAATTGCTCTTTTTCAAAAGTTATTCTACCCTGAATTATATTCTCAAAATGTAATGAATGTTTTCAGTGGTACATGATCACCATTGTCCATGTGTACAACCGATGGAGTAAGTCAGAGGTTAGGTGCTATGTGGATGGACAACTCAGCTCCTCAGGGGACATGTCCTGGCTGGTCTCCACCTCAGATGTAAGTTATTTGCTGTGGAAAGTGGAATCTTGATATTAAGTGTTTATATATGAAACCTTAGCATGCCTTTATATGAAGTGTGAATTTCAGATGAACAGATTCATTATTATGATATTGCTAGCATGCACTCCCACTTTATGAATGAGATATGATGAGTGACATTATGGATTAACCCACTGTCACTGTGCTCAGTGGCTTTAAACTGTTCACTGTGTTCATTGACAGAATTTGCACTCCAATTTTGTAATCTCACCATTGAAACAGATGGAAAGGAAAGTGGTTCAAACTTGCCCATAAGTTATGAATGGAATATTGCTGGTCTGTGCATGAAAATCACACTGTGCCTCTTCATATCAAATTTGTTCAGGTTGATGACACTAGTATAAGTTTACAAATGGCAATTCTGGTATTTCATTGTGGTAAAAAGTAGCATGCCACCTCACATTCCCCCTCCCCCACCCTAATAAATACATGTTATTGGACTTACACAATCATGGGTGACATTGGAAACAAATATATTTTTCCATGCACAAGGGCATACTTTTTATCAGGGCTTGATTATGCACTATACATTGTTAATCATATTTTAGAGGGGTTTAAAGAGCAAACTGATTTTTTAGCGAGTGATTCTTGTAATTGAATAAAGTTCAGTCTTACACTAAATCAGAGGATGGTCCAGTATACTGGTTCACCCGGGGTATATGAGATGACTGAAATGATACAATTATATTATTATTTAAGTTTAAGTTTGTGAAAAAATTCAGTGTGTGAAAATTGTGAGAAAAGTCTGTGAGATTCGTGAGATTCTTGGAGAATGGTTTTTCGTGAGTATGGTGAGACACTTCTACACTTCAAAATTCATTCAGATGTGAGTCAGAGGTTTGTTGCATTGCACTGACTGTCTTGTCCTATTTTGTTGCAGTCAAAAGGTTGCAGGAGCCAAATTGTAAATGCCTCTTGGAGCCATTTCATAAAATTTCTCCTCGAACCACAGGAACGTTCAGAGATAGCCAAAGCTAGTCCACAGATCTGGTGCATCATATTTCTCAAATTATATATTGTTTACAGTGAGGATCCTTCATTTAGACTATTCACAATTTTAAGTTAGGTGAAAATGGGTTAAGACTTTGGCGATCTTTTGCAGACCACAGGCTTGCACAAATGAAATCCGCTGAGGCCACTAGGAAACACTGCCTGCAACAATGATTTTTCGTTTACAGATTTGGGACTGAATTATAGTGCAGTGTGGTTTCTTATTATACATTTATTTCAACACAAACTTTTGAAAGGACAGATTTTATTACTGCTACTATTGACTCTGATTGTCCAATTTTTTGACCAGTTGGGCTCCTGCAACCTTGAAGAGAAAAAACCTGTTTGAGTAAAGTTGGGTCTAGTGTTATGTAAAGACAAGTTTAGGTTTTGTAAGTTTTTCTTGCCATACATTAGAGAATTAAGCAAAGTTTAAGGAAATGCATAATAGGAATATCACTTAAGGTGTAGGCAACAACAGGATGCAGTGAAGAAATCCAAATTGCTTACATTAAATTTGCGGCCAACCACACTTAGGAAAATAGGCTGATTTGTAAAGAAATGCTCAAAACTTGCACGTCTTGAAGACATTTTCAATTTCTTCCATTCCTTTTGTGATGTGAATGTATCTTTTATCCCGGATTTTCAGCCTTTTGACAAGTGCTATATTGGGTCAAGTATGGACGGGGATGTGGAGGACATGTTTTGTGGTCAGATGTCCACCATCTACATGTTCAGTGAGGCTTTGCTGCCCCAGCAGATCAGTGCTATGTTCCACCTGGGACCAGGCTATAAGGTGAGGAAGAAATGGAGCGAGAGGGCATTTAGAGTGAGAGGATGAGAGATTAAAGGAACAACTGAGAGAAAGAACAAGACAGCAAATAGATATGATCCAGTTGAACATCATATTCATGTATACAGTAGAACCTCACAAATTCAAATTCTAGAGACTGGCTTCAAAGAATTTAGAGTTTGTGACGTGTTCAAGTTCTGTGGAAAAATTTCATACAAAGATGTAGAGAAACAAAAGCTATGCAAGGTGAGGAATTTGGGTATGTGAGGTTTAAGGTTCTGAGGTTCTGCTGTTTTCCTTCCTGTTTGTAAACATGTACTTCTTTCATTTATCCTCATGACGTATGTCAGACACTTCTATCATTAAGGGAAGGTTATTTATCACCACCTGTCTTTGAATTTTCACAAATTGATCTTATATTTGGCATAGTCTTGTGCTGGTATTCTTCATGCTACTGTAGGATTTTTATATTTTGATTTTGATTTTTATTCATCATTGTTTGCATTTACACCTGCCATATGCCTCATAACACCATGCACTATAAATTCCCTGAGATTATGCAACCAGTTTGAAGCAGCTAAAAAGGTTGTAAATGGGAAGAAATATGTAAGAGCAGAAGCACATTTTAAAACCTCTTTGGAAAATCTTAAGTAAGTGTGAATTCACATTACATTGGTAAAAGACTATATTTTGGAAAAAAAATTGCTGTATGCCCATGAAATTTACAGAAACATGAATAGATTCTGAATCCTAATACTTCAGCACAGACTTACCTAAGTCTGCTTTGCCTTGTGAACTTTTCAAGCTGTGGCATGATTATCAAGATAGAACACTGCAGCTTTAAGGGACTGAGACACTTAATAATTGCTTACTTCTCACAGTCAGTTTCATACCAAGAGAAATTACTTTACGCTGTTCTATCTCTCTGTGCCCTTCTTTCCTCACAGAGCCAATTCCGATTTGAGAATGAAAGTCTAAACATGGTAACTGATGCTCATGAACGGGTATATACATTTTTTGCTTAATTTTCATGTGTTTTCTTGGTGTTTTGTAGTGTAATAAATTAATGTGCAAATGGATTACTATGTTATATATTTGTTAATCATCATTTTTTTTTGTTAGTAATTAACATAAATGCATTCAAATTCTGCAAAATTTGAATGCTAATTGATGCTTTAGTCAGATTTTGTTGTCACTCTGAAAATCATTTGTGTTCACTGTTAGTATTCTTTACTGGTTGCCTGAATGTCCCTGTATGAAATAGTCTGGATGGAGTGCGAAACCGATGAAATTCTTTTTGCTGGTATCTTTAAATATAAGGAAGAGCCTTAAAGAGGCAGTGATCAAAGTGTGTTTTACATAATGAATCAAGAAGTATCAACAGCATCAAGTGAAATCTTGTTAGTTTTGTTTTCAAGCTGAATTTATGAGGACTGTTTTTTGCACCCAAGCAGGCAGTTTTCAACTTTATAATATAGCACAGCCAGCAGATAGACAGGCATAAATTATAACAGATGTTATGGTCAACAATGCCCAGTTTAAATTTTTTTGCGAGCACAAAAAACATTGCTATTAAAGGGATTAGCAATTATCCAGTGATTTTTATGAAGAAAATACAGTATTCTACAGTCAGAAGAGCATCACAATTAAGTAGAATTTGCAGTTTGCTGAAACAGCCTATAGAAATTGATAGTAGTTTCATGTAGTGGCCCTTAATGAAGACACCAGAAACTTAATACAGGCAACAGTTTCACGTTCATATGGGCACTTACTATGAATGGAGGGTGAACAGAAACTGCTTAGTTGTGCTCGCAGTTGCATGTGCATGTGACCAGTATTTGCATGAAGGATTTCTAATTAAAAGGACACTCCTCTCTTTCCCGACACCCTTATTATACCCACCATCATTATTGCCCATCCAGACCTGTGATTAAGGCAAATCCTTTTAAATTTATACTGAAGCTAACCTGAGATGTGGCATTTTGGTGGTGGTAATGCTAGCCAACAAGTGGGGGAAGGCAAGAGGGCATGTTTGGTGTTCACAGCAGTGTTAGCTGAATGCTGGGTTTTCATCAGTGGGTTCTGTTATAAAATTTGACAGTGTGTTTACTTGTATAGATGCTTTTGATGTTCATGCATAACACAGAAATGCAAAAAGTGAAGAATGCACTTTTGTCCTGGGTGTTGCATGTAAACTATACTGATTTTGTTTAGGAAGACCATTCTCCTGGCTTAGAACCAAGGTTGGGCGGAACTCCGTTCATACGAACTTAATTCTGATTTCGTGAGGGAGGTGAACGGAGTTCCTTTGTTTCATTGTAAATGGGGTCTGTGATTGGAACTTAGTTCCTTTTCAAGTCCGTTCAAATTCTGTTCACATGTCAGCGACCAGGACTCCCNCCGTCGACAGTTACTGAGTTCGCCGCTCTGCGATCACTGGCTACGTTCGACCTGTCAGTTTTAACAGTCATTCTTCCAATCAGCAAGATCAGTTTGTTATTCAGCCCTTTTATGGCGTCAGGTAAATAAAGCCATCAAGACGAAGCTACTGTTGCCATCCGCATTACACAACAAGGACTTTTAATCCCAAGTGTAGCGTGTGCCCTTACTGTAAAGACGTGATGACACCTGGTATCCAGGACTGCATCATAGGGCTTGACCGCCTCAAGTCCGTCTCTAACAAAATAACACTTAAGCCCATCGAGAGGTGTGTATCATGAGTGGTGACTGACAGCTGAACACCAACTTGAAGGCCATAATAATCATCAAAAGCAAAATAAAGACACATTGGATAATGTAGATGGGCAGGTGAAAAGAGAGGTGGAACTAGAGAACTAAGGGTGGGATATTATGATACACACGAAGAGACCAGAGAACAGCAATGAGTTAAGTAGACGGCGCACTGATTTCCATAGACATGACGTCATCGCCCTGTACTGACTTCCTTTTCTTGAAATCTACAAAGCTGTTCTTTACCATTAAAAGCATTGCTGAAATTGTAATTGCAACAATTTTCAGCCATACCTAAAGCTTAGTGTATCTTAGTAATGCAGAATCAGACATTGTTGCTTGTCAAGGATCCTTTTAGAAATACCTGTCTAGCACCAGCCAGAGCCACACAACAGAATACATTGACTTTAAAAATAATAAATGGCAGGATTTACTGTAATAGCAACTCTTGTTCAAAATTGTGACTTATGTCTGCCTTATGATCTCGAATACATCACGATCTCGATTTATTAGCTGGTTCCGTGCAATCTTAAATAAAATTTTACAAGAAATCGTAAGGTTGTATGTGCACATGAAATTTCTCCAGTTTCTCTCTACTTGTAGTGAATTCTGGAAGGAGGAGGGGCTCCAAATTTTCTATTTTTATGATGCACACTGCACTTACACAGTTATTATTGGCAGGTGGAAGTTAACACTAACTTCTGCACCTTTGTTAGTGAATCTGGATTTTTTTTGTTTTTTCTGTTTGCCTGTTAAGGAAGGGATGAATAGTATAATTTTCTTCATCACCAAGGAACAGTTACATACTCAGCAAAATTTTGCCCCCCTGTCCATGGGAAACACTCACACATAAAGTAATATTCATTAAACAACAAAATCCTCATTTCCCGTTGTAAAATTAGCTGTCTCAGGAACATGTGCTATTTTCGGCGGGAAAAGTGGATGGAACGGAATGGAGATCTGAACTAAGTTCTTCAGATGTGGAACGGATGAACGGAACAGAATTTGATAGTCTTGGCTGAACGGGGAACAGAACGCAGTTCCCCATTTTGGCATAGAACGGAACGCAGTTCCCCATTTTTTGTGAAAGTGCCCAACCCTGCTCAGAACTATGATCTTTTAACTTTGGTGTTAATTCGTTGGATTGGAAAATGCATCATCAGGTTTCTACCAGTCCTACGACAGCTCTTAACATAAATTACAGCTGTGAATTATAGCTGAGAATAGAATCTGCCATCCATTAATGAAGATGGAAAGTTTTCAAACATAGCATTTGTTTAAAGATATTCATAATTAGATGTATTGTCAAACCATCTTTGAAGTCTGTCAGCTATCTGTTTTATATTTCTGTATACACCTACTATAGATGATAAAACTCTATGACATGGGTCTGTGGCTACAAGATGTGTACGAGGTAAATGAGCTGAAGATCCAGGGATCAACAAATATCAGAAGATGCCATCTTTTAGGAAGTTACCCCAAAACTCTTAATGATTTAAATGTGTGGCAAGAAAACATTGATTTTCTTGAAGTTTGCAATATTATCAGACAGACTGATGGCAACTGTATGCCATCTTCTGTCCAGGAGGGCAGCTGGAAAACTCAAAAGTGGAAGGGAAATTATCAGATATCAGATTTCTATGACAAAGGACAGTCATGAAATTACATTGTTACAGGGATGGCAGAAGGCTTAAGATTTCTGGATAACCGATAATTAAAAGATAGCTTTTTGATACATGAGAAAATAGAATGAGAAAAAAATGTCAGTTTTTAACAAAGACTTGTAAGGTAGTCATTATGTCCAAAAATGTTGTAATCTGTTGCCATTCCTGACCATTTGCAATACTGTAATGGTAAACACAAGCGTTGATTATATTGTTTGTGCTTTACTATTCCAACATGAAGCATCACATTTGTCTCCGTTAAAATTGGTTCTCTCAGTTTCTGAAACAGAAACAAAATTTTGGAATTGTTTCATGTCTGTTGGACCAGAAGAAAATGTTGGTTATATTTGTCATGCAACTGTAAAGCAAGTTTGTTTGTTTTTTTTTCTTTTTCTTTTTATGGCATCATTCTACCATTTTCAGAAGCATTGTGGTCTTCCTGAATTGGTATTTTAAAGTCCTTATGCCTATACCTCCTTTTTTTTTTCCTATTTAAAATGAGATAATTTGCAAATATTCCTACATTTTACAACAAAATTAATTCTTGCAAGTTGCTGGTCCCAAACACTTTTTCTGTTGATACTCCTGTGACTGTGACAGTCATTTTTACAGGGATGGCAGAATGCCAAATATTCTTTGGAAATTGAAAATTTGGGCTGGGAAAGAAAGGACATTTCAACAAGAAAATGTGTAAAAATAAATTGCTGAAGAACTTCCATAATAAACGGAGATCTATAATAAAATGTTGATCTTGGTGTCTGAAAAGTTTGCCATCTGCTGCTGTCGTTGCTGTTTTTAACAGCTATAGCAACTTGTGTAGTTTATTCTCTACATCTGGGCAAATAGTTAGTCATAGTTTGTTGATCCCTGTAACCAAGTCTTTCCTAGATACTTTGCTGGTGTAGACTAAGCACTAACCCCTCATAATAGGTGTTGTGGTAGTGGTCATAATCCCTAACAGTTTGTAATAGAATCTCTGTGGTAATCCTTTAAATACTGTATGGGAGTATGGAAGTGTGTTATGACAATACAGAAGTGAAACTGTTGAGGTCTGTGGAGAAGTGAAAGACTGAGGCAGGCATCTCTTTAGTTGTTTGCAAGGTTCAAAAACCATTCTCCTTTGCTTAAACAAGTAAACCGTGTAAGGTATCTGCAATATATATAGGGAAATCTTGGACAAGTTTTAGTTTTCTGTGTATGATGAAATTTAGCTTAACCAAACAGCTGGTACTTAAAGAGATACTCAGAGTTGTAAGCTTCTGTTTGTTTGTTTGTTTGTTTGTTTGTTTGTTTGTGTGTGTGGGGGGGGGGGGGNGGGGGGGGGGGGGAGGGAGGGGGAAGGGTTGTTAAGGAGGGAGGAAAGAATGGCATAGCCAAGTAATGAACCTTCTTGTTGAAAGACCTATTGAAGCTTATGGCCCTTTTTGTTAAAAGACATATTGCAGCTTATGGCCCTTTCTAGCAAAGGCACAAAGTTATTAGATTGATTTGCACTCTTGACAGCCTTACATGGTTTTACTTATTAATGTTCTACTAAAGGTGAATGCTTGGGGTTTATATGAGGAGTTAAGTACTGAAATGATTAACATGACCACTTAGCGTGGAACATATCTTGATGTGTGTGTTATTGTGATTGATGGCATTAATGTATATAGCATGGAAGCAATTTTGCCACACAAAATGGAGGCTGAAATCAACTTTGGAGATATATTTATGTTACTGAATTGCCTGAACAGCTCTTTTATGTCTTAAATGTACATGTGCTGGACCTGGATATTCAGAGGATTGTATGAAGAAGGACAGGAAGATTTAAATGACAGTATGGAGTGGATTTTGTTTCAGAGGCATACTTCATGCATCATTTTCTTGGATGTTGTACAGTGTAGTTTGTTAGAAGCTGCAGTGTTGCACTGAAAAGTAGTTTCAGTGGCATTGCAGAGTGTTAGGAGACATGAAAGTATTGCACACACTGGTGGTGGGAACAGGAATGCTGTGAATACAGGAATCTTTAATTTAGAGATACTGGCGAAGGATTCTCCCAAGAGTGCTTTATCTTCCACAGACTTTCCCTAACATTAACTTTAGCACACATTCCTTTGTACACCTACTGTTGTGTTTCTGAATCCAAGGAAGTGTTATGCTGATAGTGACAGTGATGAAACATGGTCAAGAGTAGTGTAGCAGTATCTCAGCATGTTTCCTATATGGGGAGGGCATGGGCAGGCTTCCCTTGCGTCATCCCTGATCCTGCCCATAACTTACAGGTTCACCCAAAATATAAAAGGAGAGGCGTGATGGGACATGTCGTTCATTTGAATTCTGTTGCATAATGGGAAGCATTGGGAAGCGTTATTTATCCCAATTTAATGAGTGAAACATTTCAAACTGCGCAGAAAGTTTACAGATCGTTAGTTTGCTGTCACTCCTAACATTACGGTAAAGAAAATCAATATAAAAACATCATGCGCTTAAAATATGAAAGCAAATCCATCTGAGTCGAAGGCAACAGTGAGGGTCATTTGTAGGTGCGACTTGGCTTTTGACAGTAATGATTGGCTGGTGCAGGTTAAGGTGCACCTTGGGAGACTCCCAAGATTTTTACGAAATGGATATAGAACACTGAGGTGACATTGTTACTTGCGTCATCATGCACTGCTCTAGAGTTACCTTTTGGTTCGTTTCTGGAAATTTCTGCTCATTGCTCATCCCCTTTTTTGTTCATTTGCTTCATCTGTGTTTGTCTAGACATTACCTGTCAGCTTACGGGACTTGAGAGTCATCTTCTTAGTAATTATGGTACAAATGATATCACTGGGGACAGTGTGATTGAGATGGAGTGTATTTATTATGGGTAACTGGTAATTACCCTGTCATGGTAACCGGTAATTATAGTTTGCATCAGTCTTCCAGCACACAGTTTGTCTTCTCGAAGCCATTGATAATTGATAACTCACCTGTGCACAAGATGTCTGTCTGTAGCTGCACCTTGTCTGTGTGTTTTTGCTAACTGCCACAACAGACTAGAATTTTCTGTGTTGTTCTCCTAGATTAGATATTACATTTACCACATGCTTGATACATCTTGAAGTCCTTGGCTTACAGCTTGATTTTACTAATAGTGAAGAAGATATCTTGTACCTTTGTATTATTTCAGGACAGTGTTTCTGAAACTGGGCCAGAAAAACACTGCAAACATTTCACTTTTCAGTGCAAAATGTCATAGATAGTTGATTATGTTGTGGACTTTCTGTTTTTCTTTTTTTATTTTGATCATGCACTTATGCAACTAGTTTAGAAATTAGACTGCCATGCTGAACTATCTGTTCTTGTCATCTGTCTCCTTTACCCCTCTCTACCACCCCACAACTCTTAATGGAGGCTATTGCACTGTCATACTGTGTGTATCCTAACCATTCCTCTTGATAGTGCTTTTGAACAATCTTCTTCTGCAAAGCTCTGTGCCGGACAGCAAAAGCATTGCAATCAGTCTGTCAATGACAGAACAGAAAAGTACCTGATTAAAAGAGGAATATTCCTCTTCTAGATATTGATGAAATCAAAATTTGCTTATTTTGACGCTGATAACACTGGACAGCAGCAGTCTGTTCCATATACCCAGCGCGCGAGTGTTAGGTAAAACCAGTTGCTACCTCTTCTGTAACATGCCATCAGGTCAGCAAGCAAGTGTATTATTCCAAAGAGTGTATTATTTCAACATTAGCACTTGCCTGATCATCAGCAATACGTGAACTGGTATGACGTTAGCATTTGGGGGAGTAAGGGCTCAATGCTGACCAACTTGACACTAGCATTACTCGGAATCTTGAAGATTGTTCAAGCTGGTTGTGATAAATATGAGAAAAGTCTAATCTATTTCTCAAGCCTGCAGCAGTGTAGTTTTTGATATAATATATTGGTTTTGGCTGCTTTATGCATTGTGTGTTCAAGATGCTTTTTTGTAGCAAAAAAGATGATCATGTATATCCCCTTCATAAAATGTTCCTAGTGTTAGAATTGATATATCTGGGGTGGTCATCTGCAAATAGAAGACTTTGTAGACATACGTTTATTTGCATCATGGTATTTACAGATTTGATGCAGTATCTAGAAATGAGCAGACAGTTGCATGGACTAGTGAAAAAATGCTTGAAAGATGTTTGGAATGAAGAACAGACAAAGAGGGAGAGTGATCATATTGTTTTAGATATTTAATGTTGTATGAGCCAGATAGTGGTCAGAAATACCAGTGCATGCCATCACTCTAATCAAGGTAGTCTGATCCAACAGAACCCTTGCAAAATGGAAAAATTACAATTAAATTAAGGTTACAATATACACATATTGGTGCTGTATGGCATGCTGTTTTGTCACAGAATGTTGTGGAAATTGCAGTGGAATGAACTTCAGTTAAGTATATAGGATTGAGATGGTGAATTTGAGCAAAAGAGCTGGCATTTCTTGATAGTGACATGGGTTTATTGTTATTTAATATCAGAGGAAAGCCAAGAGGCCAGCTGAAATGGCAAAGTTCATGTTTCAAATCTCAACGCGTTTGTTTTTCTCTGCTCTGTCTTTCACTCTGTATTTACAAGGATAGCATTTTAGTAATATATTTTAGCATTTTATCTTTTAAACGTTCTCAGTTTCTGTCCCAAATACTAATTTTCTTATAATACTGTACATATCTACTACACAACCATTAAACAATACCTGTACTAACTTTACACTTATGCAAAGTAAGAGTTGTCGAAATAGCAGTACAAATAAACATATGTGCAAGCAATATCATCTAATTGAAATGTGTAAAAATAGAAGGGTAAACAAGAACACACATGCAGGATATTTTCATATTGATGGACTGTGACTATCAAACGGCCTTTCAGTCCACTGCCAGACTTCTGTGTATTGATGAAACTTAATTGAATGGCTTTATGCTCCAAACATCTTTCAAAATTTCAGTCAAATACCACCTTCAATACATTAACACAAATAAGATGACAACAAATGCTAGGAATTTCAGAGCACATGTTGTCAAGCAGTGATGGTAGCTGTAGGATGTGCAGGGTAGTGACTACAAATATGAATTTTGATTCAAGAATCTACCACCCCCTTGAAGTTTAAAATGCCAGGATTGTGGCCATAGATATGAAAACTTAGAAATCTAATCAGTGTTTCTGTGTGTTTACCCCAGGTGTTATATGATGGGAAGCTGACTGGCACAATAGTGTTCATGTACAACCCCATAGCCTGTGACAGTCAGCTGTGCTTGGAGTCCTCACCTAAGGGCAACCCATCTCATTTCTTGCACTCACCTCATGCCATGATGTGTCAGGTAAGTATGGATTTTAGGGATAATAGTGTCTGCCTTAAAATTCACGCAAAGTTGATGTCTTTGATAGAGCTAGAAATCTGTCGCTGTGGTTAATGTGCTTGTTGGGGAGGGCACATATATGAGATAACTCAGGGAAAGTGTATATTTGGTCTGTTTCTATGATGCTGGCAAAGTTTGATAAAAGAGGCTCATTAGTATTATAAATTATTATGCTGTGACCTCCCAAGATCTTAAATTATATTAAGGAAGATAACACAATGGAAACAGGCCTATTCAAAAATTATTTTGCTGCCTTTCACCACCTTTCATCACACTTTCACTTCTGCATCTGCATAGTATGCCTTGCATCCATGGTATCTCTCACATCTACCACACTACAGTTGTTTAAAAAACCACTCCACTACCAGTTTGCAATTTTTGTGCATTGTAGTACATATACTCTCACTTGTGGAAGATCAGTGCCTAACACAGGAGATACGTTTTAGCCTGTTGAATATAATGTGCTTCCATTTTCAGGAGGTGAAGGCAGTGATCACCCATTCCATACACAGCACCCTCCATTCCCTGGGTGGGGTGCAAATTCTGTATCCCCTCTTCGGCCAGCTGGACATGCCTGTTGATCATGGCCCAGACAAACCCACCGAGGTGGAAAATGCCACATGGTGAGCTTCTCATCTCTGATCTCTTTAAGATGTAGTAAACAGTATTTAGGCAACCAATAATTTATGGATGATAGAATGACCAAACCCCATTAATAACACCCATGAGAGTAGGGGAAAAGTCCAATTCAGCAGAGAATGTGTCTAAGCAGCATTGTTTTATTTTGACTTTGATTTAGTGTTTCTGAAAACAGATATGATTAGATGAAATGATGGGGTAAAAAAAAAGTGACTCCAGCTACATGTGACTAATGAGGTTCTCAAGCTATTTCATAGGTACTGTATGCTTATTTGCAACTCCTCAGAAGCATGGGCGCAGTTGTGATTATCCAATAACATGTATAAAAAAGTAAATGTTCGGATATCTGAAGAATAGTGTGATTTTATACTGGATCTTTATTAATTATTTGCAGTGATTAGTCAGCTGTATGACCATAAAAAGTTTTCTGATGTGATGGATATTGATTAAAAATGCAAATTAAGCCTCAGAGAAAGAAGTGCATGCATACATAAACTTTTATTCTGCATGTTGCAGATTAGGTGACAATGTCATGTTTAAAATTTGCAGGTGTGTGAACCACTTCTTGGGATCCATTGTTCACCCAATCTTCATTGTGCTGTTTCTTCTCTTACAGTGCTAACCTGATTGGCTTGCTAGGAGACTTGATTGAATGTTCCCCAGCCATTCAGCAGCAAATGATACAAAACAGAGGATTTCTAGTCATTAGTTATTTGTTGGAAAAGGTGAGATCAGATAACATGGAAGATCTACCATGAGCTGTAATTGATGTGATTTCCAGTCATATCATTTGTCTCAGATTATGGGAAGGCCAAGATCACTCGAGATGAATAATCAATAACAGTCAGAAGACTGCTGTTAAATAATGGTGACTGCTGCAGTGGGAGGCGAATAAATATGAGATCAGGAGTCTTTCAGCAGTAGGCTAAAGATTCAAGTTTTGTTAAACATTAGAAAAAGAGGTTCTTCAGAGCTCAAAATGCAGTTAGTATCACTTTCATATATCTTTACCATTAGACTTGGATGCAAATTCTTACGGCCTATTAGAATTAGAAGCTTATTGAAACATGAGCGTTGTCCAATTTTACATGATTGACTCCTTTATTATAAACAAGATTATCTTCCAGTTCTGTGAAGGTATGATTATGCCAATGCTTTTTTCACTTTTGGCTATACAGTGGAACCCGCATAAGCAGGACGGCTCCATTCCTGACAGATCATCCCTTGTAAGCGGGCGTCCCGCTTAGGCGGACTATCCATTAAAAAGTGATTCTTAGATAGTTTGTGCGTTTCATTCAAGTTAAGGGATAATCATTACTTGTTGCTAGTGAGGTGTGACAACGGAGTAAGATTTAAATTGTGTCTGTACTGTTTAAAATATATTTATTGCAGTTTAACTGCATTTTCAGTAGACTTGCAGAACATAATTATTATTAGTCATTCTTTGCGTGGAACGGGATTTTTGGTTGGCTTCAAAGAAGCACCTAAGCCTTCTCACCACTCTCCTTTGAAAATTAAAAAACAATTTCTTTTAAAGACCGGGACATGTCTACAGCAGAGGGAAAGAAATAAGACATTTAAAATAAAACTGAAGAGAATATGAGAGGTCTAATATCTCTGAAGTCGAGATGTTCGCCGGACGCACTGTATAAGGTTTTACACCTCTCATTAAATTATCAAGGGGTCCCATGCCAAAATACTGTCCAAGCATGTTGTTTAGNTAAGGGATCAAAGCTAATTTGGGTTCGAATTTACAGGATCATAAACACCAGCAAAGATAAGAGTCACACTTCTCGCTCCATGTCTGGCCAGAGCGCGACGCGAGCCACGTGTATCAAAAAGCCTTTACGCAACACGAATGATGGTCATGCCTATGTGAACGACACCCAGGCCAATAGCATAGGTTAGGCTCATAAGTGTCAATCATTGCCCAAGCTGAAGAAAGGATAAAGTGTGGCTGACGGGGCGGGGCTTACTTAATCTTGATCCATTGATGCTTGTGCTGGTTAAATGACCAGTGGCTAAGATGTCCGCTCTGATTCATCCATGCATGCGCCAAAGGGTCAACTGCCTGACAGAAGGATATGGGGAGGTAGTGTCAATCACTTCTCACATAACATAAAGGGGTAATCAGGACGGTCGGTATAAGCTCTTAGACACAGTACGACAGTGACAATTTGAATTTTCAGCATTCCTGTCAAAAACACTGTGTTTATTACGGAGATCTGGCTTCAAGTCGTCTCGCTTAGGGGTTCCACTGTATAAGGTTTTACAACTCTCATTAAATTATCAAGGGGTCCCATGCCAAAATACTGTCCAAGCATGTTGTTTAGCTCTTCCTCCAAATTTTGTCACAAAGAAAAATGCCCCGAAACCAATTAGACAATTAGATTTTGAGAGCCTAGGCATTGAAACAGGCCACCTAATATTTTAGGCCTTTTCACTCAGTACACGGGATAACCTTCCTCACCTAGCAACAACCACAAATTTTATACTTGAGCAGCTAAGCCTCACCTATTCTGAGTTTACAAATGTATTTGAACCTATCTAAGCCATTGACATTCAAATCCAACCCCTTTCCCCCCTCCCATTGGCTAGTTTTCTGATATTATAGGGACTCTTTAGAGTTGCATATTTTTATGCCAGGTGCTATTGCATCTTCATACCTGAAAGGGATCAAGATGTTCAGATTGCATATTCATACAGCATAGGCTACTGATTGATGTCTAATAGTCTACAGGTCCCATTATCAGGGCAAAAAGAAACAGACAAATGTAGCAGAGGCTAGAGGCAATGAGACACCTATGCAGCGAAATGCACGGATTAGGTGCCATGAAAAATTTGGACTGCAGCCAGTGATAGGAATTATCCCTTCCCAAAATAATATAAAGATTGAAAATATAGAGAAGGGGTATTTTGCTGATTTTACCCACTTTAAATACAGGCAGAAATATTCTTCATTCAACCTGCTTTCTGGTCCCTGCAAGCCCCATACCATCAAAGGAATAGAGAAAAGAAGCTTCCCAAGTCCACCTTCTTGTTTATAAAGTTGTGCTCTGCTTTTCAGTCATCAAGAGACCACATCACCCCAGCTGTATTGGAAGCTTTCCTGAAGCTAACTGAGTATCTCGTGGAGCTTCCCTCAGGTGGCATTCTGCTCAAGCATCTTTTTGACTACATTCTCTTTAACCCTCAGCTGTGGGTGCACACCTCTGTTGAGGTAAGTTGTCATAGTATTTTATTTACTATGGTGATTACAGTTCTGATATCCTCTGACAAAAGGGCTTATATGTTTGATACCTTTTTGGGCAAAAAATTGAATGGTTCCGTTTGAATGGGCTCTTTACTTTGTTAAATTCTGGTCTAACACCTATTACATTAAGGGCATTCATAGCTTAGCAAAAATATTGTGTTGGGAGACAAGTTTTGGCAAAAAGACCTCGAATTTGTGAGAAAGTGATTTTGGTGGGAAAATCAGCATAGCTTTTTGTTGGAAGACATTGAGTGTTAATTTGTCTTGGCCTCTGTGGCTACTCCATGTAGATTAATTATAGAAATGGGTGTTATTATATCCTCTGGATATGAAATACACATGGTTATGTTGGAGTTCACAGTTAAACAGCTGTCACTTTACACAGTGCAGACATTATCCGATCTGGTTTTCTTTAAATTTCTTTAACAGTTTATTTTTTTTCCTCCATAAGCAATGCATTGTGATTTTTATTTCATTTCTTATGAAACAACCAGTGGTGTTGATTGTAGGAAGCAGAATCTGGAGGTGAAATTCACTTCACTTTTCCACCCTGATTGACATTATAGATTACTTTTTATGCCTCAGTTTCATAGATCATTTTTTTGTATTCACTCAACAGGTACAGACCAAGCTCTATTGTTATCTTGCCACTGACTTTATTGGCAATGCTCAGATCTACAACAGCATCCGCCGTGTGAGTGCAGTACTACAGACTATGCACTCTCTCAAGTACTACTACTGGGTGGTCAGTCCTCTGGACCGCAGCGGAGTGCAGCCAAAAGCTTTGGGTCAGTTGTGTCATTTAATAAAACTGCTAGACAACTATAATATTTGCTGTATCTAGCTAATATTGACCTGTCGGTCATTTGTGCGTGCAACACTGAATGATATTCACAAAAATTTACAAGTTTCTGTAATTTTTGTGAAACTTAAATTCAAGTTAAGGAATTATGAAATAATCCGTATTGAATAAGGTGTACATAGTTGTTGATCTTTAAGTGAAATTATGGTTAGTCTTGAAGTTAGGGCATGGTTTGTGAATTTACAAGTGTACTATGAACTCACTGGAGACCAAAGCTATATATCCACATGCCCTCTGTGGGGCACTGTCCAAGGACTAACACCATGCTATTCCATTGCCTTTTTAACATCAGGCTGAGCATGATTATGTAATCAGATGTCCTGCATATTCATTAGGCCAGTCCAGCTCTCTCAAGCTTTATATCAGAGACTGTTTGAGGAAAGTATATCTGTAGGTTTTATCGAAAACATGCCATTCTTAGGTGAGTTAACTATAGAGTGTTTAATATTGGACAGTATCTTGCATTATGATAAACATGCACTCTTATCTTAGATAAGGCCTTCTCAACATGACCAGAATACAAAACTGAAAAGTTTGAACACCTCCGGTTTTAGATTTTTAATATTTTTATTGATATCTTACAGAAACTACAAAGACAGACTTTAGCATGTTCTTTTTTAAAAATTATGTCTAGATGGGCCACGCCCCACACACGATGAGATTGTGAAGTTGAGGTCCTTCATGCTGATGTATGTGAAAGAATTGATCATCAAGGGGCAGGGGATCCTGGAGGATGAGCTGCAGTCCATGCTCAACTATCTCACCACTCTCCATGAGGCAAGAATTTTATCTATGCTCATTCCAGTGGACTGCTGACTCCATATGATCAGAACTGCTTCGAAGGAGTTGCATTGATTTTAACAATTTAAAAGAAAATGTTGTTAATGGTAGGAGAGCTGGCGTCTAGTCTTTTCATATAAGTGTGCAAGACTTGGAGGTCCCATGTGCACCTATTGCATGTTAAAAACCCCCTGACAGTATTAAAATCATCATCACTGTCCGGCAAATTTGATAGGAAAGTTCTACCCAGTAGTTTATTCTTAAAAGCAGGAAAGTGCTATATAGGTGTATTCATACTGACATACCGTAAACCCTACCTCAAACAAACAGACAATCTTAACATTATTGTAACTGTGTGATAAGATCAATTAGGCAGATGGCAACTAAACAATATCTGTGGCCAAATCAAGGATCCTATATCTTTACTGGCCTCACGATTATCTGCCCACATTAGTCCGTGTGCCAAGACCCAATAAATTAGGCTGATCGCTTCCTTTCAGATGTTTCTTATAATATAATTCACTGTGCATTGTAATGTATTCACACCTAGGACTGCAATACAGATTGACCTTAGAATCTACTGAAGACAGTACAATAGTTTCACTGGTCATCAACAAAAATGTTTTTTCCAGTGTTTTGATGAAATATATGAATTCTGTATAATTTCAGGGTGCCGATTTCAAATATAGCATTAGAATTTAATTCCTACGGTGTAGTTTTTTAACAAATTGCAATTCTTTATTGTGTTAATATGTATAAGAAAATATAAACTTATTCCTACCATCTCCTCCCCTCCCAGAAATACAGAACAACTTTTAATATTTTTCTTGATTGAATGTAGTTTGAAAGTGTGGCTAACCTTCTGATTAAATTTTCTCTTCTTTGATTTACGGGCATGAGTTTGTCCAGGGAATTCTATTATCGGGCACGAACAGTAATCTGCCAGCATAACAGTATCCCATCTTCCTTGATATGTTTCCATGGTTTTGAATATTTTGGTGGAATCTTTCACCCTTTTCCTCATTTACGACACTAAGATTTTATGGGAAGTAATGCAAGTGGCTTTTCAACAAGTGCATGTCAGTGCTCATATTAGTCCCTAACTTTTCTAAATTCAGTAGAAGGGTGTGAACTAGAGCTTCATAGTTGTCAGCTTTGAAGTTTCCAGGAAAGCTGAGAATCACATTTGAAAAAAGGCCGTTGAAGATTCCTTTTCAGTTGGTATCATTGTATCTGTAAACTCTTTGTCTTTTGTTAAAAGTATCTCGGGACCATAAAGAACCCAGTCTTGAACTTTTTATCTGGAAGTCCTGGAAATTTTGAACACAGGTAGTTAAAGCATGGCCCTTTTTTACTTGGGGCCTTAACAAACTGCTTCATGAGCCCTAGCTTAATGTGTAGAGGTGGAAGCAAGACTCTATAAGGGTCAGTTAAAGGTTCATTCTATATGTTCCTTTCTCCAACATTGACGTTTTCTCTCCTTAGCCAGTCCTTCCTTACCCAATGTTCACTTTTTTGCCCCACTGTCCCACAAACATAAGCAACAGTAGAATTTAGCATAATCCCCCTCCCCCCAACCCCATCTTCTCCAAGAAGTCAGTTGTGTTCACAATATTTTATTTTCTCAAGGACTAGTTTCTTTGAAAACCCAGTCAGAACACATGCAAGCTAGGTACCATTGTGCAATAAAACACACTTTAGGTTCCTGTTTATTTGGGAAAAACTCACAGCCCATTGCCTCGTATCAAACCTTTCATAATCAGTGCAGTGAACAAACTGATGATTCTGTAAAAAGTATATAGGCTAAGTGTTGGTTTTTCTGTAAAGGTTTAAGTGATGATGTAATGCTACTTAGAAATGATTTAAGAGATTTTAGAGTTCTGTTTGGGAGAGAGAAGATATACATTTACAAGAAAGTCTTGTATTTTTTTTATTAATGCAATTTGTGAAAATCTGTGCCATGGAAATTAATTTTAAAGACTATACAGTCGAGTCCATGTATGTCGAAATCGGATGCCTCAAATTTCTTATTAGTCGAAAGAAAAAGAAATAATGTTTTTTTTTCCTTCTTTGCACCTGTTAATTGCCTTTGAATAACGAGAAGTAATAAATGCTTATTTCTGATTACTCAACTGCCCAGCGCTGTCACAGAGGCAAAATCACCTCCTGGTGTCCTGCCCGTGTGGTGCCAAACAATGCTGACGGCTTGAAAAACAAATGAGACGGTGGCGCGGATAGAGAGAGGCAGTAAAACTGGACACTGCGAGTGCCACTAGCGCAACATAATAAGTAGGGATGTGTGTGTTACACCACCGCTGATAAGACAGTGGAGGGAAGAGAATGCGTGAGGGCTTGGCAGTGCCGAAAAATTGATTGATAATGAAGCATCTCGCAGCAGTGTGTACATTAACACATCTGGCCAAATGCACCGTGACGGTATATAAACAAGAGGCTGCCCTCGTGACCTCCCCAGGGTGGTAGCTCGCTCGCATACAGTTGACTTGTGTTGGAAATAATGAGTTGAATTCTGATTACCCAAACTCATCGGAGTGGTCCCAATGAATTTGAGTTAAACAGATTCATCTGTGTTTGGAATCAGCACCCCGAATCATGTAAAATTGATATATTTTATAAAAACACACAATTTTTGTTGACCAGTGTTATGATAATGTCTATAATTGTATTGTATTTAGTGTTAGTTGGTTCAAGAAATCAACTGCAGTTTCTAGAAGTCACAAATATTCAACATGCAGTTTGCTTTGATTTTAAACATTTTTATCATTGCATCATCACCAACCATTAATATTGCTGAACTTGCGTGTGGTTTATTTTCACCAAAAATAGCTTGTATCTTACATGTCATCAGGATGACAATCTGATGGATGTGCTAGAACTCTTGGTCCATCTGATGGCAGAGCATCCATCTTCAATGGTGCCAGCTTTTGACCAGAAGAATGGAGTCAGGTCTGTACAATTTCAAGAGCCACTTCTAGTTACATTAAGCATTATACATTTAAGAGCAGGTTGCAAGATACATTCAAAGCATTTACATTTTCAAAGGTCTAGACTGGGGTATAAAAGAAGAGAAGCGGCATAATTGCACTCTTCACTAATTTGAATTCAGTGGAATGGTTCCAATCAGAGGGCTGTTTTTGCAAAATTCATGAGTAAAATATTTTCTGCTGGAGAGAAACTTTGCAGATCATCAGTTTACTATCCCTCCAAACAGTATGATAAAGAAAATTAACTAAATATGAAAGCAAATCCCGTGAGTGAAGGTAGTGTGTAAAGGCCATTTAATGAAGGAGCTTTCCTTCCAACAGTACTGATTGGATAAAACAGCTATAAAAATGATATGGGGGAAATTTGTAGCTGTTCAAGTGCCAAGTCTGCTCCGTCTAAACAGTTCCTCATTTTGTGTTGAAAACTTTTTTTAAGATTTGCAGCGTTTCACTTCCTTGTCAGCTTTTGCAGTGCTCATGGAAGACTGACAGTAATTCATATTTTGATGAGAACATTCAATCCAAATTATGTGATCATCTGATTTAGTTGGATAATTGTTAGCTAAGATTCTGACTTGCAGAAACAGTTTTCACCAGTTAAAACAAATTATCAGCCATTTTATAATGTAGCTGAATGATAGCAGTGTATAGTTTCATTTCTGTTGACATGTAACATGTTTTCCTTTTCAGAACAATATTCAAGTTGCTTGCCTCTCAGAATGAAGATATCCGACTGCTTGCCCTGCGTCTTCTTGGATTTTTCCTCATGAGAAGTACATACAGGTGAGTGACTTGTTGTCATCTTATCTCTGTAGGTCCAGCCTTTTTGCCACATAACGGATTTAGTAATTTATCTGTGTTTGAGGTCTTCAAAACTGTTGTCTATCATATGGCTCTATTTCGGATTCGATAGAACCATACTTTTATTCAGTGTGTACATTTATGTACAAAAAGGTCTTTGCAAAGAGCAAAGCTTAATGCCAAAAGCCACTCATCCCAATAAATTTCAAATCATGACATTTAGAAAACATGTACCCATTATTCTCTCTGTCTTACCACTTTCTTGTTATTCAGAATACTTGAATTGTGAAGCTCATGCTTAAGTTTAGAGCAAAAGGCTGTCACAATTGTATTTCTGTTTAGGTTAATAAGTAATACTCCTGTGACTTTTTAACCTGTTCACTCATCACTCATAAATTAAGAATAGCTTTCATGATGTTTCTTTAGAAGATAAAGTATGTATACTGCTGTTACTGCTGTGTGGTTAATTCGGATGTTTTTTCTGTGTATTCTGTTTATCAGTAAATTAATTTATTTCAACATTTTCCTTGCCATTCCAGGAGAAAACAGGATGCAATGACTCCTAACAACCTTTTCAGCCTTCTAGCTGAACGTCTGATGCTTCACACACAAAATATTTCCATGTCTACGTATAATGTCCTGTTTGAGGTATGTAGTTTACCTTTCTGTGTGTGCTATGCATAAGTACCATGTAAATCAGTTATATATAAGTTTCTAACACATGTAAGCATGTGGCTTTTGAATCATTTCACATGACAGTGTTATGTTTTTAGTAACTTAAACTCTTGTAATGTCATGCTGGGTGCATAGCAAGAACGTCCAATCTTGTAAGCTGATAATGCCATGTTAATGCCTCACTAAGTTATGTGCTGGTGACCGCATTGATACTAATCGAACTAGACTGGGGTGAGCTTCTCTCTGTTGTGCTGGAAGTGACAACTGATACTGTCATCTGCATCACCCTTTGATAGTAGTTAAAATGATTTAATCCAATTCTAGCTTTACTAGGATTAATAAAGCATCTATAGATAGTGATATCTCTCTTGGCCATTGCCCCTACCCCTCCCCCACTAACTTATACTGACTCTTTTTTCACCATCTCCACCCATATGCGATACTGAATCAACAATTTTGTGACGTGATGTTTCGGACAGTGTGAGGAACATAGTCATCTATTAGTCTGCGCTAGTACAATTGTTTTATAGTATTGTGGGCAGAACAAATATGCTTGTCAGTGTCATAGGTAAATTCTGTACATTCTTGCATGTTTCAGCCTGTAAGGTTTCCTTTCCTTGGAGACTTTCAAAATTTGTTTTGATAATAGTTTACCTCACTGCACTACCAGACTGAAATATAAAAGATGGAGAGGGGAAAATTTGGCCAGGGGTGTTTAAACCTAATGGGTCTAATGTAAACTTTCAGAGATTGTGATTCCGTGTTTTCCAGATTTTTGCATTTTTAAAGTTGTAGATTCGTGAAGCTCTTATGACAGTACTTTAAGTAATTAAGTTATGATTGTGAAAACAGAGACCAGGTGTGCGTATGGGCTATCATGCAAATCACACCACTGCATTGGGAGTTAGTTGTTCTAACTGTTGATGAGGCACAAAGTTTGTATATAGATGGACTTACCAGTGCTACATCTGGAACCCCTTTCCTCCAAAACTCATACTTTGGTCTTTTCCATCCTATTTTGTTACACTGAACTTTGGTTGCTGGCTATGTGAATTGGAACAGTTGTGATAAAGCTGTATTTTGTGTCTTACCCCATGTAGATTTTGACAGAGAGAATGAGTCTTGAGAATGTGAAGGTGAGACGAGAAGAGCCAGAATCAACATTCCGCATTGAAAACTCAGGTACTTTAAGTGTTTATTTTTGTAATCTCATGAAGCATCTGATTGCAAACTGAGATTTTCAAATGAGGTTGAAACTGATCTATAGTACCCCACAGTAAGGTGTTCTCCTCATATTGTGTGTCATGCTGATGATGAGACATAGATGCTCCATTGGAATGTATGGTTTGTGTGTCTTTGATCAAGGCAGTGCCCTCTCAGGTGCCTTCACATTGTTATGCTAACAGGCTAGATCCCTGCTAGTTAGTTCTCTGGGGAGCATGGAGTGCTACAGCCATATTACAGATGCTCAACACAAGCTTTCTGACAGTATATCCATAATATGTGTGGCATTTCAATATTCAGCCTGAATCTTTTCATGTGACCAAGTGATTTAAATTCACTGCATTACGCAGGTCACATTAGCAGTCATTATGAGGAAGTTTGGAATTTGATAATTTTCTGTGTTGTCAGCCATCCTGAAGGTGGTAGCCACCATGATTCGTCAGTCTAAGCCCACAGCTGAAGTCCTGGAGGTGAAGAAAACCTTCCTGTCTGACCTGACCATCCTGTGTAACAACAACAAGGACAACAGAAGGTACAATCTTGCCTCTCTAGTGTTTTAAGATCACTTTTTTTGTGCTTACATCTGTGTTTCAGTGCTCATCTCCCAACAAACTTTACTGCTAAGAAATTTGCCAAGTATTTTGGAATAGTGTTTGTTATCACTTCTGATCGATATGAGCTAGCCAAAATTATTCCCATACATGTATTTTGTGTGTTAATTGGGCTGTTGGCAGAAATTCCTCCCATAAGGCCTTCTTATGTCCTCTGCTAATGTATAAAGCTGTGGTTGAAGAGCCTGATTCAGTTGACACTGATGTTGGGCATATGAAACAAGAAAGCTGGCATGAAGAGAACGTTACCATAAGTTTTTTGCTGCCCTTTAGCTTTTCATGTATACTCGCACAATCTGCTACCCCTCTCTTTGGTCTGCTACCACAGATTGTATCCTGAGAAACTCCCTTCAATTTTCAAATCGACTATCACATGCTTTCATGTTTTAAGGAAAGCTTGATAAATACACCTTTTAAATATTATTACACACCTGTTCTCAGGACTGTACTCCAGATGTCAGTGTGGCAGGACTGGCTCTTCTCTCTGTCCTACATCTATCCTCGCAACTCAGAACAGCAGCGCATTACTGACATGGTTATGGCATTGTTCAAGATGCTGCTCCACCATGCCATCAAGTTTGAGTTTGGGGGCTGGAGAGTGTGGATAGACACTCTAGCAATATTACACTCAAAAGTAAGTGAGCAAAAGATTGATGAATATGGAACTTTTGTGAATTCTTTTTTTTATGAAATAGTAGAATCTCACAAAATTGAATTTCAAGGTTACAAAATTTTGAATTCATGAAGTATTTGAATCTGGGAGATTATTTAATATAAAAATACAAACAAGGGATCAAATCTTTGCACAGTTGACATTTACGTAATTTTTGGAATAGTGAGGCTCTCCTTATTTGGTATCCTTAGCACTTGTAGAATCAATCGTTTGGCATCCAACAACCCTTTTCACAGACATAGTACTGAAAGTGAAGATCAGCATTAGTGGCCACTGTGTAAGGAAACTGCTTGTCTAGAGCACTCATGCATATTTTGCTGTTTATTGGAGTTGAGGACATAACACAATATAAAATTTCATTTGTGTGGTCATCTGCAATAATCAGATACTGCTACTGCTGATTCTGAATGTCCTAAACTTCAGCTGTTGGTTCAGTGTCCCTGAGGTGGCAGTGACACATAAGATTGTATCATTCTTGTTCATTTCAGCCATAGAATTTGTAGTTAGTCTCAAAAGAGTTAGTTTGACTATCATTATGAAGGGCTACCTCACTTCAAAAATCATTCTTTGTAATGCTGAGGGGATGAGCAAGGAATGCACCATCCTTAGGGGAATGGGTAAGTAGGAGGGTAAAAACTGCAAATTATTTTATAGTATGTTGAGTCTGTGCAAAGTTGCGATGTTGGCAGTGATCTGTTAATGAAGTGAGTGTGAATGTACCTATACCTCGGTATATTGCCTTAATTTATTTCTGCCCTTGCAAGTGCCTCAGAACATCTGCACCATTGGTAGCATCTCATTCCCTATTTTGTGTTTGGAAAGTGTCACTGTGTTCAATTTTCTTTTGAATCAGGTTGCCTATGAAGACTTCAAAATCCACATGTCCAAAATGTACCAGCAGTTTGAGCAGCACAGAGCTGACAACATCTCAGACCCATCAGAGCAGCAACAGCGGCCCATCAGCACCATCTCAGGGATGTCAGAGGGAGAAGAGAGAAGACCTGCACAGAAATCCAGTGTCAAAATTTCTGAGGTGTCTGACTCAGAGGCTGAAGCAATCACAGCTCAAAATGGAAAGACAGATCATGCAAAAGAGGAGACAGAAGAAAAAGATGAGGACAAAGATACAGAAGATGGGAGCAGGAAGGATGAAGACAAGAATGATGATGAGGAAGATGTTGCCCCCAGAGCTAAAAAAGCTGAAGATGGAACAAGCTCTGGGAAGCAGGAAGAAAAAGATGAGGTTGGGGAAGAAAGAAGCACTGGGCAAAAGGCTACAGTGAAACAAGACAAAGCATCAGAAAATGGAGTACCAGATCAGGCCAGTGGTGAAGGATCGAAACTTGGCGAGGCAGCAGGAGGATCTGATCTTGCAAATGGGTAAGGATTGTGAGAATGCCATGTGCAGAAGTCAGTAGTGTTTCTTTTACTTCACCCACTGAGGGTGCACTCATCATGTAATGGTTACCACAGTCTTGTGTCTATGGCTATCTATAAGGCTGTCACAAGATATCTTAAACTAGGTTGTGATATACTGCATGAGATCCCCTGATTGCCTGCAGGAATGACTTGGCTGTGTTAAGATTATAGATCTAATAACGTTATTGACAATTTACTCATAGCCAAGTATTTCTGAGATTGAATAATGCATAATGAATTAAGCTGCTGTCTTCTGTGAAGCCCAGTCAAGGGAGGTCAAGAGTTCAGAGTATGATGTTGAAAACATTCTATAGAACATCACATGAAACTTGATTTTTATCACATTATCTTAGAGGAGTGTGTTCTTCTCCAGTCAAGTATATAATATTTTACTCCAGTCAAGTGTATGAGTTGGGGCAGTAGAAAGGTAGGTTTTTGGGTCTATATTTAGAATGCTGTTGCATAACCCATTTTTTTCTCCTTAGTCTTCAAGTGTTTTGGAATTCATGTATTATGAAACCCATTGCAGAAAGCTAGCTCTATTCAAGACATTTTTTGTAAGTCCTAAAGTTAAAGATGAGTTACATGTGTCTTATGGATATTGCAAAATAATATTTAATAAGACACAGCATCTTATGTACTTGGTAATAAAAATGTTTAAGCATATTTTTTTTCTATTCCTGTAGTGATGCCAGCCTTTTTCAGCCAAGTGATAAAGAAGCCAGTGGAGAAAACCAGCCCAAGTCATCAAATCAAGAAAGTCCAGACACAGGTGTTCCACTGCTGCAAAGGAACCCATCCAATGCCAGTCGAGGCGGTGGGCATATCTTTAGCCCAGGTCCACGAGCCCCAGCTTTCCGCATTCCAGAATTCCGTTGGTCTTTCCTTCATCAAAAACTCTTGTCTGACCTATTGTTTGCTGTAGAGACTGATATTCAAGTATGGAAGAGGTGAGTATTAGATGTGATTAAATAGTGAGGGTGATATTAGAAATGTTTTTTTTTAATGCTAGATTGGATAGATGAAAATGCTAACAGAATATGTGCTTTTGTATATGTGCTTTCTATAATATACAAGTTATGGATTAAGCATACACAGAGAAAACTGGAAATAATTCTAGACAACATATGACCAATATCTTTTTACCTGTGAGAAAACAGGAAAGTTTGCTACAGTGTCATAGTCTTTGATGTTTCATGTTAGTTTATTGCAAGCTCTGTGTACATTTCGATTTTGAAATCATTAACGTACTATATGCAATCTCCAGCTATCACTTCTTTTCTTTTTCAGCCATAGTACAAAGAATGTGATAGACTTTGTGAATGCCAGTGAGAACCATATTTATGTAGTGAATGTGACCCACATGATTTCCCAGTTGGCTGACAACTTGATCACCTCATGTGGAGGGCTGTTGCCTTTACTGGCTGCTGCCACATCTCAGAATGTAAGTTCGAGCTGTTTTATATGACTTTGAACCACCCAATGTTGAAGGTCACGTAATAGTATATATTATAGTATATAGAAAAGTTGTAACTGCAATAGTGACTTTGACTCCAGGAACTGGCTTGAAAATTCGAATAGTGAGGTATTTGAGGCTGTGAGGTAAAGCAAATAATGAGATGCGGAGCAGGAGGTTATAAATTGGAAACATTGTGGTGAATTTGAGATGGTGAGGTTTTGTGGTTTACGTATGTTTACAAAATGCTCTGGATAGGAAACTTTTAAGGGGATAGAAAATTGTTAAAAACAAAACATACAGGATATAGATTAATATTAGAAATGGAACAGTGAGAGAGGTTCAGTGCTTCATGATTTAAACCTAATCAGATTTTATATTAATTTACATATCCTCACCTGTCCAGAGGGTCAATACCACGGCACATGGGCCATATCTGTAAATGCTCCATCCTCCTTCACACAAGCTAGGCTAGGGTTCTCTCTGTGATGTTGCCTTTATTTATCTGATTGATTCTGCATCTCTCTTTTCCTATCCACTTTGCTTAGTGCCACTTCCCCTTCCCACATTCATCTCCCTCAGCCCCAGAATTGTCTTGCCTTCCTCAACATGTTTGTGTTCCTGCATTACCCTCAGTAGTTCACAATTTACTTATGGACAAGAGTGACAGGTGGAATCTTACAGAATTAATGAAAATAGACAGGCTCAAGAGATGTTAAATGTTAGTATTTTGAGTAGCTTCAGTATAGAATTTTAATATTTTGAGCTCCTGTCACCATTGCACCGTTGATCGGGAACAGGATAAATGACAAAAGTATACTGGTTCTCAAATGTATCAAGATTACCACAAGAAGTTTGTCATCACTGATTCCAGGCAGCGTATATAAATAATCTGAGAGTAAAAATTAAAAAACCCTAAGCTGATACTTGAATCTTAGATTGAGATGGAGTATGGTGCCAACTCGTTTTCATTGTGACACAATATCCGCAGAAATGAGCATAATGATATGATGCCATCTGAATTGATTCATCAGTGCGGAGCCCAAGACAAGGATAATCTATTTGTTCTTGTGCCTATTTTGAGATGACAGCTCAATCTCAGTTGTCAGATTGATGCAACATTTCTGGCATTCTTATGTGCCTTTATGTATCTCTGTTTGCCTTGATTATAGGCATAATTTTTGTGCTCTGATTGATATCAAAACTGGCCCTAAATGAATGCGAACTGACAGTTGAAGTTTCCTGTGCAATTCTCTCTAGTTTTCTCTGTTACCTGAAATTAAAGTTAACATTTCTCATCAATACATAACTTACAAAACAACATAATAGGCAGTGCACAGTCTAAAAAAAAATTAACTCATACTATTCCATCCTGTGACAAATATAGGTTTTTTCTTCTGTTGTGCATGATTCTCCTCATTCTCATCTTTCATTCAATGCAGGGAGAGATAGAGATCTTGGAGCCCAACCAAGGACTTAGTATAGAGCAGGCTGTGATGATTCTGCAGAGGATCATGTACATGACAGATATCCTAGTCTTTGCCAGCTCCACCAACTTTGCTGAGCTGGAGAATGAGAAGAATATGCCTTCGGGAGGAATACTTCGTCAGTGCCTCAGATTAGGTAAGAAGAGAAGAGAGAAGAATTTCATGGGCATTGAAAGTCTTCTCAGTGACTTGGCATCTGCTGTCTGCAGAGTTGATATTAGGTCACAACATTGTTAATAAAATTGCTTTTCTGTTGTGAAATTAATTCAGACTTGCAACACATTTCACAGGTTTAAATCAATCTGAGCCATAAGCCTGACATTTGTAACATGACATGAATTTCATGGGATGTTACAATGGGAGAAAGGGTAAGATAAGGTAAACATAAAGGAAGAAAATGAAACGGTTACATCCCCACCTTGATTATGTGACAGCAAAAAGGAAGAAATTACTTTGTTATATTGTCTGAGAAATGAGTAAAAGAGATAGAGTACTTGATGTGAAATATAAATGTCATGTATTTTATGGCACTGTCTGGGTTAAATTAAATGATGTACATATTTATAGGTGATTGGTTTGCACCAGGTTAACTTCCAATCTCTTATCTCGAAAGATATTCTGGGGCCCCTAATGTCAGTTGTTGTTCAGTAATCTTACAGCATGATGGATAATCTGGAATGGAAAGACTTCTGAGATTAGATTCAGGTCCATTTGTCGTTATTTCCCCCCAGTGTGCACATCAGCTGTGAGAAACTGCCTGGAATGTCGGCATCGCTACAACAATGCCCATGGGTCTTCTGAGCCACCATCCCCTGCCGCCAACAAGCCAGTCAATGGTGTGGATCCTATACAAAGTCTTATAGGGGGATCTCATCCCTCCGCCAAGGTGGGTTCATATATTGGTAGTCTCTTTCTTCAATCTGTGTTCCCATATATAGGCTAGGTTATTTGAAGAGATCCACAACTGTATCCACAGTTGTAACCATAGTCATGATAGACATAAGACTTTGTTATGGAGAGTGAAGCAATAGAAGATCTTTTAAGGGAAATACCTTCAGACAATCATTTTGGCCAGATCAACACTCATAATGGCGTAAGTATTACTAACTTTACTTCAGTGTCATTTTTTAAACTTTTTTTCTCTAAGAGGGAAATGAGAATTGGAACTGTAAACTTTCGCTGCTTTGCTCCACAGCTACAGTGGAGCTATAGCTAACGTTACAATTTGATCTGTATGGTCCACTGTTTAGCTTGGATGTTGGTCTGTCATAAAGCCCAATTTATTAAATTGCCAGACTCTTCACATGACCATGTCCTGTTAGTGCATTCCTATCATTCTGGCAGATATTGACTCACAAAGAGTGACTTAGTCACAAGTTTGGACATTTTGATTTAAAAAAGCAGGCTAGATAGGTATCTGTCAAATTATGAGGACTGCATGCTCAACATCAACAGATAAATGGACATTGTTATACAGTTACCTTTTCTGAGGGCTGATAACAAAAATCTAACCATACTTTCATGTTCTGTGTTAATATCGCTAGTGTTGCTAAATTATTTTTCTTTGCAGAACATTGTGGAGAACCTTGCAGGGCAGACTACTCCCATTAAGGACCCAGAAAAGCTGCTACAGGATATGGACATCAACAGGCTGCGGGCTGTTGTCTACAGGGATGTGGTGAGTGGTTGTCTATTCTGTGAACAGGACTGCTATATCAGAAAGATGAATTCAGCAGCACTTAACCTGAAATCTCAATTAACCCTCGTAGGACCCAATGTTCCATATTTGGCACGTGAGTTTGGAAACGTATTTCATTATGATAATCGATAGAACCAGCATACTCGTAAAATATGGCCTCTGTGACCACAAAATTAAGATCTGTACTTAGACATTACATTTTATCTCTGATATTGCATTCAACAAAACCATGTGCACTGTTTACTCAGTACATAGAAAAATACATTTTTTAACAGTAAATTCACTCTGGGACTTAAAGGGTTATTGTGAAAGAAAAGGAAATCACTCTCCAAAGCCTCTTTTTATTAATTATAAAATACTTTCAGTACTCAATGAATTTCAGGGAACTTTTGTTAACACAACAGCATTTGTACCACAGAGGGAGGAAAAGTGACAGAGAATGGAAAAAAACGAGCTGCTGCCATTGCAATTTTCCCTCCCCTTGTCCATTAGTTGTTATACATGTGAAGATTGCAGTAAATATTGTGTCATTATCAAAGGTGATGACAACATATAGTGATCGCTGATAACACAATATACTGAACTCAGCGCTCGCAGCTATTGGGAGAGACTGTCATTTTCATTTATATTAAATTGTAAAAGGATAACACAAAACTTGCTTAACCCACCAAGATGTGCCCACAGTTCAACTAAGAGATTTGCACCGTAATAGGTTAGCTGTTCACACACATTGAATTACACCAGAAATGAAAGCAGTAAAAATCATTAAAAAGTTGATCAAAGCAGCCAAAATAATCATAATAGCATGCAAGTTGGCTCTTATTGAAATACATTCATATGCGGAATTTCCACCATCTAGAAATCTTAAATCTCTGCAAAAATTCTCTTATGAATCAAGGATGTGCCGCACTGGTTTATATTTGTTAACTCTAATTTTTCATTCCATGAATCCAATGCCTGATCATGCTGTCAGATGTATCTGATATCTGACCTTAAGACTTGTTACTGTTGGCTGTCATGCCTACAAAAATGCTTAACAGAGTCACAGACACCAGCTATTAAATCACACCACCCAGTGTCCACAGTGTCAGTTTTTGAGTACATGAGGTTCAAGGTAGTGAGGTTCTGTTTATCAAGGCTACCAGCTTACATTTCTATAAATATCTCATTCTAGGAGGAAACCAAGCAGGCCCAATTCCTGGCTTTAGCTATTGTCTACTTCACATCTGTTCTTATGGTGTCAAAGTACCGGGACATCTTGGAGCCACCTTCCCCTTCAGTCACACCCACTGCAGCTGCAGCACCTGGGAGCAGGGAAGGATCAGGTTGGTGGTCCCTTTTAGACTGTTATTGATACCTTGACCTTGGTGATGGATTTCTTGGGTGATGGTATTGAATGACAAAAATGTAATTTATAGTTTTGGTCTTACTGGAGTATCTTCTTCGTAATGAAGGGCTTGTGAGAATGGTAAATTGAACCAAAAGGTCTGTGATAGTTGGCTGTTTCAGAATCTGGATATGCATTCCAACAACATACCTGACAGTGAAAGCCAGTATCTCTGTCAAACTATGGTACGGTGTAAAAATATAGGCCATTATCTATAACTGATAACCTGTTGATATTACGTCATGTCATGGATGGTAAGCATGTTATGTGATCTGACAGTCTGTGCATGTTAAATACTAAACTAACTATACAGGGGTTTACAGGAGATTGGGAGGGTAGAGGAATAAATAGCTTTAATGCAGTTTGCTCGTAAACAGTACCAATTGTAATTTCATGTGTTGAGGCACTCTGCATTCATCTTGACTTGTCTTTTTCAGCTCTCGTCTCAGTAATCTGATGCTACTCTTGATTCTTCTTTATTGTAGTGAAAGCTGAGTGTCTTTCTCTCTTGTCAGAATTTCAGATAAAGATTCTGGTTTTGCCCATGTGATTCTCTCTCTGTTCCTGTTATTTAATGTTCACTTAATAGACATTAGGAAATGATCAGTGGATTGGTTGGTTGGTTATATTTGACAGTTTTGAGTCTCTTTGAGTGGTTGCTCTATTCTAGGCTGTCTTAACAACCCAAAGTAAATTCCTGAGATGAACAGCATCAGAGAAGAAACTGTTAGTTTCATACACATCAGTTGGAACTGATTGAAGGGCTTGCTTCATGCTATAATAAAACTAAGGAGAAGCTTTTATATAACACATAATATGCATTTCACAACAAGGCTGTTACCATTTTATAAATGCTGAGTTCTGTGGTAGCCTCATATTTTAAAGAGGCTTTCAATTTTAAAACCAAGTTGTCTTTTGTTTAAACTTCATATAACCACTAATTGCTGTTCTGAATTTGCTGAAATTGTGATTGGTTTCCTTGATCAGCGTACACAGGTTGAAAGTCATACCATGCCTTGTTGTCAAAATCAGAATCAGTTCATTTTTTGAAATCTCACTCGAAGAATGGATGCTATTGCTTGTCACAATTCAACAAGAATGCTATTTTTTTTCCTTCCAAAGTTGTATTGTGGGTGAAGGGGCTGAGGAGAAAATGAAGAAAGAGGTTATCCCTTTCCAGAGTACGAGAATTATAAAGTTTTCAACTTTTGTTGCTTGTGGAGTAATTCTCCTGATCTGATGGGAAGGTAGAGGACGGGAAATAGGGACAAAAGTTATCTGATTTAAAGGTAGAAATCATATTTCATGGAACATTTTGGCTTTCACTGCCTATATCACAACTGTTAGCAGAGCAGATGGGCAAGACATGTTTGGGTCCACTTTTGGATATTTTGTAAACTCTAATTTTCTGTTAATCAGCATGAATCTGTCTGTTGTGTTCCAAACTTTGTGAACTGAAGTTTTCAGACTAACTTTCATGAAATACAATGTAATGTGAATTATCTTCCGTGAGTATTCGCGGTTTTGCAGTGCTCATTATACGGAAAGCTCTTAATGCTTTGTATGGAGAGTCTGAATATTCACAAGCCAAACCATCAAGGTCTTACAGCTTGACCCCTGTGACTGATACATTTAAAGTAGTCTGACTGTCAGCTTGCAGTATTTTTTTTGCCATGGAAGCCCTTTTAATCAAACAGGCTTTTCTCCTATCAGTTTTAGCTTTGTAGCATGTTTTCCCTCTCCTAACAAATAATCATTCTGTTTCTCTAATCTCTCTGATGCACCTTCCTTACTAGGGGCCCCTTCGTGGCAGAAAATCACCTCCTCAGCTATGCCCCTGCTGCCCGACAGTGGCAGCTCCACTTCTTCTGTTGCCACTGTCTCAGTCAAGTCTAGCGAGGAGTCTATCTCCCAGGCTGATGGCAAGCAGAGCAGCATCTCGGGAGAGCCAGAGAAGAAGGAAGAGAAATCCAAAAATGAAGAGAGTGAGAACAAATCCCTGGTTGATAACACCCACAAACCCTCCCTTGAAAATTTAAAACAACCTGTGAGTAATAATACCCCTAAACCATCACTTGACAGTAGCAGTAAACCCTTGGCTGATAATACTGTGGGCATATCTTCACCTGATGATAACAGTAAACCCTCACTTGATAATGTCAGCAAAAATGCAACTGAACCTGGCAGTAAGGTTCCATCTGAGATTTCAAGCAAACCTACAAATGAAAATACTAGCAAAGTTGAGGATGAAACAGAGGTCAAAGTACTGAAGGAAGATGTAGAGGAAAGAGCAGCCAAAGAGGATAATAAGTGTGCTGCAGAGAACACTGAAGGAGATAACAAGTCTGTTAACAATTCTGAAGATGACAAGGAACATCCCACAGAGAACGGTGAGCTGGCAGCATCAGATACAGCTGAAAGTGAAAACAAGACTGAAGCCAGTGAAAATGATTCTTCAGTACTTGAAGAAGATGCACAGGAGAAGGATGAAGATGAAAAGGCAGAGGACAATGACAGAGTTGATGAAAATGTACATGAATCACAGAGAGTTGAAAAAGAAGGGCCAGTAGCCGAAAAGGCTGAAGAGGAAGAAAGAAGAGGTTCTGAGCAAGATATTGAAAATGCTGCTGAAAAGACAACAAATGAAACTGAGGCAGCTGATACAGGGGTAGAGGAGGCAGCAGAAACAGCAACAACAGCAGCATCAGCAGAAACTTCTACCATTGTGGCAGCAACATCAGCAGAAGGTAGTCAGTGGATCCTGGATGTTGTAGCCACCACCAGCTTAGTGTGTACATACAGCCACATGTTTACTATCTCTGTTTGTGTAGATTTCAGCTTTCCTTCATCACTCTGCTGCTCTCTCCCCAATCCCCTTCCCAACCAGATATATCATCACTGTACTATGAAAATGGTTGAAATCATATGTTGGCCACTTTTGAATAAGGATATTGTTTTGAATGAGGGCAAAGCCTGCGATGACATGTTAAGAAGATTAAATTATGCCAATATGTGTCCGCTAAAATTGCTGTTGCTAAGATACTCACTGTTTTGCTGTTTTTTGCTTTGCCATGAAAATGTTTCACTCGCTTTCTCTCAGAGGTGTAAAATATGACTTAGGCCATCAGTACAGTGATGACATATGGTTCCTAGCTTTCTGTGTTGCATGAAACTTATAGACTTTGTGGCAGTTTATTCATTGCTCCCATTATATTTATCTGTCCCTCTCCCTTTTATTTTCTCAGTACCACCAGAAGAAAATTGTTAATATACTCTCTTGTGTTTAGGTGATGTCGTGAAATGTTCAGCTAACCATTCATCATGTGCTTTCAACCCCCTATCGCCTCCTTACTAAAATAAAATTAGTGATATAATTGGTGATGAAAGAATTAATATCCTTACATCTAGCTGTATATTACACCTCAATAGTAGCATCACATTCAAGAAGAAAACATTGTTTTATATCACTGTTTGGTGTAAACCAGTGCTTCATAGCAACCCCATTGATTGATAAGTTTCAGTGTGTAACGGATAATTTTCATTTTGTATGTAATTTCACACTTAAATTGCTGAATGAACCATCATGCCTGTCATTGGTGTTTGCTTTATTTATTGGTATCAGTTTCGTTATACATGGGTTTTATTTTGCAAGCGAGTAAGTCGACCTGCTCAAAGCACATAAAGCCACTGATTGTGTACCACATGTTTATTTCAGCAGGGTTTGCATTATTTCTGTCATAATTTCAGATTTTTGTTTGCATGGTTTTTTATAATTTCTGTATGACTTTTATTATTTGCTTTACATGGGGAATTATACTTACATTATTTATTGACTGCATTAACCTAGTGTGTTGTGTAAGGATCACATTGTTTACCAGATTGCAGCTGTGGCATGAATGCTGTATTTAAGGATTCTGATTCCCACGGTACTTCAAGCAGTATTTTAATGAGATACAAGTTCTCTTCCATGGTACTAGGTATTACAGTAGATTGCAGGGGTATTTGACTGAGATGACAGCCCATCCCATGTAATCTCAAAATAAAAACTTTACCAAAGGATTTTATTACAGCAATCAGTAACACATATGGACATACACTGATTATATAGCAGCTAATAACGTCTCAAATCAGTGAACTTGAACATATATTTGTTATCAAAATTGATACCTGTCATAGTAGTATAATCAGCTTCTATACATTGATAAATTGAGACTACATCTCCTGAACAGCATCTGCAGCTAGCCTATTTTCATAATAATATGAAATTTCAGTATTGGAATGTTGCAGAAGTTTAGAAAGTAGGTCATGATTTTTTTCTGCATACTGTTACAATACATGAATCAAAGTTTGTGCAGATACGTCACATTGTTGCAACTTTGAATAATCAGCACTTCCCTGGAATGAAAGGGAATTGGTATAAGGTTCATATGTTGACTGAAGAGAACACTGTCTTATTGTTTGATTTAGTTGAAAGTCTCACTATCAGACAAGTGATGGCATTTGAACACCTACAGATTGTAGTTACTTCAAGAGCAGTTGGGGTATTCACCCACTGTTGTATGGTATGTATGTATCATCATGAATGAAATGTATATCATGGTTAACATTTGAAACTATATTTCCTGCATGGCAAATAAGGGTTATTTCTATCTTTATAATTTTTATCTTTAATATGGTGATGTGTTTTATAATGTCATCATTGCTTCCAACTCATATTTGAGATTACATGATCCCTTTCTGTGTCGTAAATGAAGCATCTTTCCATTTCTATGTATATTTTCGTTCTTTCATGCAGAGAATGAAGAAAAACAAAAAGGCATGGTACAGTTCATAGGCAGACATTTGCTAACCTTTTAGGGTTTTTTTTGTTGTTACCAGATACAGATTCCACTCACGTGAATACCATGGATGCAGGTGGTTCCAGTGAGGACCTTGCAGAAAGGGAAGCAGGAGAGGGTGAGGAGAATGAGGAGCAGCCTGACAAAGATTCAGCTGGAGGTGAGAGACTCTTGGAGAGTTGTCTTGTAAGGGCTTGGGGTAGGGGGAGGAGGAGGAAGACTGTTACTTAATCCAGGGATCATTATCCTATCTTCAGGTTATTTTTCCAAGCCCATGGGTGTGTGGGGTTGGAGGGTCACCCATGGTACCAGAAAGGTCTCCAACCAAAGACTATATCAGTTGAGCAGTTCGTGAATAGGACTTAGTTTCCTAGCTAACGTTAAATAAATCCAGGTCTGGATGTAAAGCTCGCCTCTTATGCCCCAGAAACACTGGCATCAAACTTGGTCTCACATCAGTGTTTGTGTGGCACACTTAATCATTGCTGTGTAATTGCAGTAAACTTTGTCACAACTTCAGTTTCATGACATTTTTGAGACAACAGAATGCTATACAGTGGAGCCCGCTTAAGCGAGACACGCGTGAGTGGGACGCTCGCTTAAGTGAGACGAATGCCTGGGGAACGGAATTTTCGCTATATAAATCTATACATGTGAGCGGGACGGCAACCCGCTTAAGCGAGACGACTTGGAGCCAGATCTCCGTAATATACACGCTGTGTTTGACAGGAATGCTGCAAATTGTCACTATCGTACTGTGTCTCAATGCTTGTTTACCTGTGCCAATCAGCTGAAAACCTGAGAACTACAAAGAAGCTTGTACCAACGGCCCTGATTACCCCCCTTACGTTATGTGAGAAGTAATCGACACTACCTCCCCATAGCCTTCTGTCAGGCAGTTGACCCTTCGGCGCACGCATGGACGAATCAGAGCGGACATCCTATCCGATGGTCATTTAACCCGCGCAAGCATCAACGGATCAAGATTAAGTAAGCCCCGCCCCCTGTCAGCCACACTTTATCCTTTCTTCAGCTTAGGCAGTGATTGACACTTACGAGCCTTACCTGCGCTATTGCACAACACTCAGCCAGGGTGTCGTTCACATAGGCATGACCATCATTCGTGTTGCGTAAAAGCTTTTTGACACAAGCCGCTCACGTCGTGCTCTGGCCAGATGTGGAGCGAGAAGTGTGACGCTTATCTTTGCCGGTGTTTACGATCATGTAAATTTGATCCCAAATTATTTTTGATCACTTGAATGGGGGCCGGCGAACATCTCGACTTCAGAGATGTTAGACCTTTCATATTCTCTCCAGTTTTATTTTAACATGTATTATTTCTCTCCCTCTGATGTAGACATGTCTCAGTCTTTAAAAGAAATTGTTTTTTAATTTTCAAAGGAGAGTGTTGAGAAGGCTTAGGTGCTTCTTTGAAACCAACCAAAAATTCCGTTCCCCGCAATGAATGACTAATAACTAATAATATGCTCTGCAAGTCTACTGAAAATGCAGTTAGACTGCAATAAGTATATTTTAAACAGTACAGATACAATTTAAATCTGACTCCGTTGTCACACCTCACTAGCAACAAGTAATGATATCCCTTAACTTGAATGAAGCGCACAAAACTAGCTAAGAAATCACTTTATAATGGATAGTCCGCCTAAGCGGGACGCCCGCTTGAGGAGGACGATTCGTCGGGAACGGAGCCGTCCCGCTTAAGAGGGTTCCACTGTATTTGCTATCTTAAAGTCACTTGATAATTGCAACTCTTTTTAGTCACAGTATCTTTCCATACTCCAGAAGAATTGCAAAATGTGTAATCTGTCTACTTTCTTCTTCTGACATTTGATTAGGTGAGATCTTGCACACAGTCTTCTCAGTTGTGACAGTAAATCAGAACGTACAACCATGCAGCTTGAATAAGTGAAAAACTTTCCAGCTGGTTGACATTGTTAAGAATGAGCTGTTCTGGCTACTTGCGTGCAAATTACAAAATCAGATTTATTGTACTCTGCTATCCTGATAGGAATATTGGTAGAATAAACAGTTTTCACAATAGCACCCACACTTTGAATGCAATTGCTCTGTATAAAATTTAACCCCGCTTTTTTCCCCCCAAGAAAAAAAATATAATATTGAATAAAAAATGATAGATGTGATGAAGGGAAATGAGAAGCAAAGTGTCCATATAAGGAAGCCCAGGAGGGCCTACAAGCAGATGGTAACATGCACAGTAAAGTTGCTGGAGAGAAGAGCAGGGCATCTTTGGGAATATCAAAGCAGCCAGCCCCTCAACCAGATTCCCTCCCGTAGCCCCCCCACCTCCCCAACCACCAAAAAGAAATAGGGCAAATGTTATTTTTCTTTTTCATAGCTGAGGCAGACGACGTCAGTGAGCAGGTAGTGAGCCAGAGAAGTGGTGAAGATTCAGAGAACTCATCTCAGCAAGGCCAGCAAGGAGAGGAGCAGACAAAGGAGGAGGTGCAGGAGGAACAGCAAGAACAAACTCAGGTACTTCTTGGTTAGGAAGATGGGAAAAGTTGGCATGTTCCTGAGGGCTGGTATGAAGATAAGTTACCAGCTTTCCAATTTGTGAATGAGACTTTAGAAATGTCATCCAGTTGTTTTTTGCAACATTCAGAATAGGGCAGTCAGCTTGTTTAAAGGATTATAATTCATCCAGCTAAAGCGAAACAAAGATGCAGATGCATCAGGAATGTAAGTATGAATTATATTCAGATGCAACTTTTTCATTGTTAGAGCATTTTTGTTAATTTTAAATTGTCATAACTGATGAAGGAATCCAGATTTCTGTTGCACTTTTGTTCTGAATCAATAAATTATGCACACATGCATCTCACACTACATTCTTAATTCACTCTCCAACCAAAAGTGCACTTATTTATGGAAGAAAAGCATTCGACAGTGAGACAAAGCAATGATTTCACAGCAAGTGTTTTAATATATTTTTCATAATGCAGTTGACAGTGCTTAACTGGAAGTCCACAAGAATATGAAAACTATGGCTGTTGAAGATTGGATTGAGAGGAGCCGTTTGTTTCTGGCCATCTCATTTTGTTTTAAACATTTTGCAATTAAGTTAAATATAGGAGAGAGTATTTTCCAGTTTAACAAGTCAGCTATATATGCACTACAGTGCATTTTTCTCCTTGTGATCTCTCATAAACAGTTTAATCATTTGGGATGATGTCATTCTTCACAACAGTATTTTGAATCGCTTGAACTGTCTTACTTTTAATTCTTGACTGTACAGTACAATGAGAACAGGACACATTTGGTGGCCCTGTTGATGTAAACAAAAGTATAAGGGCAAGTAGTTCTTGATATCGGAAATCATCATGTAGTAGAAATTTAAAATAGCTGAAATTCAGACTAGATTTAATTTGTTGGAAGTTGTCTTATTAGCTGTAGAATAATTGATAAACCTCACATTTTGTCAGGTCACAACAAGCAGTGCTGAGGCTTCAGCAGAAACAGACAGTGCTATGACTGCTGCAGTTGAAACTGAACAAGAGGTAGCAAAAGATGAAGAGACAGAAGAAAAGAAAGAAGATGAAGTGAAACAGGAGGAAGAGAAAGAAAGCAAAGAGACTGAGTTGGATGAATCCAAAATGGAGGATGTGGATTTGAATCAAGATTCCGGTAAGAACAGAGATTGGCGTAATGTTGATCAGTCCAAATCACATGCTACCAAAATCATGTTTTAAACTCCTAACTTCACATTTATGTATGTGTGTAACAACTCCTAACCCCTATGTGACCCATATATCAGTGGCATTTTTTATTGTTGTATCAGACAAGATGTTCCTATACATTGTACAGTTGAGCACAGATAATTTCAATCCTGCAGGGCCGCCTCATCTTGTTTGAGTTTAGAGAGTGTCATGGAACACATGAAGCACTAGTGTAGAGAAATAAATTTAGATCTGAAAGGTTTGTTTGAGAGATCTGTGCTTTTGACTTCTATGTTGGTGCCCGGAAATAATACAGGTCCTAAAAACTGTATAAGGACTTACTACAGTATTATTACAGGGCAGCAGTGTGTTCAAGTAATTCATACTCGACTGTATGTCATGCATCGAAACCTGTAAGATATACAGCTTAATGACATGTTTCATTCACTACATAAACCATTGCTAACCCCAGAGTGAAAGAAATTGTGACTCAAAAGTGCCTTTCATTAGAAAGGGTTAACATTGAATCCAAACAGTAGCCTGATGTTTTAGCATTCATTAGTGTTGTAAATCTGCTCATTCAGTATCATAACTCTTACCAGTGGTAGTAATTAATAATTATTTCATATAATAACAGATAAGGTCTAAAATATCTTCACACTCGCGATAGGACATCAAAATGATGTATCAGAGTTGTGGGTGAGGCAGACTTAATGAAATGTGATTAAGGAGATGGAGAAGAGATTGTTCGTCAAAACTTAGCAAAAGAGAAGATTACACTGTGAGATTAGGTATTGAAGCTGATATACATGTTTTTTGTATTTAATTTCAGAAATGTCCAGTGCACAAGCACAGGCTGCTGTGGAGCAAAGACCAGAGAGGGTATGTGTATTTGTATTTCTTTAGGCAGCTTGGGATGTTGCAGTTTGATATTGCAGCCCTAAACTCTTTTCCTCTGAGCAGATAAATAGGACCTGGTTGAAGAAAGGGAAGAGTGATATAAAAACAAGCTGTGGCCTGTAATTGAGAACACTGACTATTAGTCTTCTGACATGTCAACAACAACCCGACAACCAGTCTTGACCAATGAAAAAATGGCACAGTCTGGGAAGAGATCAGAGAGTTCTGGACCAAACATCTGGCAGACAAACATCTAAATATAAATGAGTGTTCCCACTGCAGTGTTCCATGAACACTCATTTCCCCATAATCTAGAAGTTGTAATTGATCCACATTCAAATAGTCATGATTACTACCCTAATAAAGAACCTTGTATCAGTTTGTTTACCCACAGTCTTTATATTTTCTTCCAGCCTAGTCTAGGATGTCATAATTTTTTTAAGCACTCGAGTTTGAATCTTGATTACAATATTTCAGATAGGCGTTTAAAGAACCCTCTAAAAAAATCAGATTTAAAAACTACTGCTTTATCTCCCAGCACAAAAATAAATGTTTTAATAAATTAGAATATATCAGAAAGTGACAAAAATATATCTCCTGATACTGGATTAATAGCGTGTCATTCTGGTATATAACTACACAATTCTTGGAACATGGGATGTTACTCTACTATTGATGTTGCATAGTAGAGGTCATACATCACACAGTGTATCCCTGAGAATAGATATCCCCAATCGGCACACATGATATGACATGCCATATAAACTTTAATGTTGAGCTGACATTCTTTAAAAAAAAAAAAAAATCAGCAGAGTCACTCGTTGAGGAGAAGAAGAAGAAGAAGAAGAATCTGACAAAATATTAAAGATTTTTTAAAAGAGCAATGTTTCAATGAGTGGCTTTTGGGACAAGCATGATGGTTGATTTGGGAGGAACAGCAAGGAATGACCTGCAGAGCAAGAGCATGTATTTAGATGTATGGCTGCCACTCAGCAGGGAGGAAAGAACTTGTTCTTTAGCAGCGGCAAAAACTACAAGGAAAGTGCAATTACTGACCTGGAGAGAAAAAAAGACACTTGAGGGCTGTGAAAATAGATAAAGTGAAGAAGCAAAGTGGTACAGCAGTATGATGACATTTACTATGTCAAAATATGTCATAACTACTCTCTTGAACAGTCTCATGTCTGAAACTGATGTCAGATAGTTGTTTCTGTATGACAAGATCTGATTTGGTCTAGCAGGACACAAAAGCTTGCCCGGCCACATGTCGAGTGGCACCTTGGCCATAGTTCACATAATTAAGTCTGCATTTCAGTCTTACATTACTTCACTATTACCAGCTGACAATCTCAGTGTCTAACAGCTGGAATATCAACCTCCGTCAAGAGGGGTTTTCATCCTTCCTTAAACTTCATGCCAAGGTCTGATTATAGAATGACATGAGACATCAAATGGGGCCACAGATCCTCTTTAAACATCGTAACTCGTGATAAGGCCTTATGTTTTTCTTTAAAGTAGTGCTTGCTGTAAAGAAAATAATGTAAGCAGGTATATTTTTGTTACCCAGTGTACTGTAAACTATTGTAATTTGTATTATCCCTTGGAGAGAGGACCCTGTCTGAGGCTTTTACATGACTTCTTTTTTTATTTTGCATCATTTCAGGCTGATGGTGAAGAATCTGGAGAAACCTCAAAGCCAATCTCATCTATCTCTGTATCACACAAACCATCAGGTAAAACTTTTATGAGTGTCTTGAAGAAGGTTTAATGAGGTGAAAAGGTCCTTGTTCAGTGACATTCTGCACCATAGGAGGTAGGAAACACTTCGATTGTTTCAGTGTAATGTTATTTGACTGTAGCAAGAATTACCTGTCATGCAATTCACAGGCTACATTACCTCTATAAGATTCTGTCAATCACCAACTTCTTTAGGGGAACTTGCAGACAATTTTAAGAAATTCTTGAAAACCACCATGTTGTAGTCTGTGACAGATTATAAGTACCTTGGTCCTGCATAATCATTCACAATTAATCGGAGGTCTAAACTTAAAGATTGTGATGTCATGTAATGTTTTTGCAAAAATGTTCAGCAAAGAGGTTTCAGAGATACAGTATCAGGCAGTGTTGCCTGAGGATGCTGTAAGAATTGAGGTGAAACAACTGTAGTTTAACACTTGATTGTCATATGACCTGGACCATATACATTATCCACTTGTATTGGAACTCCATACAGCTCCAGCAGTCCCATAAGGTATGATTTTGAACTGAATATTCTGAGTTTTTGGTTTTTTTTTGACCTAGTGTCTTTGAGTCATTAGCCACAGTAGCTCTATGGTATGGCAAAAGCCACAGTAATGTGTTCATATGAGCTTGGTTTACAGGTAGATATTATGGTTTTTATCTTAGTGTCTTGTCTTTCTCAGATCATCAGGCTGGCGGAGATAGTGAACAGAAACCAAGTGCCTTGGAACTGAACATTAGCCCACCTATTCACAACCTGAGCACAGCCCCAGTGGATAGTGGAACCCTCACAGAGAGACTAGAGAGGGCCCTGGGCTCAGTGGCCCCATTGCTGAGGGAGGTTTTTGTAGATTTTGCTCCATTCTTGTCCAAGACGCTCATCGGCTCACATGGCCAAGAGCTCCTGATTGGAGGTGGGGGTAAATGCATGCTTTTTTTCCCTTTTCTTCTTTCCTGCTTGTTGCATGGATGGACTTCAGCTTCAGTTGTAAGTTTGCATTATTCAAGACATATACTGTAGCAAGATCAATCCAGCAGAGGACAGAAGGGGATGTAGCAATGGTTTGGCATGTTCACCAGCATCCAAACAGGTTGACGTTCCTCAGCTCGTCTGCCACACCTTTGAGTTTACTTACATCAGTAAAGATGACAGACATTATTTTGTTTAAAACTGCATTTCGACTGTCAGAATAGCTCAGGCAATTCAAGGTGGCATGGAAATGGTTAATGCATGCTAACAGCACTGTCATAGTTGTAAGACTTTTAATCCAGTTGCTTTTTTTTTTTGGCTGTTAAAATAGCTTAAATTTTCAGTATTTTGCAAACTTTTTTTTTTTTTTTGCTAGCTTGATCTTTATTAATGGACTGTTGGATAGCTGTACGAGTCATTGTGTCAATAATAGTACAGTCAACTCTGCTTAATCACAACCACAGTCGAATCTGAACTAGTGACCTCTTGAATATTGCAGCTATCTCCTGTTGCAGCCAAATTATATGGATATATGGTTCATTTTTTTCTATATATTTAACTTCAATATCTTGGTAACCTAGCTAATGTGATTGCGACCAGCTTTTCTCATGTCCCAAATAATATAAGGCATAAAAAAAACCAAAAGATGAAAACACTATAAAAGATGACTGTCATGGGGCTAATCTTAAACCTTTCAAGGTCCATTTTAGTATCACAAGCCTAAGACAGTCTTCTGTCTGGTCTGAATGTATGATTAAGCCTTTTGACAATGCCCAAGTCCTAAGTACAGTTCCAAGCCAGCTAGCAAGATACCATTGAGAACTGAAATGGAAATGTCCTCTTTATTATAAATTGACCCTTAAGAACTAGTCTATGCAAGGCGACCACTTGTCTGAGGCAATCACTTTAAACAGGCACAAAATGTCACCTCTGTATACAAGTTTGGTGGCGCCGAGGAACATCAACAGTGATATAGAACACTGTTACCTGAAAAACATTTAGCTGCTATGCAGAAGTTGTCATTAAGCATAGTTGACTATGTATTAATATTGGTGGATTTTAATTCATAACTGTCATAGTGAAAGAAATGGTTATCATTTTTGTTAATAACATCCTAGAAAATTTTACTGTATCAGTACCAATTTATTTTGATGAGGAAGTGCACATTTATAAATGTGGTATGCCCAATGACTATAACACAAGGACAGGGTCATTGAAATTTTGGAAGTTGTACAGTGTTATTTCAAAGCAAAAGAATCACATTCTTTGGCAGCTGATAGTCTGGTATATGTTAGGCAATTCTGAAACTGACCTTTAGTTCAATTTTATTCAGTAGGTACTCCAGCATGCTAGATTGAAAGAAGAGATGGAAGAAACAGTTAAAATGAATATAAGATAAGATAAAGATAAACTTTATTAATCCTTCAGGAAATTTGTCTTGAACAAGTGCACAAAGACAATATTCAAACAATACATCAATAATGAACTCTGGTATACTATAAAACTAACATACAATGTCATACTGACTCATAATACGCAAACATAACACACACACATACACACCGCGCACGCACGCACGCACGCACACACACACACACACACACACACACACAAACAAAAAAAAAATATATATATATACTATTACTCCTAAGTTTCCTTGACGTTGAAGGTACAAAGGATTTTCTATACCGCTCGGTTCTCGCGTAAGGTTGTAAAATATATACAATATGATTTTGGTTTCTTTCTGTTCCAATTTTTTTTTTTCACAAAGACCTTTATTTTATTTTGTTAGAATTTCTGTTTGCTTTTTCTCAGTTGTTGTCAAATATACTTTAAATTAATTGGAAGTTAGAGGTGATTTACTTTGAATGAATCTGCAGTGAAGCAGCGTTAAAGCTCACTGAAGTAGTCAACGAATCTGCAGTGAAGTAGTGTTAAAGCTCACTGAAGTAGTGTCAAAACTGTAGGTGTAAATTCGTAGCAGTAGCATCAAAGACTCAAACTGAAGTGTCCAGTTACTGCAGGCTGTCATTTACCATATCAGTCAAAACTGCTAAAGTTAGATTCATAAAAATTGACACCGATATGCATTAAGTCTTTCAACTTCTGGATATTTCTTTGAAATAATAGTGGTGGTGGCTTCTGTTGTATTTATTTTAATTCCCAATTTGGTTTGCTTTCCATGAACTCTTGGTGTTCTTTTCTAGTTTCAAGTGTGTAGCTCTCAAAATGTATTTTGAAGGGATTGATGGATATCATTGTTCACTGTTGAGCTTAACTTGCTTATGCAGGCAGACCTATCTTTCTTTCTGAATTCGTGTGCTGTAGATACGGGAAATAGTTTTGAGCTTCTTGTTTTTCTGTATTTGATATATATTCTTCAAACTGTTACTTCAGAATTTGGATTGATAGGGCTTTATCATTTGACTGCTTGCTGCAACATTTCCATAACTGGGTATATACTTTTGGGACTGTTGCAGCAAACCGATGAGTTGATGTTTTAGCATTTTTTTAAAGCAGACTTCAAAATACTTTTCTTTTCTTCACTGATCCAGTGGCCATCTGACCTTGAATCCACCACAGCGCTTTTGGATTTAATGTGTTAGGAGAGAAGAATTTGAATCTATTTGCCCATAAGTAGACTATGGGAATTATGAACTCCACATATTATTTTGATATGACATGTAAATGCTCATAATATATTGACATGTCAGNCAGCAAACCGATGAGTTGATGTTTTAGCATTTTTTTAAAGCAGACTTCAAAATACTTTTCTTTTCTTCACTGATCCAGTGGCCATCTGACCTTGAATCCGCCACAGCGCTTTTGGATTAAATGTGTTAGGAGAGGAGAATTTGAATCTATTTGCTCATAATATATTGACATGTCAGTAGATCTTGATATTTGATTAGATCTTTCCTTTTGAGAATAGTGTTTATAAGTGATCATCTTTTAATTTGCATTGCTATATCTATCCTAGGACTAGTAACTCTAAAACAGAGCACCTCTGTGGTGGAGCTGGTTATGCTGCTGTGCTCACAGGAGTGGCAGAATTCTCTTCAAAAACATGCGGGACTGGCCTTCATTGAGTTGGTGAATGAAGGAAGGTGAGACTCAAGAGGCTTCTTGCTTTGTTCATGGCCTGTTCCCACATGAAAATCTAAAATTCATATGAATTTTCCCCCACCCCCCTTTCATTTACATCTTTAGAAAATCGGATTATACATCAGTAATTGCCTGATTGTATTTTACTTCTTTTATCACTGCTTGCTCCAGAACATTGGGTTCCCTCCTATAAATAGTCTGGAGCAGATGGGATGTGGTGCTCTGAAAGAAAAAGTTTTTTTTTATTCAAAAACAATCAAACACACAAATAACTGGATGTATGATTTGTTTAGATATTGATAAATACTTTAGACTATGAGCTCAGAGATTTTGCTGTCCTTCACTTGATATCTTCAGTTTATATAGGAAATTGTTATGTAGTTACTGTTACTACTATTTTACCTTGTCATGGCTAAAGGCTTTAGTTACGTTAATGTGCTTTGATATGTACCAACTTTTTCTGTTTGTTGTGTTTCACAGGCTTCTAGCTCATGCCACCAGGGATCATATTGTGCGTGTGGCAAATGAGGCAGAATTTATTCTCAACAGGATGAGGGCGGAAGATGTGCAAAAGCATGCAGATTTCGAGGTATGTCACATATAAATTCAAAGCGTGTGCTTAGATGCCTGACCCAAGATCTAGAAGGGTGGAGACAATGTCCGGTATCATTTCATTGGTCATCTGCACATTGTCTTTTTTTTTTTGCTTTGCATCAATAGAATTAATGTTAATTTGCATCTTGCAAAGAGTTTTAGCAGACTCTATGATAGTGAACAAAACTGGAGAAACCCAAGTTATAGCTACTTTATTTATGTAGGTTCATGTCTGATTCTACACTAGCATTTGAAAGTTTGTATTGGATATTATGAAGAGTTCAGTTTGATGGATTTGCTCTTTTGTTTTCTGTATTTGGAATGGATTCTGCTATTCAATGATCTACCCTCTTATACCTTCTTTAAGCCTATTGACAACCTCTAACTTTGCTTTGACTTATTACAGAATACATTTTTTGTGTCTCCTTCTGACCTCCACAAGCTTGTAGCTATCATTTCCATTCCAATGGAACTCTTTCATTCTGTCCTTGAGTCAGAAGCTCGTTATCTTTCATTCACTGACAGTGACAGATTTAAAAAATAAGCACAAAAGTATGTGATTGAAGTCAGCCACATCATTTATTGTCAGTTTTCTCATGATATGAATTTATTCCTGCTTGTTGGTGAACGGAAATCAAATGTTTTGTAATCCTTGCACTTAAATAATACAAGAATTAGAAATACTGGGGCAATAGTCCCTCATGTTATTTGTATTGCAATGGTGAATTCTAATATTTTGTTCTTGTTTTCTACTTTTTCAGTCTACCTGTGCCCAATCTATGATGGAACGTCGAGAAGAGGAGAAACTATGTGACCACTTGATTAAGTCAGCAAAGAGACGTGATCACTCCATAGCCGTCAAACAGCGGGACAAGATACTGAACATTCTCATGAACAAACATGGTGCTTGGGGAGCAAATGCTGACAAGTTGTAAGATTTCAACTTTAGAACACATTTCCCAGTAATTCCCGCATTTCAAGCAATGGAAATGCCAGTTTTTGTTTAATTCTTTGCCATTTTGGCAAGTTTTTGAGAGCAGCTTTTATTTTCCTTTTTATTCATTCTTTTGAACTGATGTGAAATTGTATTGTATGTGGTTAGCTTTTGCCTAAAATAAACAAATTTGAACTTGTATTATGCTCCAAATCATTTGCAAAATCATGCAGTAAGATAATGATATGGTACAGTTTTACAGCGACATCATTCTGATTCTTATACACTAACGACTTTGCTTGGGTCAAACATCACCATGTAATCATTTTGCTGTTTTATCTATTCCAATTATTTCATATTGGCAGCCTGTGCTTGTATGTGCTCTCTGACTGTCATTCCTTTTAAACTTGTCTAAGAGTTAATTTATTAACTTTTATGGCATGACTATAATACTTTGTTGAAAATTAAAATGATATACTTAGCCTTTTTTGTCATTTGAGTTTGGATCACAACATGTTCATATGTCTTGTCAACAGAGCCAAAGATTTCTGGAAGCTAGACATCTGGGAAGATGACTCCCGCAGGAGGAGAAGAATGATCAAAAACCCATTGGGTTCTTCACATCCTGAGGCCACACTCAAGGCAGCTATTGAACATGGTAAGAGCGAGTGGTAGGAAAAAATGAAAATATTATTTTTAGATTGCATTTATAAGACCTCTATCCCAAGCAGGCTTTGAGTGCTTTAGAGCTTCAGAAAAAAACGTGCTTTCTAAACACTCAAGCATACATTCATGCACACACACATTACAATAATTTTGGGAAGATGAATATCAAGAAGCCTGGTTTGACAGGCTGTAAAAATTGATCAAAGTAATGTTGGGACAAGTGTGTCTTCAACATTTTCTTACAACTGTTTAGATTACTTGCTTTACAAGTTTGCCGTCATTTATTCCAAACATGAACAAGAAAGCTTCTTCCTCCAACCTCTCCATGTTTGTTTCTGACACTACATGACAACAAGGATATTGATTGAAGAGAACTAGGTTCACAATGCCATGCAATGCAATGCATCTTATAATACCAACATAAACACAATATACATTAAACATATAGAGCAGTCACTATACAATGTTCAATTGGCCTAGTCTTCCTCTTTGTCTGTTGGTGTTCATAATGCCCTCTAAAATGGTTCTTCCATAATCCCCTTCCAACCTGAGTTGCCACATCCACTTGAGTTGCCTGTGCTGCAACCATTGCACATTATATTTTGGGCAGTTTTCAAGCAAAACCAGTCAAACTTTATACTCTGAAACTGTTAAAGTGAGAGGCAGAAGGGAAGGCATAATAACTCTTGGATATTAGTCAGTTATACTCAGAAAAGCAGACTTTAACAGTCTTTTGTAATTGGCCATATCACCTTAGATTTTCCCATTGACTATGTATGAGGCTTCAGGTATTCTTGTAGGCTTTCAGAATGAGTAAGTGACATAATGAGCTGATGTATTTGCATTATCTTGCATATACAGGCGCAGCTGAAGATGCCATTAATGCAGCTAGAGAAGCCTTCCATGCCCACCTGGCCACACTGAAGAAGACTCAAAGGGAAACAACAGATTTTACTGATGAGGAGCTGGTCATGGAAGAGAAGGATGTGGAACAGGAGTTCTCAGGTACCGGTATTGTACATTGGCACCCCCATATTAATTAGCTCAGTAATACGTTTACCTTGTTGTTACGATGGGATTCTCATGCACAGATTCATTATTGTTTTTATGATTTTATATTTTTGATGGAAAATGGATTATGAGAAGTTTACTTCAATAATAAATGTTTTTTTCCGTGCTCAGTGGCATTCTTATTATTGATATTTGACAATAAATGGCTGACAATTGATCTTTGCCCATATTGTCTGACTCGTATGTCTAGTTCTGCGATTTTATAGAAAATTGTGTGCCAGAATCACAATTTTGTGCAGTTTAAAAAAGTGAATTTGGTGTATATGATCTTGTCTGTAAAACAGCATAGATAGTAGGGATGCTTTTTGTCTAATTGACGGCTCCTGTTCATTACTAATCTGTATTGTTTGCCTTCCCTTGCCTTACCTTTTATTCTTAGCTCTTGTAGTGACTCTTGATGCCAATATGTGACAGGTTTGAGTAGCTGGGTAGCAGTAAAGATGAGGTGGTTTTCAGTTGTAGGATTTTCTGTTAGGTGCGATGCTTGCACCATTCAGAGGGAAGAGTAGGTGAATGGGGATGTTCAGCAGCCATATGGATGAAGGCAGTGTCTACAGTTTGGAGCATGCTGTAGATTTATTCAGTTAAGATTTGTATAGTTTGAACAATACAAGAGTTTTCAGGTCACCTACTACTTACGTTTGACTCACATACCTTCACAGGAGCTTTCAGACAGTAATCCTATATCACACTTAAGTCTGCTACTGTGGTGGCTTGTTCTCCACACTAAGCAAATAGATATGGTGTCTTTCTTTATGTATAATGTTCGCTTAAATGGCATCGCATTATTGTAACCCTAGCAAGCCAGATTACCCAATTTCTTCGTCAACTCCAAGGGTAGCATACAGTACAGCCACAGAACATCTTTAAAGCACTGATCACTAGCATTCTGACAGTAGCTTTCACTGCTGTTATCCAGGCATTCATTTTACAGATCATTGGATGGATGAAAATTTGGAATGCAACGCTTTCCCAAGGCAACGTACAACATGGCTATACCATAAAAGTTACCACCTTCTGATCTCGAATCCATTGACATATTGCATAATTATTCAGATGATCCACAGGAAAACTAACAAAATTCAATTTTAGGATAGAAGTTCATAAGATAAATTTATACTGGAACATAGTGCAAGAGACCAGTGCTCTGCAATTAGTTGGCAAGGAATCTGAGTATGTGGGGTCTGAATTAATGTTGTGTGTTGCTATTGCCAGGTCCAGTTGCGCTGTCCACCCCATGTAAACTGATTGCTCCTGGGGTAGCAGTGAATGGCACCATGTCTGTCACCAAGAACGAGCTATATTTTGAGATGGATGATGAGGATCCCCACAACAAGAAGATGGACCCCAAGGTAGGCCACAGTTTCTTATTGGTCTCTTCTGATACTGTTCATTGCTGGTGGCAGATATGGTCATTAGCCTGCAGAATGACTGTCCTCATGTTTGTCAGTTTTGATACTTCATTGAAACTAAATACTAATGAACATTTTATCACTTTATTGGAATAACTCTTTAGCTGCTGCTTCAACATACGGGGTTACCGCACCAAGGCAACATCTTGTTGTCTTGAATGTAAGCAGCATTAAATTGAAATTGTAATGTTTGAAGTAAACGTCCTGAAAGTAGCTCATAGCAGCTTTCTTTAGCAATACAAAATTACAAAAATATAGGTTGAAAGAATTTTATAGATGAAAATTTCATTGTCATCATGTTTGTCACTTGCAATGGATAGTTCTTTTCATATTCACATCACAGTATACTAGCCATGTATTTGTGATTCAGTGCCGTAGATTAAGGCAAAATCACATTTTGCAACAAAGACACATGAGAGAAAGCAACAGCTTGATGGCTTGCTGCAACACTTCCACAATTTACACATCCCAAACAAGCTTTTTTCAGGAGTGTAACAGCAAAGCATCAAGGTGTGGTCGATAAGTTGATGGCAGGTCATCAAGTTTGCTGTGTGAGTCACTTTGCTGTATGACTATGTCAGATAAACTTTGTAATTTTGTACCTTAAACCCATAGAAGTGGTTTTGAGTAGCTAGCATTTTTAGACAGATAAATTTCAGAGGTAATGTTAGCAGATTGTTATCTATAATGTAGAGGCATTGTTCATTCTAGAAAAATAAAAATAAGAGTTACTCACTTTAGGACTTTGTTAATATTTCACTGATCATTTATGACACTGACATTAGTCATCATTTATTACTCTTGACATCAGTCAGAGGAGCAGTGGATTGAGAGGGAAAGATACATGATGTGTGTTCAAAGGGTTTGCATAGCTATTGGAATGTAGGAATAACTGGAATTTTGAGAGCCTTTGATGAAATATCAAAAATAGAGCAAACTGCAATCTTACTTAAAAACACATTTTAAATAATTGTATAAAATTATTGCCTGCAAGTTCATGTATGCGGGAATGCGAGACTTTATTATGAACATTTCTGTAACATAATTTGGCCAGTCTTGCAGTGCAATATCTCATTTAGTATATTTCTGTATGTCCATAAAATCAGAAAAAGTGGTCCATTTTTGTTTTAGGATTCTAGTTAATACTGTTTACATTTCTTATAAACTAATCACGATTTTAGCCTTCATCTATAGATTGACTGTATCTAATGGTTTTGGAAAAGGCTAGAAAAATTCTGTGGTTAAAAGCCTTTCCTTTTAACTGTGCAAACTCTAAATCTTTGTCTATATTTCTCCAAGTGCTAGTGTGCCATTATATTCTTGTTGTATTTTGTCTGATGCATACCTGAGGTGACTGAAACCAAAAGACAGTTCTTCATTCAGAAACCAAGAACTGCCTTGTCTCATAACATAATGCAAATAATCTGTGTATAAGACATCACAGGTGATTTTCTTGCTTAAAACCTACACAATTAGGTCTTTCACAGAGGCTACAAACATTTTATCTATCCTTTCATATCTATGTGTTTTATATTATTTGAATCTGAAATTTCCAAAAAAAAAATCACTGTCTTCTTCATTCATTTCAGATTACTGTTTATATTTTTATTAGTTGTATGTTTGGTACATTTTATGCAAAACACAAATACACTGAAAGAACAGCAGCAACAGCACTACAGTATCCATTGAAAGACAGTGTCGGATAGGACGTCTGCTCAAGGGCATGCTAATTAAATTAAAGGGAAAGGAAGACAAGTTGGAAGATTTTAAGAAAGATGTACCAGTGCTTCCCCTTCCACACTTGCATGCAAACATATAATTGAAGATACTAAGGAAAATCAGCAACGCGGGCAACTCCAGCAGCTGTCCTTTGTCAGCGTCAGCAATGGGAAGCCAACGTTGCGAGCAGCTTAGCAGTGCTGGAGCCAACAGTAATTATATCATCATTATCGGCTAAAGCCATAAAAAGAATTAAGTTGTAACTCCCCAATTCATCAGTGGCATAAGTGGGTGGGTACAACATATTCCTATAATAAATAGTGCTCATAGCAGTGAGATCTTTCTCTTGACTTCATGTAAGTGTCAACACTTTCAGCAATCCTCACCCCACGTAATGAAATGGTTGGCTGCGCCACTGCACAGAAATAAAACTACATGCAACAGGCAGACAGACATTGTGTCCATGTACAGTTCATAACATCGATGTTCCTTTTTCAGCCAACTAGACGGTAAGTGTTGTATTTCAGGGATACGAGGAGAATTTATGGCCACAGTGTCTTGGTGTTCGCAGGTGGATCCTTGATTCGTAATTTTTATCTCGATTTAGCTCAAGCCAGATGAGTTCGTGTGAACTTTTTCTTTCTCCATACGGACGTCCCATTACATGTATTTGACTCACCTTACTGTCAGGACATAACAGCCTGTCCTCACTCCTGCAATGCATATAATATGTGCTAGAACACTGGCAGGTTATAGTGTTCTCTCTCAATAGAAAGTTTTGTCTTACTCTCTTTTCCCATATCCATATACGTTCGTCTCGTACACATCCTTATCCATCCATCCATACACACATCGCTAGTGTTCGCCTGTAACGTCATACATGTACTCTGTACCACCCCCCTTTTTCAAAAAAAAAATTGCTCCGTTGTTTGATAAATTTTCATTTGGCAGAGCTATCTGTTCAACTGTGTATGCCTCTGGTTATTTGCATTTAAATAAAGTTTGAAGAAGACCTGGTCTGTTGAATCGATGCAATCGTGTGATTGAAATGAAGTCGCGCCTGGACCATTGTATCCTTGATAAAAACATATAATGATCCATAGTCCGTAGGTTTTGAATTTTCTATTCATTAATATCTTTGCTATAACTACCGTAAATTACCTTCGTTGATCTTACATACACCAATATCCTGGCTCCGTAGGGGCAAACAAAACTGCTCCATGGTGTCTACATTTTGATCAAATCCCGAATTGAGTCATCAATTATGGATGAGAGGAGACTTCAAAATCGACATGGTCATCGACAAATTGATGGATGTTACATATTACGGACACAACTTTGTCATGATGTCACCATCCATCTTAGTTGGTGTCATGGGGACGTATGCTTCGATTTGTTTTAATTACCCTAATGTATTTATGTAGATGCAAGTGTAGCAGTGGTTCTTCGTGACCGAAGAGAGAGACAGGAACCGGGGGAGGGGTGGATGGATGATGGGGATGGGGACAGAGGGTAAGATAATTATAAGAGGTATGCAATGGACGAAAATATCTTGTATGCATACACGGGAATAACAAACGATCTCGCGCGGTCTGGTGTAGCAAAAGCAAAAGCTTTTTATTGATTTTTTAACAAAATAAAACGGGGCATCTGTATCTGACTATATATATGTGTGTGTGTGTGTGTGTTTGTATTGGTGTGTCACGAGATTTGTTATCGAAAAGCTGTTACGAATTTATAATGTAAATGTGAAGGGGAGAAAATAACAGCGATAACGAAGTGAAACATTGTCAAAACTGTATTTTCTCCCTTGTTTTGTCGTAGGCATCTCCTGAATTTTAAAGTCAGCATTATGAAAATGGACATTCTACTAAAAGTATCTCTAAAAGAGTAAGGAAAGAACAAAATGCAGTGATGCGATTGCCGAGCGCTGGCTTCCTTATCAGAGTAAATTTGCTGAGTTTCATCCCCGGCTGTCTTATAAAAGTTATATTATGGTCAAGCTGTGAAAGGACTAGCTCCAACTGTTTGAGGGTTCCCACTGGCTTTTTCTGGTCTGAAAATGTCTGCGTTTGAATTGGTGGCTTATAATTTCGGAAGGAAGTACTTTTCAGTGCATCGAACAGAATTAGAAACGTATCATTAATTTCATGAGACAAAATATTGATATGTGGTGGTTTCAGTTCAGTATCATGTGGAGCGGCGCGTCTCAGAGATCCAATGGTCGTGATGCGGGCATGTTATAAGCGCCCTGGGAAAGCATATCATTCACATTTTCCTTTATTGACTTGTCTGTAAAATGGGTACTTGGCCAGCTGCAGTGAAAGATACTGTCAGAATGCTAGGGACCAGCATCTATAAATGGCAGTGGCACTGTATATTCCCAGGGAGTTCAGAAAGCCCAGTAATGTTCTGACCTGCCAGGGTAAAACTAGTGTTAAGTTGCTTGAGCGAGCATTAGCCTGGATATGAGATTTACAAATTGCATTATTATTATTTTTATTTTTATTATTAACATGGGAAAAAGTTTTAGACTACCCGGAAATAGCTTAGAAAAATAGTAATTTGTTACAAAAAATTTTGGCCATTCTGTGACAAACCGGTTTTTGTACACTTTACCGCTGAGATATGCATTGCATTTCCGGCTGCCCATAAAGACATCAGAAAATATCAGCGGTTATGGATATTAATTATGCAAGCCTCGCATAACGCCATGTTTTCTTTCGTGCAGAAACAGCAATACATTTGCGAATTAAGCTTGTGGCGTCTCTATGAAAACTTGTTATATCCTGACACCGGCCCGCAGTTCTTCTTGGTGGTGGAGAAAGTATGTCATGGCCGTAGACTGACTTTTGTGTACTCTTTCAAGATATTATAAGGGGGGTATAAAAGGAGAGGAGAGGCATGATGGGACACTTGACTAATTTGAATTCAAGCGCGCCTCTCACATCGGAGCGCCATTGTTTCCGAATTTCATGAGTACAGGATTTCATGCATAAAAAAAGTGCAGATTGCTAATTCACTATCCTTGTGACCGTTACGGTAAATGATTTAATAATATAAAGTGCACGATAGTATTTGAAACATGAAAACACATCCATCTGAGACGGAGCAGTGTCCACGGTCATTTGTGGGCGGGTCGCCTTCCGAGGGTAACGGATCGCGCGGCTTTAACGAAGGAATATGGTAAGACTGCAGTAAGATTCGCCCGCTTCAGCCGCTTACTTTATGTAATAAAGTGTTTCAGTTCGTTACAAAAAAAAAAAGAAAAGAAGATGACATGGTAGTGAATCAGCGACAAAATATTTGCAACGAGTTGCACATTTTGACATTTTTTTTTTTTTTATATAAAGAGTTATCATGTTGTATGTTGTCGTTGTGTTGGCGATTTGCTGTTCGCTAGAGAGGACAAGAGAAAACTGTCGTGGTTACAAACAGGTAATGTCGCAGCATTGTGTTCCTAATTTATCTCAGTAATTGTGGTTGGAAAATTACAAGATTTTCAACATAAAACAGAGACNCCCCCCCCCCTTTTCAAAGCAGGCATGAATCAGCAGTAGAACATTTCGTAGAGCTGTTTTTTTTTTATTTAAAAACGCTGGGTAAGTTGGTTGTAAATGGAGACGTTTCACAATATTATACAGCTGATTAGACATATTTTAAAAAAAAAATCTCAAATTTGCGAGTTTGTGAGGTGGAGAGCTCTTGATTACAATGTAATAAAGAAATTAAGGAACTCTAAACTACATCATTATAACGACCAAGCAGGCATTTCGAAGGCTCGACACCCCGCCTTCAGTGAACGACGGGATATGGGATGAAGAAAGTTTGTTGTTTCGGGAGAATGAAGCGGAGAAATTCCATTTTTCACCTTCGTAGCGTCAAGAGTTCAGGTGGTTGTAATGCGTTGCTATGATCTTAGCAGATTTATTGGTGGGCTTGTTATTCGGGTTCATGAGACCACGAAAAGCCAGTTCGCAATGGCATAAAGTGGCCTAGTATTTCATAATGGAAAAAGGGGGGGGGGCTTTGCAAAAATTGACAATAGGGATCTAGAATCCCCAACAGCTGAACTAGGGCCTAAGAGGGGCATATATCCCCAGTTTATGGTGTGTTTTCTCTGCAGTCTCAAAGATGTTGCAAACAGCTCCTATTTTCAGGACTGACACCCATCCGTAATGCCTTTGTTTAGTAGTCCACGCTTCTTCGCTACATCTCCGCTTCAGCCGACCTCGCTTATCCTCCAAGTTCGTATAAACTCGAAGGTACTTAAAACAAACACACACACACACACACACACACACACACACACACACACACACACACACACACACACACACACACACACCTACCTACCTACCTACCTACCTAACTTGTACACGTACCAGACCCTCCAATTCTGTCATTTTCCCACATCTTTCATCGCTTACGGAAAGTCTTAGAATCGTTTGGAAATTATGAAATGTGTCACCCAAACGAAAGCAAAAATGAATAACGGAGTTTGCCCTCAGCAGCGAAATTTAATGACATGTTTGGGTTTCTACCTGAGCCAGTTTCGGCTGTCACATAATGAAACCTATGTCACAGATAAAGTAAAGATACAGTCAGACATATCTCTAAAGGCCGCACACAGCACTTGGGCCACATGGTCGTTACAGACAGTACACTTTTTGTGTAGGCTTTATTACCAAAAGGATCAAACCGACCGGTGGCCGTTGTTGAAAGGCGGGCACGCGGCTGGATTTGACTGTATTTCCCACAATCTCTAACACTGATTCGGGTGGGGTTGATATGCTTGAGGATGGGGCGTCAAAAAACGGAATGATGTAGATGTGAGTGGCTGCTTGTTTAGCCTATAGTGAATAGAAAGAATAGAGGAGATAGAAGCAGACAAGGATGTGGAACTTCGTACAAATTTATTACTGTCTTAGTTGTTCAAAAGTCAACACGTGCTTGTGAGACGCCCTCTTTTAACCCAATTCCCCACATCTGTCTCCAGTGCTGGATCAGATGGACAGAAAATAATACCTGATAATCCAAAGTGGAGCCTTTGGTGAAATATTTCACACAGTATACTACACAAACTTTAGTCTAGTGGTCAGTCTGTCTCCCGCCTTCACTCTAAAATTCCTTTGAATAAAATGCGGGACTCTGTCTCTGATTCCCGCCTCCCCCCTCCCCCTTTTTTTTTCCACAGCTCTTAATCATTATGTGCGGTCGAGGGCAGCCTGTCCCGCCCTTCTCTCTCTCTCTCTCTCCCCCCTCCCCCCTCCTCCTTTCCCTTTCCACGCTTTTCACCCAATCCTTCCAGCCCATTAGAGGAACTACAAACAGTTTAATGGGTAGACACCTTGCCATTTAATTTTACTGCAGGAACGCTCGGAAGAGTAACGGCTTTAATGAGAGGCGGTTAGAAGTAAAATAGGTGTGAGACGCTTTGGGGGAGAAATTTAGGGAAGACAGTGAACGTGTTGGAGAGAGAGAAAGAAAGAGAGAGAGGATGAGAAGGACCCACAGATTTTATACACATTTGCTGTATCTCACGTCCAAGTTTCATTAAGTTCTCTTCTTCTCTGTCTCAGTCCCAGTGAGATTTTATTTTGGCGGGTCATAAGAATTCCCATCTTTCTGTTCAGCAAATTAGCCTACTTTTACTTTATCACAGCCATGAATGATCTGCACTACGTCTTCGATATTTTTTTTCCGTTTCGTATGACTTTGTCTCCTTCACTCATTCACGATCTCGCAGGCTTGCTCTCTCACTCACTCACTCCCTCACTCACCCACCCGACCCATTCGCCCACCCGCCCACCTTGGTGAGATATGCCAGAAGCCTCGCCTTCCCCTTCTCCCTCAATTTTCCTACTGAAAAGTTTCCTTTCGCAATGCGCAATGTTTTAGATAGATCTAGTACATATATACATGTATCACCGTAAGGCTAGGATCTTTGCCTGAGGCTGACAAGCTGTTTTTTCACTGTAGCAGTTAAAATCTTTAACGAGATGTAATGCTGTGAAAATTTCCCTTAGGCCTTCTTCACAGAGCTGTTTTAAAGATCCTTAACAAGATTTGATATTTGGAAAATCCTGTGCTTTAGGCTGGCCTCTTTTCCGAATGCAAGTTTTGAGACGAAGCATATGAGGACATAATGTACCTGGTGCGGTTGTCTCCCGTGGTCTGTGTGCCAGGTGTCATGGGAAAGCTTGTGTCATAACACCCTGGAAAATGTAAAACCAGACCGCGACAGCACTTAATAAACTGCTTACAACTTATATTCATCCATCTTGTCATAGCTCTACGTTCCTGCCCGCTGCTGATTTAGTTTTCTTCTGTCTCTCAATCTCTTTCTCGTTCTTGGCTATCCTTTATGTCTGCCTGCTCACCTAATAATAGTCTTTAGGGTATTGACCAACCTTGTATCCAAACTTTTACCTTTCTTTCTTGTTTGCTATAGACATGACCGTCATCAGCAAACTCTTTTGACTGTCCATTGTCCGTCTGTGCACAATCCGTCCGTCCATCCGTCCATCCATCCATCCATGCACGCACCCACCTACTCACCCGCCCACCCCGTGCATCACGTCAGGCAATTATGTCCGTCCGTCCATTCATCTGTCCATTCGGTGTCTGCCTGCCTGCAGGTCAGTCAGTATCTCGATCATGACTATCAGTATGCTTACCTTCCTCTGCACTTCATGGAAGTAAGCATATTACGCCCATCTGTCTATCTTTTCTGCCATCTCTGATCCTTCTTCCTCGTCTTGCATGCCTCGCGCTCCAACTGCGTGTCCTTTATAATATATGCAACTACGTCATTTAAGTTACAAGTGTTCTATGTCCATTTGTTAATAGTCTGGGGTTGTCTTTAAGGTGTACTTGGGTTAGTGTTAGAGGCAGGGCTAGAGAAGAGAAAGCGCTCTATGGAGAGTCCTTGGACCACATCTAGCGGCGCTCTGTCCTCTCTAAGATCACTGTAACCCTAATCCTGCTCCTTACTCTAACCCAAACACATCATGGCTGATTTTTATGGATTGATGGAATGGGCATAGGTTCTAGAGCACTTGTAAGTTCAGTTGAGGTAACCAGCGTGAATGCTTAACACCTGCGCTGTTTCAGCATTTCCTTATTGTCTGTTTCGCAACGCAAAAATTTACATATCCTTGCATATCTCGACATCGGCGAGCTGACTTTAAGGTAAGATACTAAACTTTAATTTCTAGTTTAAATTGCTTATTTCATGTAAATTTTCGCCAGCGATGCACATCAACGTGCCGAAGTGCGGACGGCATGAAGAAAAAAATGCATTGGGTTATCATTGTATTAATCCAGGATAGTAGAATTTCTTCCATACCAGGCGTCTTGCCGTGGACGTCTCGCAGTTGACATGTTCATATGTGGAACCTTCACACAAGAGAGATTCTGGTCTTGATCTTGAAGATGACTTTTTATGCCCGTGAACAAAATGTGTAACCTCTGCTGTATTATTTCTGTCTTTAAGATTCGAGAATTATTTTGAGGAAAGCGTGTCAAATCCACCGTAATAGCGCAGTGTGATTTCGAAATGTGAAGTAATTTTACCACTAGACGTCCAGATTAAAAACTGTGAATGTTTGTCAGAACAAAATCTATAATTTCCATCGTGCAGAAACTATCCGTTTTAAATTTAGAAGTAAATGGATAAACAAGCCAGTGTCTGTACACGTAATATACATGTTTGCACACTCATTATATCAGAAGATTGAGAAGTGGCAATAGCCAATTAAATCAGCTCCATTTTTAAAATAATGGGAATCCTTAGATTCGAAAGTTGGTCCTTCATACCCCCCTCC
>JAWQUT010000539.1:229958-242007 GCA_033807755.1 Ellobium chinense | reverse complement strand
ACACACACACACACACACACACACACACACACACACACACACACACACACACACACACACACACACACACACACACACACACACACACACTTACTTACTTACTTCTCTGTGAACTTTCCTTTGAAACTTAGTTTTCAGTGTTACATCAAGTTTACATTAGTTATGTGCATGTGGTTGTCAGAAACAGAAAGAAAAAATACAAAACTTTTTCTCCTTCTTTTTTGGGGCCATGAAGTCTCCTTTACGAAGCGGCTTTTTTTTTTTTTTAAAAGAAATGTATAAATGTTATGTTAGCCCGTCTAAAATGTTTGAAACAAACATCTCAAAAGTAATCAATCTTCATTAGATGACTCAAATTTTAGCAGTAATTTAAAAAAATAAAACTACCTTATTCGTCTTGTCAGTAGGCATACGACTTTCTTCCTCGTCTCCTTTCCCAAATCCCACTTAATACTTAAGAGAGAAAGAGAAAAAAAGCGTACTCTGTCGAAATGAAAACTTTTTTTCCAGGGGAGGGGAGGCACATTGAAATTTGGATGGCCGTGTCATTGTGTGGTCCTTCGGGGAAAAGGTGTACGTGAGATGATTATAAAGTAAGAACTTTTTGGGTTGAAAGTGCACTAAAATCTCACTGCACTGTTGTATCATAAAGTTACTTTTATTCAGAGCGACATGTATGAAAGCGGCGTACTGTGGGAAAAAGGCGAGAGGCTGGCGATTAGCTGTTTTACCAGTTCTCTCTCCCCCAAGGCTTGTAAATGTCACTGGATGATCGAAGGTCCTTGCAAACTCTACCTTTAATTAATGTCATTCTTCTTTTTTACTAACAGCTACATGTCTAGAAGGTACACCTGTATTCACTTTCCCATTCCTTTCGTTCATTCTTTCGTACATTCGCCCTGTGGTCGGTCGGTCGGTTGGTTGGTCGGCCATTTACTTTGTTGATGCGTTTATCCGCCTTTTGAATTATTTATTCGTCCGTCGGTTGGTCGGTCAGCCGGTCGGTTGGTCAGTTGGTCGGTTTATTGATGCGTTATCAGCGCTTCTAATTGTTTATTCATCCGCTGGTTGGTTTTTCGGTCAGTCAGTTTGTTGATGCATTCAGACGCCATTCGAATCGGTTGGTTGGTTGGTTGGTTGGTCTTATTGGTTGACACACTCCTTTATCCGTCCGTCCGTCCGGTTGTTCATTCGTCCATCACTTCGTTTATTAAACATTTCTTTGATGACTGAATCAGATCTGATCGGTAATTTTTATAACGTGCAGTGAAGAACGAAACGCCAGCTGCAAGTGCACTTGTATCATTCGTCGTTCTTTGGTTTGCTTATTCGTACGTCGATCTGTTGATTGGTTTATTTTATCTGACTTGATCTGTCTCTTGTCCGTTGGTCCCTTCATTAACTTTGCTCCTAGGACTAGGTCAGATCTCTTCGATGATTTTTATAGTGCCTAGTAATGTGAAGCGCCAGCTGCAGGTGACAGCCACAACTTTCATAATGTCGTGATAGTATCTTTGAGGTTACAATGTGCAGCAAGCCATAAATTTTACATGTAACAGTTTACCTGCAGCCTTAGTCACTCGCATCTGTAGAACTGCCTCAGGCATAGCGCTCAGAAAACATCAGTGACAATGATTATATAGAGTGCTTTTGATCGCAAACTCCATACACTGAATGGATTTTGTTTATGTGGCAGAAAAATTGGCCTTTCTTTGAGTCAGTTGCCGGAGTGAGTGGTGTCCAATGGGACGTTTAGGATTTGGTAACCGTCTTGACCCTATTCAGCTGGTCTTCAACGAACTAAACCATAACTGATGCCCAGTTCAGTGGTGCGGTTTTTTGTGATGGGAGTTGATGTGTTCAGTGTTCATGCACTAATTGTAACATGTCAAAGACCTATGAAAGAGAAGCGGACATCTCTACAAAGCGAAGAACCTCTTACACTGGCATAGCTTACTTACTGTGTTTCTCGAAATAATGTATTTATTCGCCATTTTGTTTGTGTACAGTCGTAAAGTCATTTAGCAGATGAACAATCTGCCGACTAACTACAGCAAAGAGAAAACAGTCCGCTGAGAAACCAGCGTGGCCATCGGTTTGTGTCGCACTCAAGGGAGAAAAGGATGCATTCTGTCAAAGGGTCCGGGGTGGGGACCAGGTGAGAATGTCAGCTCGAGCCGCTGTGCAATTTGTCAGTCTCTCCTCGGGTTTTAGTAGCCATTAGTTGCAATGGGGCGTGGTATGATAAAGATTTTCTATACGTGCAGGAACGACAAATCGGTGGCATGGCTCGAAGGAGCCTTTAGGTGGAGCCATGTAGTGCTTAAGAGGGAGTGGAAAGAAGAGGAGGGGAGTGGGAAAAAAAAAGAGGCAGGTAGACATCTCTGGTGAACGAGATTGCTTTTATATGTATCTCACTTCTTTGTACATGTACATTCATAATTATGTACTTTTTTTTGTTTTTGTTTTGTCTTAATTGAGGTTCAGGGCATTTTCCAGTGCTAGAGTCTTGGTGATTTTATTTGAGAGGTTAGAACATTTAAACGAAACATGGTAATGCTTTCAGATTGGCTGCATGTAGAATAGCAACATCTCAGCCGCATCTGGATCACCAGAAACAACAACAGGACGGACGTCCGAACTCAAGGGACATGAATATGTTTTACCGCTTTGAATTTCCAAATACCTGTTCATAATAAGTAACAGGTTCCCAGTCTACGTGGTCTTGGCATTTGCTCCCGTTTTACATGTTCTTGGAATTTTTCGGTAAACTCCTGAGAGATGATACCTGCGTTTCATAGTCTTGCTTAACGTTGGTTTTAGTGGAACAGTAAATACGCTACGTTGTAGTCAGTGCACTCATTGCGGTACCATTGCTCACTGTCTGCTTACTCACAAAAACCATGTTTTGCAAATGACGGTATTGTCTATATGAAAGTCAAGGATAAGAACAAATCCGTGTTATGGATAATAAGGTTATTCTTATCTCTTATCTCTCTTTATCTTTTTATTTGCAACTTTCCCATGCTCAGGAGAAGTTACAGTTTAGCTAAGTAGACGCCGCTAGTACTTAGCCATTAGTACACTACGCGAAAGTATGTTATAGTAACCATGGCAAGATCTCCGCGGTGAACCCAAAGCGCCGCTCGTTGCAATGAAAGAATGGTGAGAAAAATCTCTCCAGAACCGGTTGATATCCCATAGACGTAGCGTTATCTAAGATATCAGTAGGTTTGAAACCCAAGCCCCAAACTCCGATGTAGGCCTATAACCGGAGCCCTCAGGATGTTGTGCCCTTGTCTTCCATCTCCAGCCGATGCTAATTGTGTGCAGGAGGTGCGACGTGCCTCTGTCGCTGTCAGTGGGATTCCAGGAGATTCCGGCATGACGGAACTAAGTCTCCTTGCCGCATTTTCGTCCGCATTCCCGAGTGGCACCCCAAAGCCGTCAAGCATTTTAGCACTCTGCTCCCATTTTTACATAACACTCGCTGGCCCTGGTTTCTTTCGAAAGATGATTTTGTCCATCGTCAACCTCGTGATAGAATGCTCAAAAAGTGCTGCAAGATCATCTGGTGCATTTCCTCCCCTCTTTCCTTCCGATTGGTATATTATTCTGAAAGAATTCTGGTGTCGTAGTTTGTTAGTTGGTTTGACTTTTAAATAAAGAAACAATTCAGGAAAGAAGGTGGAAAGATTGTCCTATTACCGATATTATTCTTTCCCAATTCCGAACTGAGTCAAAACAAATGAAGCATGTCCCTGACCAATGACTTGTCGTGTTATTTTTCTCACCGTTACGGGCACAAGATTCTACTTTGGAGAAATGTTTTTTAAAGTAAGTTGATTAAAGGTCATTCAGTTCTTCAGTGCGGCGATGGTATGGTCAGCTTTTATTACCCTCCGCGATGATGGGTGGCTACCGAAGTCACTTTAGTATTTTAAATCATTCCGGCTGCATAATGAATTAATTCATTGTTTCGTTTCTTATAATTGCGTTGTTCATGGAATTAAAAAGAATCTAAGTTGAGACGGTTGAGGCGGGGTCCAAACCTTCTGTCATGCCGTAACAATACTCCCCGAGCCTCCTTACCCAACCACATCAGGACAGCCCAAATTAATTAATCTCTAAAAGGGATGTTTACTTGTAATTACGACAGAAGATATTACGGGAGGATACATCAAGTCTGCTTCCCGTTAAAAGCTTGTGAAATACATCCCTCTCTACGGACATTCCTCCGTACACCCAAATCCATGTTAATTAAATGTGTCACAAAAACATTTGCTAACCTTGTCTTCGACCTGTTGAACTTTCTGTCTTACCGAGTGCTGCATTGATATGCAGGCGACATCAGCGGGCTTAGTGGCACCAGCAGTCAGCATTTTGACACATCTTGGAAAAACAAACTGTGGCCACGTCTTGTGCTTTTTTCGCTGATTTACATCCGATTCTTGAAATCTCGTGCGAGATATGCATAGATGTGTCATGCCACTGCCTTCGAGGTGTCAGGAGCGTCGAGGATCAGAATATTTAGTTGTTGCTTGTGTAGAACGGAAGAGCCAAAATCTGTTCAGACCAATTCAAAATCAGAACTTGAGCCGAATTATGTATTATGTAATCCAGGGCAAGCTACAACTGCTTTTGCCGTTTCAGATGGTTACCGGAAGATTCTGTCTTCCTGCTGCCAACGGCCATGATAGAGTAATTACCCTGTTAAAATGTCCAGATGGGTTCCATATGGACCCCACGCACACCGTTACATGGAACCCACGTTGATCTTGGTCACAGAAAAGTTTAGATCATAAATGACTTGGGCAAAAAAACTAAGAAACCAAAAAGAAAAAAAAAAGATGTCACAATAGAGCATGAAAGTCTTCATGTGGGTAAAAGTGGATAATCAGAATAGACTAGAATCAGAATAATTAGGATAAACCGTCGTAGCTGCATGCAGACCAACTCATTGTTTTACTGTGCTTGCGGAAGTGTTCGCTGGATATGCGCCAGGCCAGCCAGGGCTGTATGCTGAAATCGTGACCTGGCAGTGATGGTGGCTAAGATCAGTAGCTTCTTGAGTCTCAGCGATGAAATAGTCATGATAGTGATGGCCGGTCGGTCAGATAGCTCAGTCTACAGGTTGACGATTAGGAGCAAGACACGGACGCTGCCATATTTCAAAGTCCAACCTTGGTGTGATGGAGGAAATTAGGTGTTGACTGCCAGCGAGGTCATAAGTCGCACGTTTCACTGATTGGGTGTACGGAGTTGTCCGCAGATGACATTGAAGTTTCCAGAAAGTTCTAAGCCAACTTTTTATGTTTGTTAATTGAAAAGAAAAAATCATTTTTCATTTAAAATTAAATTCAATTCTGTATCTTCAAAGAAAAAAAAATTGGATCGGGATAAAATAAATAGTTCATTAAGTGACTTTACACTCGCTGATGACATGATTCGAAGAAGGAGGGTTAAAATGGAAGGCCAGAATGAATGCTCGATCGTCAGTAAACTTTAAGTAAGGTGATCTGGTTTGATCTGCCTGATCTGTGACAGACGACAAAGCCTTAACTTTGGGCTTTGCTTTGGAAGAAAGCTGACTTCAAACGTGTCATATGATTTACGATTACTATGGGACTCCTCTGGAATGCTATATATATACTTGGACGTGTTGAGCTTTGTTACGATGTAACCAAAGAGTGTGTATTTAAATCTAAATTACACACTTTTAGGCGTATCCAGTAATGGCGAGAAGAATGTAAGAAACAGAATTCGAAAAAGTGCTAATGCACAAGCTGCAGGGTAAGCTAATAAAGATTCAACAGTCTGTTTGCTAATGGCACAGGATCTTTTGATACACCTGTCACACCCCTCCGGCCCTCCCCCCTCCCCACCATATTCCGAGCACCAAACCTTAATCAGTGGACGGAGCGAGGAGGGTAAGCCGAATACATGTGGCAGTGACGGCCCAAGTTTTACAGGGGCGAAATAGCAATTAATTTGGGCGTTGACACTGGAGAAGACAATGGGCGAATCTAATCAGCGGTCGGGGGACTGTGGTTTGATGTACGCAGCTCGGTAAACAATTGGTAATTGCACTGATATTGTCATATTGCATTAATTGGCGCCGTCTGGTCGTCCATGGTGCATGATGTGTGATCTCTCCCTTTCCTTCTTCTTTTTGCTTTGTATGAACTACGCGTACAGGCCTCAGGCAACTCTTTGTTTCTCTAAAATTCACATCACATAGGAAATGCATACCAATCGAATTTTGCTAGCAGTTTGTGGTGCAGCAGCAGAATTTTTTTAAAAAGTTGTCTTCTCCATGACTTGCATTTGCACAAATACCTGCCAGCGATATTTTTTATTTTTATATTCCAGGGTTGTTTATGCAAAGCAACAATGCGTTTTCTATAAGAAAGTAAGTTGTCATGCCAGTAACACCTCGTGGAAAGTGTCCTTAGCATGAATCATACCAACCTGCGCGACAGCTTGTTTTTCGTTGCTGAGAGTCCGTAACATAAGAAATGTGTTACTGTCGAAAACAGTTTGCGGTTTTACTGCAAATGTGATGTTCTTTTCTTTACTTACCCCTTGGGAAAAAAAAACAACAAACGAATCGCCTTTGGTGCTCTGTGCTTTGTATTTTCATCCTCCCTGTCTGTCGCCCGGTGGCATTCATTGGGTTCCGTCATGGTCGTCCACAAACCATCTGAAAGTTAACCCATTTATACAGCAGGCATAAACCAACCAATCAATAGCATGCGGACACCCTTCAAGCAGCACTACTTTGGCAATTATCCTTATTTGATTACAGTGATCCCCCATGTCCCCGGAACTAGGAATTCTATCACTTCCTCCGCCAGGGTCTCTAGCCGTTTTTCGGACGTCCGGAACTTCAAGCGTCCGCCTTAATTTAATCAAAACCCTCACCGGGTGATTTGAATCATTAGGGGGCCCCATCTCTGTCGCTGGCCTAATTGTCGTAATTCTTCCGCTGTTTGTTATTGCGTGCCTGATAACCTGCGACTGTCAAATAGTCATGGAAGCAGGGGTCGATCCCTGCGTCCTATAGCGCCCTGTCAGGCCGCCAATAGTCCATATTCCTGTTTTGTTCCGTGACTTTAGCAAAAGCTATTCCTAAGGCTTCATTGTTGTCCTTGTTCTTGGGAGGCAGTTTTGATCCCCAAGATCAGTTCGCCATATTTCGATCTGTCAATCCACTTACTCCCAGTAGGGTTTTTAGCACCTTATTTCGCTTAATGGCAGTATCATTTAAAAATGTGGTGTGATAGTAACATATAGTCATGCTATTCAATCTGGAACTTCCGCTATTCAAACTTCTTTATCATACCTATATCAATAAATTACTATAAGGAGTCTGCTCCATAACAGTCAACTTATAGTGTATTACCAAAGAAAAATGGTCTCGGCCTGAATTGAGCCGGCTTTTCTGTTCGTCCCTAGCACTGCTTTCAAATTATGCTGTAACGCTGTGAAAACCGTTTTCGAATAGAGCCGCTTATCAAGCACGTTTTAAAATGCTCATATCGCCGTCAACGCGAACTTAATGAGCGAGGACAGCTTTACAAGCCGCGCTCCGTACAGGAGCCGTTCTCTCCAAGACTCTGCGTCTGAATGCACCGTCGGAATCTGAATGCACTTGAATAGTTTGTAAATTACAGGCGGGGCATTGAGTGACGCTCACTTTCTGTGCGGTTGAATTGCACGTCCACTGAAAGACATTGGGGTTCTTAAGCGCATGCCATAATGGTCGCATTGCCTTTACAAAGTTTTTATTTGTTGCATCGGTCTCCTGTTTCCTTCCTTCTCCTCTTCTCCCCCGGTTGTGTCTTGTAAAATCAGTTTTGATGTGGATTGGTCACTGTGGTAAATACTGCCAAACCTAAGAATAATTGTAGTCTTCTAGAGAAGAGCCTGTGCTTTATTGATAGTCATTGATAAATTTTGTGTCTCCCACATTGTTTATAATGTGTTTTGTTTTGTTTCTTGGGTTTTTTTCCCTGTTCGTTTTTGTTTTGTTTTATGTGTTGTTGTTTTTTTCGTTTTGTTTTGTCTAATTTTTGCATTTCTTTTATGCTTACTCTCCTAGTTCGTCTTGTGAATTGGAGGAATCCCTTGTTTCTGTCAGTATGGAATTCTAGAAGATGTTTAGAAACCTTTGGAGAACTTGAGCTTAAAGTAAAAATTTGATCTGTGTGGTGTCTTGGATCAGATTAGAGTCTGGGCGAAAGAAACGTATGCTCATAGACTCTGGGTTGTCTGCTCGGTGATGATCTAAAACTGCGTGTATGAAAGAGGTAACATATTTGGCTGGCACTCAGCATTCGTCGGTTTGTCTTCCATATCGTGCAGTTGGTTTCGTCTAATCGCAACTCCGCTATGGTGTGGAAAAATAAGTCCGTTGAAGAGAAGTTGCAATAATCCAGTTACCTACACATACCGTAGTATCGTAGATATTGATGTGTTTCATCGAATTCCATATGAATAAACTTCGAGGAAAACGGTATTTCTTCAGGCCTTTTTCTTGCCTGCGAGAGTCCTAATTCCTCATGAATTGGTGAGCTGGCACATGAATTCGAATGTTGTCATTACTTTATCAGACCTGACGTGAACTCTGAACAAATAATACTAATGCTGCATTTGCATTTGGTATAATTTGTGCTGTAACGAAACAGCGACATAAAATTCAGTACATTATTGTATCGTTTTAAATGAAAAATGTTGCGATTAAGTCGATTTGTGATTATGCGGGTTATTGCTAAGCGTTGTCGACTGTACAGTGTACACTCCCTGTCTTCTGTCTAGGTAGATGTACTCACATTGGCGCGGGCGCCATGGTGTTGGCGGATTTATCCACCGTATACGTGGCATTGCGTGTGTAGTTGCCCTCGGTGACTCCTCGGTCGCTTTGTGGAACAGAGGAGTCTGGAAATCTTGGAGATAAGGAAGGCATCTTGTGCGTCGAGTGCGAGGACATAGAGGAAGGCCTGAGTGCCTCGCTAACTCCTTGACTCCGTTAGGGAGGAGAGCTCTTTCAGTGATATCGTTTTGACAGTGCAATTGTTCACTGAGAACGAATAATGTTCACTGAGTACTCGGAACTGACAGAAGGTCTTTTTCGTCCATCAAGGCGGTGGAGGCTGGAAATGGGTGTAGGCTGTTCGTGACTAGTCGACCATGGATTGTTCTTAGTTTGGTGAGACCGAAGATGACATGAAAATGAGTAAAGTCTATTTGCTAACAATACGTAGAGGAATTCCAAACTTGAGTCAGTGGCTTTGGGTCAAGTAATGATATTAGACTGCATTTGACTGCTTCGACCGTTCACTCATGATTGGCACCGTACTGTGCTCATAAATTCAATTTAAGGCACACTTACGGGAAAAGCAAAGTAGTGCCTTTATCTGCGAGTTTCTTTGAAAAGTTTGCAGAAGAGAACGGAACAGCGACGACGACGACGACGACGATAACAACAACAACAACAACAACAACAACAAAGATGACAAAAAACAATATCTTTTTGCCTCTGCTGTTTGAGTGCAAGTACATGTATAACGTTTACTTCCACTATTGCAATGACGATGATTACGAGTGATACTCTTTCTCCTGCTCATAACTGCTGCCACTGATTAGAATTAACCCAGGCGCAGTGTGACAAGAATGAAACGGCAACAAGACCGCACTGTTGTAATTGTAGCCATTTTAAAATAGTGCAGCTCTGTGATGAACAGTTATGAACCCTTTTTGCTTGCGATTTTGTCATATTGTGAAAAGCTCGATAAAGTGAAAGGGAACAGATCACTGGTTTTAGGCCTGATCTCGCCTGAATATAGATTGTGAGCAGATCTTGATGACCGGATAATTATAGAATGGGTGAAAATAGTGTTAATAGTGTTAGTATTAGTACTTGAAGATGGAACATAATAAGGGAATGAGGGACCAGTCAGTACAAACTCAGGGTGTGGGAGGAGAAAGAAACCACGGAAATAAACTAGACTTGTTAACAGAGATGGCGGACGATGGCATGCATATTATACCCGTCCCAAGTGCATCTGAAGTACTGTTAATGAAAAGCTAAGGCCCTTTAACACTAACATGTTATCTACTGGCTTGGATCATTATACACATTCACACGACTGAAATAAAGATGGGAGGATAAGATAGCTGCATCCCCCCACGAATGGAAGATAATGGCAATAAAAGTACAACCCGACACTCTTGAGAACAAAACTAAAAAACTCTTTTCGCAGGAGCGCGTGGCCATTTAGAAGCAGGTGATAAAATTACTTGTTTATGGTATTCAAATTGGTGGCGACATTACCCGTAGTGTTTTATTCAGAAACTTTTGACAGGGTCATAATCAGTATTATAATGTCATAATTTAGGCATAAAAGTTCCATGTGCCGGCCTAGATTAAAAGCCACGCTTCACAGTCAGGGTGAGGAAGAGGAGATAAGTCATTCCACGGTATGGCTGTCGTTTGGGTTTTATCACGACGTTTCGCGATCGCGCATCATAGACATGATCAGGATGGCTTCATAAAAATCATAAAAATGTACACCCTGCGACCTTCTATCCTGCCGGGACTCATAAAATATACTTATAAAGCAGATGACGAGGTCGTTTTTTTAGGGACAGGATAAGGGCAAGCATGTGGTTCGGAGAAAGAGGGTCATTGGCCCGGAGTACGTCAGAATAATTTAGGGTTTTATGGGAGAACAAGTGATAAAAATTGTTTTTGAGTGCAAAATGACTCTGACCACTTGCTTCTTTCATTTTTCTGAGTTTGAAAGATTTCCCAAGATACGATGGTTCTACCTTGAAGGAGCGATCGAACTTTACCAATATCTCAAAACGAGATATGCTGCATTAAAAATTTACGGCATATCGTTTCACCGGTCTCCTCATTAATCTGTCGGATTGATCGATCTCCCAAGATGTGAAAACGTGGCCATAAAAGAAGCAACATTTGGCCTGGACAGTTTTGGGAGACCGTCTGGTTATAACTTGTAACTATATCCTGAACTAAAATTGACCTCACTACATAACATTAACGTTTACATAATGAATTGTAAACTTTATTTACCTCACAGTTTTTTTGTTGGACAGTGTTGGATGTGGCCGGTAAAACATTCATGAAGCATCTTTCTCTGAGAGCACATTGTCAGTTCTACAATTTGAGACTACTGTCTAATATTTCTCACTCGAAAAGCTTCAAGGAGATGAATGGTATAGTGGATTGTGCATAATCTTGTCACATTATTCCAAAGTATAGCTACGGAACTATTTATTGTAATGCAAGTCTAAGATAATAAAATTTGCATAGGCTGAAACCAGAACTCACTATTGAAAATGGTCAAATAATTTTACAATGATGATGGAGTCTGAAGAGGCAACTGCCTTTAACTGTTCTTTCAGAATGATCGTTAAAAACATGGCCGCCTATAAGACGCGCAACAGGTGGCGAGGACAGTCTTCAAGTATTGGCTTTCTATATCGCCCTTCAAGGTCGCACAGATCGTCAGAATTTATGACATAATGCAATTTACTCGCATAGAGGTCAACATGTGCTATTGCGAAATGAGGGCTGAAATTAAATTTTTAAGGTAAATTGGAATCTCGATAATAAGTGCCACAATATTGTGTTTACCTTATTATCAGGTATGAATTTACATGCACCGATTCAGTGATATTCTAATATTTGGAGTTTGATGAGCACACCTTAGGAATAAGTATAATTTTTCCATGCACATTGGCACACTTATTATTATCGAGATTTAAGGGGATCTTGGCAGTGCTTTGTATTAACAGAGTTTAGTAGCTACGATGGATGTTAACAGTATCATTGATTGTCTATTCCCTTCTAGAACATCAGCAAACCGATAATCAAAGGCCGAGGCAACCAGCCGACAGATGAAGATTTTTAAAACTATATTATATTTTTTAACAGCTTTTGTGTTCCCGAAGCTTCTGCAAACCGCATTCTCTCTCTCTGTCTCTGTCTCTCTCTCTCTCTCTCTCCTCCCTCTCACCC
>JAWQUT010000539.1:200588-220010 GCA_033807755.1 Ellobium chinense | reverse complement strand
GGGGGGGGGGGGGGGGGGGAGGGTATTTCAAACACCAATACTTTGATTACACCGAAAATATATCACCCCCGGCACACTAACTGCAGATCGAAAGAGTGTTAATATGTGGTGAAAATGATAGTCCAGTGATATTGAGGCCAGTCAGTAACATGCAGTGGCTTTGTGGCACTTTGCGCGGCGGTGAATTGAACCGAAGCGAATGCACCGGTATATTTAAGGATATCAGCATTGATGCGCATGCAGATACTGGTCTTATCCTATGACATGATTATGCAGTAGCGTCATTCGTCAACATGGACTTTGGATGTTTAGATAAGTAAAATTTGTATGTAGTTTAATATAGTTTTTTTTAATATACTTTCATGCAAGTAGAAAGCATGCCATGTTTCCGGTTAATTATTGTTTTCTTTTATTCGAATAGTGGCAGAGTTTTTATTAATGCCGATCAGTATTGAGATCTTCTCAAATAGAAAGGATGCCTTTAATGAAATAACGACAAAGCCACCGGATAATATCGATGGCTCGGGGCAAGAACCCGACATCTGACATTTTTTCCAGAATTCACTTTTTCCCATTTCCTGGATCGCCTCCTCTTGCCGCACAGTTATGTATAAGCGAAAACTCTTTATTTAGCCCCTACTCGAAGTTTCCAGTTTCCGACAGCTCTTTCCAAAAGATTTGTTGGAACAAGAACCCTCCATTGAACAATGGAGTGTTCTAGTTGGCAGCCCTTATCCGCCAATAGCCAATGTCGGTTTCTTGCCCCAACCATTTTACAGGCATACAGTGCAATTAAACTACGATTCCAAAAGAGTTGTCGGATTCTGTCACTGATTCTGGGCAAGTGGGCACGTGTAAATTGATCCTTGTCGCACTAAGGCATGTGACAGGTAACCCNGGGGGGGTTAATGTTGGTCGGTATATTATTTTAGATGCAGTTGTCGAATCTGACATTCTTATGCAGGGCCATGGCCACCCCATTCCTTTATGCAGGACCTGAGCTTCAAACGAACCTTTCCCGAAGTGGAACTCATTTTTTTCCTCATATTATTGACACTTACAGTTGTCCAAGGTCGTGGGCTAGCCAGGGCGATTGGTATGATATGATAATCATGGCTCAGTCCATTTTGGTTAGTGTTTGCCATTGTTCTGGTTCTTGCTGTTGTGTTTTGGTGCTGCTTCAAATTCCACTGCATCATGAACTTTTTTTCTTATGTTAGACAGTTTGGAATGCCAAGTTTGTGGCTCTTGAGGTTAGCTCTACACCTTGACTCGTTCTGTCAACCAAACAGACAACAGTGGGCCATCCTGACTCTTGATAATCTCTTTTTAAACCGCTGGCAACCATAATTATGTCACACCCTCTGTCGCCCTAGTTCTCTCTCTGTTCCTTTGTCTGACCCTGAAACTCCTTGCATATCTTACTTTCTCTGTTACATATATCTTTCTGATCGTGAACCTCTTTGGATTATTATTCTTTTTTTTTTCTCTCAGCCGTTTTTTTCCCTCCGTTCTGTTGCACCGCTGAGGTGTTTTTTGGTTTTTTTTTAAATTTTCTGTGTCTGTGACACTGAAACTCCTTGGATTCGTTCCTCTTTCTCTCGCACAATTTTTTTTTATTGTTTTGTAAAATTACAGACAAATTCACACTTAATGTGAAGCACGTCTGACAAGGTCAGTAAAACAGGCTTATTGCAGTGCAAGAAACATGGTCTTGTATGAAGGCAGGTTTAGGTCCGTCATCATAAAGCCGTCAAGTAGATCTGCCAGCCTCTGCCTTTTTTTTTTACATTGTAGCATGCCGTTGTCCGCGAAACTAGGGCCAGGGATAACACGAAAATGAAGGCCCATGAGATTTGATATAACACAAAATCAGGACCCAAAGAAACTTAGTGTAATATGAAACAAGGCCCTTATGTCACCTGGCATAACATGAAAAGAGGGCCCAATGACCCTGGGATAACACAAAATAAGGATCCGATGAGACCTAATATGACACAACACCAGGACTCAGTGAAACGAGATTTAATACGAAACTAAGGCCCGATGACATCTGGGATAACACGAGATGAGAGCCCGATGAGACAGATGCTGCTAAGGCACTGTCGTCCTAGAAACAAACAAACAAAAAAAACCGAATAGTTTGTAAAAGAAGACACTTTATTAGAAGAAACGATTTCCAATACTGAAAGGAGGAATGGGAGGAGGAAGAGAGTTCTCGTAGATGGTTTGTAGTAAAATGTGGTTTTCGGTTGAACTCATTTCGCAGTAAGAGTTTTGTCTGCTTAAGCAATTTGTACGATTAAAATGGGACATATTATTGTTATAGGAAGCAGTTTGATAAGACGGGCCGACTGTAACAAGAAAAATTTTGTCATGAGAGAGGATCTGTCCAGTCAAGGGAAAGTTTGTGACAAAGAGGTCTCAGGTAACAAGCTATAGTTAGTAGTAGTAGTAGCTGCAGCAGGAAGCTGTTCGCTATTAGTAAGACTAATAGACAATTCCATGAAGAGTTGGGGATGCATATTCATATGACTTCTAGGATTTGTCTGGACTTCTGTAATTTTGACTATGGTAAATCCAACTTGCCTTGAAACATTGCCGCTTGCCCTCCTTCATTTCCTCTCAAATCTGGAAACGATGTCGTAGAAGTAATTTAACTTTTGTTTTAAATGCCGAGGCAGCTTCCTTCTCTGAAGATGAAAGGTGCGTTGCTGTTGATTTATTAGGTCGAAGGGCTCAAGCTTCGGTGGCTGCTGGATCGGGAAAGTAAAGTAAAAGTATAGACAGAAGAAAATTAAGCTAAGTACTCCACACAGAAGATACACTGATACCCTATACATTACTGACTCTTTCTATGACTCTTTCTGTTTTATGTCTTGCACCCAATCAAAATGAGGCTTATATCGCTTCCAGGAACTGGAATATCAGGCTCTAAGGGTGAATGAGACCATCCAGTATCAAAGTTTTGTTTGTTATGGAAATCGAGAGTTATCTCATATTTTTGACCACATATTGGTTTTAGGGGCAGATGATATAGGAAATTCCGGACAAATATGAGTTATTGTGAGACATGGTTGATGATTTGTTTGTTAGTCACAGTTTTCTCATATTTTTTCCCATTGCATTGGGTGACCTCCTGCTTCTTCAAATAATTATATCTTGGGCCAGAACAACGCTAAGTCAACTGTTGTCACCTTGTGAAAGCTTTCATTTCATACCGATCACTATCTTGATTTTAGCCAAAGAGCGATTAAGCCCCATTTTGGTAGGCTGAAAGACATACTCTTTAGTGTTACTTTCTTATTGTGCGTGCCTCACTATGTGACTGAAGCACTGTCTCGGGACACATTTTAATCTTGAAAATCCTGAGAACGATACCCTCATACATATGACGCTGTGACATTTAGATGACATAACTTTAAAAATTTGGCCACTTTAGCGTACAGGCACGCCAATTTATCTCTTGGTTTGGACAGCAGACGAGGAAATTAATGAGTCTCAGAAAGAAATTTCGTGTAGCAACCATTTTTAATATTATCGTGATTATAATTGCTACACCACTTACAAGTTTTTCTCCACTGATTTGCCTGCATGATTTACGATTTATATAATCGTCTACAGACTACGAGGTACTGTAGACTAGGAAAATAATGAGCTGTTCAGAGAAATTTCATGTGTTAACTCCTCTTATTCTTATCAGCAGCGTTAATGTCACATTTTGAAAATTAATGGGCGAATCGTGCGGTCTGGAGAAAACAGTGAAAGTTCATACAAAATGAATACAAGTGGTCATGAAATCTTGCCCATTTGGAACGGAAGAAAAATTCCATATTATTTGTAAGCCATATTTTTGTTGCGACAGAAATTCATCATAGGAACTTCACCATATTGTATGCATCATTTCCATTTGTGTACCTCCTTTAATTTATTGTTGTCACCCTTTCCTGCACCCCCCTCCTCCCCAACCCTACCCAAAAAAAAAAAAAATGTAGAGATCAGAGAAAGGAAAAAGCTACCCCTTCTCTCCTCCCCTCCTTTCCTGTTAAAGAAATACTGTCCATTTGTAACAAGCCAATGAAAAGGTTTAAATCTCTGTGTCGGCTTCGCCGGGTTAATCAAAGAGATAAATAAAGAGGCCTATGAATGTGCACCTGCCCGGTGTTCATGCTAATGAAGAATTAATTGTGACGCCAATTGCAAGCCGGCCACTCGACGACTGTAAAATACGTGTTTCACGATTAAGAACAGCATCCTGCGGCCTGCGATTAAAATCTGACTCGCGTAATGTGCGCGCGGCGCCTCACCTGCAACCGAACTGTATGAGCCGCCTAGAAATTAGACAATGTCTCTATATTATATTTGTCTTTTTTCCCCTACAGGTTGACAATTCGCAAAAGGATGAAGGATGGTTTTGGTTTTTTTGGTGGGGGGCGGGGGGGCGCTTGAAGGTTCGTGTTGGTTTGTTTTTTTAATTAATTTTTTCCCCTTTTGTAAAACGATTGTCCGTCGTGATCAAATGAATTAATATTTGACGGTGTTTCACAAGCGTAAGTTTTTCCTCAGTCAGCCCTATTCTACTTGCGTCGCGAGGCTGAGTACTTAATTTTCAATATGTTTTGTTCGTGAAATGCTGAAGTTTTTGGTTTGTTTTGCAGTGCTGTATTTCGCCGTGTTCTTTGTTTTGTTCTGTACGAGGCTGACCTTTTCTGAGCTTCCACACAGCATTCACCTTAACGAATTTGAGCTATTGATGATTCCAGATAACCACAGTATAGGTATCCGGTATCACTTGAAAATGGTTGAATTCCAGACCATCAGAGATAGGACCAGCACCACGGTTTTTTATTTCTTTCTAACGACGAATATGAAAACTCTTCAATCTGCGAGAGAACTCGCAAAAACTGTCAAGATTTTTTTGTTTCATGACCTAATTTCATTCCTGCACCAAACGCGAGTCGTTGGGCGAGACTGGGCCCATTTCACGCGGAAATCAAGTCGACGTCCGCCCATTTAACCTTGATGATGAAGACAGGACAGGGGGGCCAAGGGCGAGGACTGACTCCTGACTCGCGGACAGTGGACATGACATGAGCGATGATGATGTCCACCCAGTGGCCAAACGAGACAGACGATATTGCAGGTGGACACGGCTTGATTGTTTTACCGGTAGCCCCGTGATGACCATTGAATCTGACAGTTGATTGTCATGAATTCATCATGGACCTTGAAAAGTGGTACTTGGTGCCGGGAATTCTCCAGACTAATTTTTACCTTATTCTTTCTTTTCCTCCTGCCCAAATCGGTGTTGGCCACTTCTCTCATAGCAGGTAGTTTCTGCAAAGTCAAACAGTACACATGCGTAAACGTCTGTCATTTTATCTTTTTCATTCTCTCACTCATTTCTCCTCATCTGCCTCTATTCCCTTCCTTCTTTTTCGCCATCGTTCTCAAGTTTTCACTTTTTCCGTCATCTGTTTAAAACTAGACTTTCTTTCTTTCTTTCTTTCTTTCTTTCTTTCTTTCTTTCTTTCTTTCTTTCTTTCTTTCTTTCTTTCTTTATTGCTTTCTTTCTTTCTTTCTTTATTGCTTTCTTTCTTTCTTTCCCATCTGCTGTCTCATATGTCCTGTAAAAATGGGGAAGGCAAGGTTTTGTTTTGTTTCGTTCTGTTTCGTTTTTTTGTCTCCCATTTGTGTGCTAGACATGATAGAAAGAGAAGGAAAATGTCCTTGGTGACAGACTGTATAATAATATGTATTTTTTACAATAAATATTAGTACGACAAGAAGGAAAACAAGAAAGAAAAGAATAGAAAGAAAATGAAAAGAATGATTTCCTTCTTCTCCGATGGTGGAACAAGGGGAGGCAAGTGACAGGACCGTTAAGGCCATGAGAGTGACGTGTGTCGGTGTCACCCCTCAGTTATTAATATTCTTCTAATACATCCTTAGTGTACCTAACAAGATTTAATGGCCCTTCCGTCAGTCTCAGTACCGTATTTTGTGACCCCTGTTAGGAGCTATTTTCCCAAAATGTTTCAGGCCTATGCGCCTTGTCATGTATCCTCAACGCGTCCTGTAAGCGTACTTAGAGTAGTCTATATATGCTTATTGTTTCATTTGAAAACTTTTTGTTTGTACCATAGATTACGTTTCACTGCGCAGGCACTTATTCGTAGTTGGCCCTGCACATAGGTCTAGTGGTATCGGTATAATCATAACTTCCGGATAAATGGAACACTTCAGGAAACAATATAATATCTAACTGTGGAAATATCATCGGATCATGGCAGCTATCATGCTCCTGAGGCGTTGCAACAAAGCGAAGTCGGCTGTATTATCTGTAGTAATCTATTTGGTATAATGTCTAAGTTGAATTTGGTAATTCCGTATGTAGTAGAATGTTATGCATTGTATACGGTTTAGTTTTTCGTGTTGTCTTGCTTGCCGTAAGTATCTTAAATCCGTGTACTTAACTTTGCATTCCCCTGAAGGCGACATGTCATTAATCTTGTGTTAGTTAGGTATTAGATCTCATTATAGGGTCCTCGCTGACTAACAGTCTTTTGATGAAAACATCTGTAATGATCCTGCCTAGTTTTTTTGCAAGCCCATCATTGGATTGTTCATATTTTTGAGATCGTATTAGGGCAGATCAAAATAAGCATTTATGCACGCTGATTAGTATTCAAAATGACAAAATAATTACGATAAGAAAAATGAAAGACAATAACAGGTTTTGTGGTGAACTGTGCATGATATTCTAGGTGGGTGGTGAAGTTTCATAGTATTTTTTTTTTTAGTTATTAATAGTTACGTGTTCAACAATGACATCATTATAAGAATCAAGATATTCATTATTAATTACCTAATGTTGTTAAGAAATTTGTCAACTGATTAAACATTTGTCGTCATCATTTGTTTGTGTTCCATTTGTTTGTTGATTTATATGAATGTTTGCTAATCTATTTGTTTATGCTTATTAGTTGTTGTTGTCGTTATTGTAGTTGTTTGTTTTTTTCCTATTTTACAACAAGTGTACTGTGTACTGTTTTCATACAAACAATGCTTCACTGACCGAAAGTTCTGGTTACCGTTCGTTACGAAAGTAAATTTGTGTAGGTTTGTTTTGTTGTTTTTTAAAATTATTTCTGACGCGTGATCGACTCCGCTAAATCGGAACTTTTCATCAGCATGGGAATAGTTGCCGTTAACAGGAGATGATATTATTAGCAGTGGTTTTTATGCCGGCAATACTTACACCATTCTGTGAAAATGTTCTGATAAAGCAGTCACCTGTATTTTATAGAACCCTTTTCGCTTAACAAGATGGATATTTTCATGTTTGATTGCTGCTTCAGCAGTGGGTCCCCCTTAGGCTTCATTAGCACTATGGTGCGTGCACATTATCCTGACAAGAGGAAGTCGGCTGAATAAGGCCTCTGCGCAGACGCAACATCCCACTTCCTGTGCTAATGGTCACCGGAAAGGATGCATGTCTCCCCGCATTAGCGCTACAGATGTGCATTCGTTTAGAAATTTCTTTTTGGGTTTTTCCCTTCGTTTTCCCCACACAAAAATATAAATTTTGGATTTTATTGGAGGTGGCTTTAAGATCTCAGATTCCAATATGTTTGGGTTTTTGGTGTTTTTTTTTATGTGTGGAAAAAGTGCACGTGTTATTCAGATATACTTACTATCGAGATCGAAATGGTGGAATAAAAAGAAATCCATGCATGTAAATTTATTCTTGATTACGAACTAAAAATTCAAGATCACTGAGATACTTATTATTAAGGTTCCATTTAATATCAGTGTCTTCTAGCTACAGAACAAAGAAGCTTTTTTTTTTTTTTTATAAGGGGGAAAAGGGAGTGAAGCGCTCTAATTTATGGACTAATATGTTATTTGGAATGAGTATTTTCGAGTGCATTACTTTATTCCTGGATTTACTCTGCGCTTTGTAATTGATTGTAATTAAATAAGACTGCTGTTACCTTTCTCACCTATAGTATCATTATTTTAAAAGACTGCTTGATTGTGATAGCCTGTTTAGCAGTAGACTTGTGGCCTGCAAAACGATGAGAAGATGTTCGAAAATATTTTCACACTCAATTCCATAATAACATGAACGATATTGTTGATGCTGTCTCCGTATAGTGTAAATCAGCTCTGTCAGTGCAGCTAGTGTTGCAGTACCTCGAAAGACGTGATTTAGGAGGAGCGACTGAGAACATCAGCCACGGTGACAGCAACAAGATCATCAGCGACGCCATCATCACTCACAGCAACATTGACGGCATTGCAGACAGCACTATCAGTTACTGTCTTGTTACTGCCTGCCTTTTATTAGGAGATGGTGATTAAACACTGGTGCGTTTTAGCACACTAACTATATGCAGGTTGTTGTAGGTTTTTTTTTCCTCCCTGTGGGTCATACAGAAGGAAAACTGTGCTAAGACAGAATCAGATTTTGAGGCGTCACTGCACGACATGACCTTTCTGACCTGAAGAGGAGCAGATACTTCTCCTTTACTGGTGAATGTATAATATTTAAGAGCTTTTATATCCAAATTTGGATCTCTGATAGACCATTATGGCAGAGATAGGCATGCGCATGTGGCATTTTTATGGTGTTACAGTCATATTGCACGTTACGAATTAGATGTTAAATTCAAATCAGGTTCTAGATCCAACCTGCACTAGGAAATTACATCATTGCGCTTGCCTAAGGATTAGGCCACAGTATAATATGTGTCGCTTCTGGTTTCATCCAGCTAAGTTTGGTCCATAGTTATTTAGAACGAGCTCATTCCTCAGTCTTGAAGAAAGCAAAAATTGTAGGTTTGGTACACAGGTACACTTATTGTCGAATAGTACTGTAAATACAGCGGTTGTGTTGAACAGAAATGAAAAGGATGACGTGACCTTTTACTGAAAGATTGTTTAGATTCTTTCGAGAGCCTCCAAGGTTGCGTCTGATTGTGCAAGGTTTTAAGATCAATATTCAGTACTGTTTTGGCTATATCAGAAACAAGTCTTGGATCCTGTCAGGCCGATGTCAAGTGGGTACCTTTTTAAACATCTTTGAAAATACCTAAGAATAAACCTGTCACAAGCAGGATTCGAATGCGAGATCTTTAGCACCACAATGTCAGCGTTCTTTTTTTTTTTTCCCACCACCCCTCCAAGCTTGCAATTCAGTGTAATATTCAATTATCCTAGCTTGTAAGAATAGCGATGGGGATAGAGAGGTGAAGGAATAAAGTGTTATTACGGTTCTCACCGGGGAAGATGTGTGTGTGGTGGGGAAAGGGGTAGGAAAGAAGGAGGAACAGTGTAAAACATCATGTTTGTAGCTATTTAGTCTCTCCTTCTCACGTACTCCTTGACTGAGTGTGTTGTTTGGAAAACAAGACTGACGGGTCTACAGCAGATGGTTTGTGTTGGTGGGCAGTGTCTGTACGTATTAGATCTTTTCATCCAGGAAGGCAGTATTTTGGATGCGAGATTGCCTGCCAACTTGTGGGCTCAGTCGTAATTCGAAAACTCCTGTAGCTTAGCTAAGAATCGTAAGCTTAGAGTAAAGGGAGTTTTAGTTCCAGTTGAATTAGTTTTGAGAGAACACATTTACAGAATTCTGCTTGACGTTTCTGCGTTATTTTTGTTAACAGTTTCATCCATGTCAAAACTATTTAGTCTGGAAAAGGTAAAATACGACAGGCAGTCGAAATCACAGGGTAATCCGCTTTATTGGAATTCCCAGAAAGTGTAGAAAAAGTTGTGATTATCCAGGGATTTCTAATGCGGTATTCTGCTATCATTATCATGTCTGAAAATGTTGCCATTTAGCTAGATAAATTCCAGAATTGCGAAATGTGTCAAACATTGTTTACTGTATTTAAAGTATTTTTTTTTTATAGTAATATTTAACAAGAGGAAAAAAAGCAAACGTTATCTAGCTGAATTAATTTTGTTTGATTGCAGTCTTGGGGGCTAGTAACTACAACTTTACAACGGGCGAATAGAGAGAAGCGGGCCCGTTTATTCTTTGTGCTCATTCCAGACTCAGGATATTGTTGTGTTTGTGTTTACAAATTTCTAGATTTTAATTTGAATATTATTTGCTAACGCTGAAATCAGCATTGAGGAAAACGATGGGTCGTCAAGTTTTTTTTCCTGCTGCTGCTGTTACTGTTGAGTACAATCGTAGGAAAAAATCATGCTGAGAAAAAAAAGAAAGAAAATCTTGACGTTCCAATTGAACATTGCTTCATCAACAATAACAATAAAAATAACAATATAGTAATATAATCATGAAAATGTAAACCTTTGTGTACGAAACTTTGTTATAATGTTTTATGGTCACGGTTAAGACAACATTACGAACAAGCCAGTTATGATCAGTTGAGGTAGGCTAGACTATATCAAAATGAAGTTGCAGCATATTTTTTTTTGAGTTTTTATTTGTTTTCTTTTTTAATTTAAACACTTGTTCCTGTATTTTTGTGTGTGTGTGTCTTTTGAATAACGCCCCTTTCTTTCCCGTACATTTTTCCTTAGCACAGACATTCTTTATAAAACAAAACAAAACAAAACACTCTACTTTTCTACAGAGCCTGGGTTAAAAGCGCACACCGTATTTATGGTCATATTTCAAGCATGAGAGTCTTCCTAAGAACACCTAATCTGACGCAAACAAATTGCACAACTCAGCACTTTGGTGGGCAGGTTGGCACCCTTTGTGAAATGGGACAGTGCACACCAAAATGGTATCACAGCAATTTCAGACGATTTCATTAAGAGCCATATTCATACTGTTATGAAAAACCGGAGGGTACTTCAAAGACGAGTCGGGGCAGAATAACCTCTGGCCAGAACACATACGTTTCAAGATTCTTTTGGTCAAACGGGGGACACACTTCGTGTAATGAGCCCAGTGTAGTACAGGTGGTCATGTGCCAGAGGACACTCCTCTTCCCTCCCCCCTTCCCCAATTTTCCCCAAATCCATAATCCTCCACTACCATCCTTCCGCCATTGACGAAGTGCGTTCATTCCAGTGTTCAAAAAGATGATTATCATAGTCTCTTCGTCTTGGGGTTTATTTAAAGTGCTAATTTTTGGCGGCTGTGCTGGCAACCGGAGAAGTGTCCGGTCCCTGAGCTGTCCTAGCTGGCCTCACTAATGAAGACAGAGCAGATCCTCGCGTCATCCGGCCAGCCCCTGGGCACTTGGAGTTCTCGCCCTTGTGTCCGTGAGCGGGGACATCCAATAGTCCCTCGGCGACCAGCATAGAGGTGGAGATTTAGAACAGACCCTGAAGTTACTGGAAACATTGAACACCCGATGAGAAACTATGTCGCCTTATTTTGTCTTGTACATCCCGGCAATTTCGAAGAACAGAATTTTAAAAGATACGTACCATAATTATATAATACTTCAATCTAGATGAATTCTGAGATCTAGATGAATTCTGAGAAATGTAAATCGCAGATTCAATTGAGATGCCATGAAACTAATTATTATGGACATTATTTGTAGAGCAGAATTATCATTTTTCAGCAGATTCTGCAGAACTTTAGTTTTTTGTTTTTTTTTAAAAGCCCATTTGTTATGAAGCTTTCTTATAAAGTCTACCCATTTAAATTACATTTTTAGGAAAAGCTTCTTGAACAACATTTTCTTTCCTGTTCCTCTTCCAGCCCCGCCCTCAGTTTGTTTAAGTTTCAGCAGACATTACTTTTTCACAGACTCAGTAACAGCCACTGTGCATTACTAACATTTTTAAATTGTAGGGCAGCATATTTACTTCCAGCTTGAGTAACTGGTTATGTTGAAGTCTTTTAACGCAAATCGAAAGAGACATTTGGGGTTTCAACACAAAATACCTGTGACGCAACCGTAAACTACCCTGAAAGAGTTAGGCCTACGATTCATAATTATATCTTTGAGATCCCAGGACGTTGTTTTCTGAGGCAACAAAGCGAACACGAGGGGAAGAACCAAAATACAGTGTAATGCACGAGGTTTTTTTTTTTTTGCATCCTCCGTCGCTCTTACCCACAAAACCCTTCCTGCTATTCGCCATTAAAGCCAGAATTTTCCATTTTCCATTTCCCACAGTTCGACCCCAGAGAATAGCGTGCTGTGCGTAATCATGGGTCACGTGACACGCCGGAAGCTGCGTCATACTTGCCTTGCACCAGTGTGCAATGTTTCCATTAGCGATTATTATGGTGTAGACTTCTTTGCAGTACTACAGGCGGACGCAATTTCAGAATTGGAGGAAGGCTTAGCTCAGCTGAATGGTATTCAGCATTAAGGGACTAAAAACATGATGGACATGACAGTCGACCTTGTTCTTTGAACCATAATTTGTCTCTGGTAGCATTGCGGGATTTGAATATGGTGAGAGGGGAGAGAGGGTTTTGTCCTGCACTTTGCCCCAGGTGGTTTCCTCCACTAATATATTATTACATGAGTGTTCCCACCCTCCTCCCACCCCACTTCAACAATAATGACACCATCCCCTCATGCCCCGTCCTCTTCCCCACCCCATGACACCACTGCCTTCGGCCCTTCCTCCTCCTTCCCCCCTCTATCCCGAAAAGAAAAAAAAACCTTTATCCCGCCACTTTTATTCTGTAATCTTTCCTAAAGGATTAAGAGTACGGCATTCTGCAATTTTTTTTATTTTTGGTTCCTGGAAGGACTAGCGAAACGAGAGGATTTTTGTGACTACTTAAAAGAGATTTTTAAAAATTCGGACACTTTCGTCCTTTATTCCATAGTGAGTCTGTGGTAATCAGAGTAAGAGGTATAATCCTGCTTCTCTTTATATTAATGGTAAATTCTAAGCAGTATCTGACATTTAAATTTTGTTGATCGAATCCTCGGTAAGCTATTCTGCTGTTACTAATGTTAGTGGTAAAGATGACTGCTGAATTTTCATGTACCAACATTCCGACTTCGGTGGCGGCAAGATGCTAAAAAATGGGTATACCAAAAGTCTTTGCAGAAGGAAGAGAAAGCCGTGACAAGCTGCTGAAGGAAATGGCAGAAGGGCAGCCGGACGAAAACAGACACCATCAACAAAATGTAGCAGAAAGGTCACTCGTCTCCTCTACGACTTCAACTAAAGTTCAAGCAAGAGCATGATAAGCCACTCAATTTAATTTATAAAATCCAGTGTATGTTGTGAAAACACCCCATGTAATTGATGCATCTTTCAGCACTAAAATCCCAAAAGATTCTTTTAATTCTTGGGAAATGTAAATATGTTGTTTCAATTTGGCATTCTCATCTCCTTGCCTTATAATTTGGTTTTCAGACGCATTTTTAGTTAATTTCCACAAAATTATGGATTATCATGTTTATGCAGCAAATCTAAGGTATTCCGGGACTGATGTCTATCGTCTTTCCATGGTCCAACGCAGTTCATCCTTAGGATCTGCTTTGCTTATCCACCCATCCTAAGTGCCAAAGTGTAAGCCAGTTTTTGCATTGTGCCACCCACGAGGATAATCTTATTGCCAGGTCCCCTGTCGTCTAATGTAGTTTGGGGTTTCTTTTTGTGTGGTCGATAACCAAGAAATCGTCCCAAAAAATATCGTCGGGGCTTTTGAGGTCTATTCCCAGCCAAGCCCTGCATGTCGAAATCCTGATTTTTTTTTTTCTTCCCCAGCAGTACACGAAGCTTTAAGACAAAGTTACCTGTTTTACCAGAATCTTAATTGGACCATGCAACACTTTCAAGTTCTTTCAATGGGTCATTTTCCTCAAATGCAGCTAACGATAACTCTCGAACTACCATCTCGGCGAAAAGGCTTTTTGGCCGTTTTCTCCTATAATATGGCTTTGTAAATCTGAGAACCATTTTGAACATACTAACACTTGCAAAGTAATCCCAGTTACCAATTAAACTGTAACATTGGCGACGTCCTGAAAGTTAAAAAGATAAATAAAATACCCTATACGCAAGTTGCCGACATCAGCCGGTGGTCACATCTATTGCTCCAGACGCATACTAATTTCAAAGGATTGGTTTGCCTTTCTCTGCCAGATGTTGGGTACGAAATGTCACTTGATAAGGTAAAGTGTCCTGGGAACTTTAGAATTGAATTTTGGTACACTAACTGCCGAAACAAGAATACTGCAATTGATATTTAAAATCACAAGGTGGACAGATTGAAAAGTGTGAAGTATACCTGGACATCTGGAGCGCGCTTCCTAACGGGATCAAGAGAGTGAATTTCAGGAAAATTACCCAGTCTGTGAATTCTGGCCCATAACCCAGACACAGTTACTGAAGTCCTGGAATTTGGCGGCACAGATTCTGTGAAATAGAGTCCGGTAATATATCGATCGGTGCGTGCGGCGGGAGCGTGCTATGAGACAGAGGCCTTAATTACCCCCGGGGCTTTAGGCGGAGCGATTCCCTGTGTGTGTTTGTTCTAGAGGTGATCATTATTGAACTATCTGCAGATGGGAGTGGATAGCCGTTATCAAGCCATCAATGTCTGGATGTCTCGGGGTAATGTTAAACGTCGAGAGCTTTGGAGTGCGTAGCTAATCAAGAGGACGAGGCCGCAAGCTTTGTAATGTAGTAACTTATTTAGTGAACGTTCCTTGTCATTAGGAGAATGGCTGAGATTCGTGATTTCTAAAAGGTGATAAAGATGAAAAATGAATACATTAATTTTATTGCGAGAGAAAATAAAATGAATGACGACGCTGTTCAGAATTTTGGTTTTGAAGTTTTCACTTGGCTCGGCCCACAACAGTACTGTACACAATTTAGGAGGAACAGTCAAAAGCAACGGCAGAGCAGACAGATTTATACGATTTTCATTTTATCCGGCACCCGCCAACGTGGTCGATATAATATAGCAAGACTCGAAAATGGACGAACAGACAAAAGCACTGAAAAGATTATTTACAGCTACTTTCGACATGCTTTGTTTTGGTCAAGTTTTCTTTATATGCCCCTCATATCCACTAAACTGAAGAAACCGAATGGTTACACCGTCATTTCCCCGTCCCTTTCCCGCGAAAAGAAATGCACACAAAAAAACAACAAAGAAACAGCAACTGTTCCATATTCGAAGCAATGCGCGGGTACTACATTTCAGTGTAGTTTCTTCAGTTAGTTACCTAGACTTTGCTTTTCCCAGGAAAGCAGCACATCAACGATAATATTAGTATGAAGCTTGCCTGAAGGAAAAATGTTCAGCGGCACGGAATCCTTCGTCAGCAGGTGGAAATGTGAAGGAAAATACTGCGGCTGCTTGTCGTGTATTTATCCCAACCCAGCCAGTTATCGTATTCTTTTTCAAAATGCCACACCTCTGGTGGTCCCGTTACCTCAGCCTGCCCGCCTGCGAGTGAGCACAGAGAGGCGCTCATCCCGCCGTAAAACTGATAGCTCACCCGGCAGGCGCATCTTTGATGTTGATGCAACGGGTTATGTTGTGTAGGAAACACATGTATTGTCTTATCAAACCATTACAAACTCTTGGCTGATACACGCAAAGTGTATCACTTTCTTGCGAGATTGCTTGGCGCTTTAAGTCCTTTTCTTCTGGTAACTTCAAAGACAATAAATCTGTCTGTTACTGAGATCGAAAGAGCGAAGAAGAACTCAAGAGGAGGAACCACCGAAGTAGTTTCGGCCCTTTATATTAAAAGAGGATGTGAAAGTCCCAAGTTGTTACTCAGTTATTTAAAATTTTCATGATGCTATTGCGGCTGACGTCACAAAAAAGTTGTCGTCCACTGAGCGTGAAATATGGCTCAGGGCAAGCTACTTCTTTGCTAATCAGCATGCACTGTGAAAAAGCCATGATAATTACTACATCTGAAAATATTCAAAATGTAATCCGGAGCCCAGTTTCCTTCACAGATTTTAAGCTAGTGCTCTGAAAGTTTACACTGTTACCAAATTTTTTTTAAAAAAGTGGTCTCCCAAGTTTGAATGAAAATAACCAGCACTTTTCGGATCATTACTGGCCAGAGAACATGAAATTGTTATATCCAAATTTGCAATATTTGCCATTATTCACGCAGAAAATTTTATAACGTGCACGTATTTATCCACATCTATTTTTCTCACAATCCTTTACATTAGATCTATACTGCACAATAGGTTTTAATGAAAATAATTATGACCATGAATATGATCCAGAGTTTTCAACTCCCTTTAAGAAACTGAAGAGCTGGGGCTACCCTTCAGTCATGATCTCTGTCTATCTTAGTGTGTTGGTTTACTGAAGAGAGTTAAGGAACGTTTAACCTTGCAATATCCGCTAGCGTACTGGCCCTTCTCAGTATGTTTTCAGCACACAACTCAGCCTTAATGATGATGGGACGAAAGTTGCAAGTCAAATCCTTTAATTCTATTCAGAGGCCCTCCACTACGAAAAAGCATTTCACCTCTCTACAATTATATGTAATTATCTTTATCAGATTCAGATGGTAGAGCAAGCGCCTGTTTTGCTTACAAGATTGGGTCGCATTTCACAGTAACATTAAGGTGGGTGGACGGCGGAAGAACGTTATCAAAATGTTGACTTTGTTAAGTCCTGTATTTTAATCCTACAACGAAAACTGTCTTGTATCTAACACATAAACTGAAACTAAGTCTGTGCGGGGCCGGGGACCACAGGAGTTGAAAAGACTTCGTCCTCATGTCGAACATTTATTCCCCAACGTCGATCATGAATCGCTGATCAAACCCTCCCTGATTTGCATAGACTTCTCTGCTGTCATTCATGTTTTTCCTTCATAGTTTCAAAGTGCGTTTCCTTGGCTCACATCCACCTTAAAGTTAAAATGTACCGTTCCCTTATGTCTCCTGATTTCCCTTATATCTCGTCCGTTCTGCCTTACTCTCTTCCTTTTTATGAGCCATTTCCCAAACCCTTCCGCTATTGTCTTCTTTTACGAGTATTTTCTAACACCAGCGCGAGCATGTATCGGGGAGGTTTCGCACCACCAGCGGCTTTCATGCGAAATCGCGATACGTTTTCGTGAAAGACACTCTTGGGACACAGTGACAAGTTCACTCGTAAAAGTTTGGCCACTCTTCTGGGAGGTCCTTCATGTAAAACTTAGAGATCGAGCTTGAGATTGGTAACAGAGCAGGAAGTGTCCATATTATGCTAACCGGGTAAATAACGCGCAGTATGTACATGCACATAAGTTTTTTGGGTTTTTTTGCATGACATTCCAGATAACAAAGAAAGAAGAGGGTGTTGACAAAATGGTGCATGGCACTAATGATTTGTCAGTCTAAGAAAGATTCTACAGGTTTAATGAAACAGCAGCAGTGCTTGATATAATTTTATTCAGATAATTCAGGCATTTGATGGCCTAGGCATTAGACTAAATGAGGCCTTCACCACTTCATTCATTCTTGGTATCAGAATTGTCTGTCCCACTAGCACTATTTATTACTGATCATCAGCCATAATTTTAGAGAGAAATTTTAAAAAAAACTTCGTTTGTCCGAAACCATGTACTGGGAAAACCCCACAGAGTCATCGTAATTTGCAGGTCTCCAATACTGTTTACCTTCCTCATCAGATTTTTCTCTAACTCGAACCACATACTTGGCGCAGGTAGCCGTCCTTGTGGTGGAGCATCATAAAATAAAAATCACACTCAGACCCCATGAACGTGAAATTCTTGTCTGGTCCCTTAATATTTGTGGGGTTCTAATGAGTGGGGAGTGCGGCCACCACATCGACCACCCTCAACCATACAAGAACTCTTTAAGAAAATTGTGATAATGAAAGGAGCAAGAGTATGGCATTTTCTGCCAATTTTAAAGGATCTAAGAATGGGCTACAATCTTACATGTTTGACTCTTACGATTTTTATTCAGTTAAAATTCAGGGATAGGACAGGCAGTTTTGGTTTAAAGTTTGAATTGGATAGAATAAGAATGACAGAATAGGAAGAATGTTGTACGATTGCAGGGTGAAAGAGCATGTTGTACGTTTTCTGTTTGAATGTCCCGCTTATGAAAGAGCAAAAATGCATTTATTGAACGATCTGTATGAGATTTCTATAAATGGCAATGTAAAGAGGATGAATGATATATTTTTATCATTGGGTGAGCTTGGGAGGACCGTTTTTTTTATTTTAGCTCGGGACTCTCCCACATAAACTGTTAACCAGAAAGTAGATAATTTTATTAAGAATGTTTACGCATTTGTTATAGTTTACGTTTTAAATCCTTATAAATATGACGTTTAAAAAAATATGATGTATTTGTAAGATACAGTTAAGTTAACCCGGCCTGCGTGCCTTGATATACTATTATTATTATTATTATTATTATTACCATTATTATTGTTATTATTATTATTACTATTATGCTGCTAGAGCTGAATGCGAAACCGTTTTACAGTGCATACAGAGATAAACCATCGTATAATATTACAATGAAGCACCCATCATCTGTCTGAAGTCATATAGGTTTATTCATAATTGTAATAATTCATAATAATAAATAATGCGCAGAATTGAATTTTCGAAAATTACTCTGTCGACCTAATTCCAGGTTCTGTACATGATTTGGTCACGTCGACCTCATCGGGATAATGATTTTGACACTGCTGCAAGTGGCCATAAAACTTTGGTTTTTTTTCTTTTAATATATAAAAATGGAAAACAAAAATCGAAATTGAAAATCGATTGACGTTTTTTGAGCTCCATTCACCTTGGACATAAAACATACATAAATCGATCAACATATTGCTGTATAAAGTGATAGTGCACACATGCACATACGACACCGACGAAGTTAGGCTTACAGGTTACAAACCTTAAGTCATCTGTCTCATACATCCCAAAAGCGACACTGAAGCCTGTATTAGAAGGCCATGGCGATCGCGAAACACTTTGCAACTTCCAAAACAGAAAATAGGTTCCACGAGTTTTGTGCATGTTGTGTGCATTAATTCGACACGGTTTAGAGAGTCAGGAGAATTTCGTAGTAAGCCTGTGTTAATCTAATACTTTACTTCATAGGTTATAAATAATAATCATGGTTTGAACTGACTCTTAGAACCAAATCCTTGACCATTCAGTCCTGTTTTTTTGTTGGTTTTTTTTTTTTATACAGGATATTTTTGGGGGTAAAATACGTAGCGAAAATATACACACATTTTTAACTACATCTTTATAGTCAAGTCCTGTCTGATCCTTTACATCTAGCCGACAAGCTATGTTCGTGTAAATATAACTTCAGTCAAAATATAGTTCATTCACTTTCATCTAATGGCATCTTATCTTGTGCTCCTTACTTATGAAGGGGAAAGCGGAAAGGGATAGAGTGAAAGATTTATGAGAAGTATTTTGCTCTTTAAGACCAAAAAAAAATGCATTGTATTATTTTTATTTTTTGGGGGGGAAG
>JAWQUT010000539.1:182042-195734 GCA_033807755.1 Ellobium chinense | reverse complement strand
CAAGTTATGATAGACATTATCAGTACCTAACTTTTTTTTTTCCCTTTTGAAAACACTACATCAAATTTTATTATAAAGTTTAAACCAAAAAGCTTCCAACTCGCTTGACATAAAAGAAACACTTGCGCGCATACACAAAAGATGAAAATCAAAATATCACACCAACTAGAAAAGTCTCATAGTTTAACCAGTGAGTGCAGATGAAAAACTCCACCGTTTTTCGGGAAATGCCGACAAAATGGTAAAATTACAACGTTCTCGTTTGCTGGAGAAATTTCAAGGAAAGAAAAAAATTAATCAGAATTGGAATAGGAAGTGGAGAAGGCATTTCCAAAAAAGTCTTGATTTGAAATTCTTCAGCTGATCATCTGGGTCAGAACTACAAAATAAAAAAATCTACAGAAGCACTAATCCGTATAAGTGACAGAGATCTACTGTGTCTCCATGTGAGCACATTGTTTTTTGCTCCGACGTATCTGTGGCCGCCGAGCTTGTTGATTGCGTATTTCTACGTGCTAATCGCTGTTGACACTTCCTTACATTCGGCAATTAACTGTTAGTGCTTCTGTGTGATGTTTTATTCTGTAGTAGCACCTGATTAATATTAAGAACGATACAGTTTAATTATCACTATTATGACTAACGACTAGCTCGGGTTGTTTTTAGATGACATTAGCGACGTAATTGGTAATAACGAAAGATATCTCATAATGAGACGTGAAATTCGGAGAGGAATCTCTTATTTAAAGGGAAAAATATGTTGTTGTTGTTGTTGTTTTGAGGGGATAAATGGAGAGGGAATATTAAGAGTGCTTTTAAAGCAAAGCTTAAAAGATGTTAGCCTCCTGTGATTGATTTTAGAAGCACAGTGCTACTTGTGAATTGATATCGCAACCTCCGTCCACGTGATATGAAAGAGCCTGTAAGTTGCACAAACTGAGTCGACAACAGGCATCTGAGGGCATTACGAAGTTCGTCATATTATGTTTGTGACGTCGGGCAGTATGGTAAACAATTACTATGAGTGATGATCATACAGTATACAGTCTCGATGAAATAAAAATTTAAGATTCCCCCTGAAATATCATGCAGAGTGAAAAACCATTATGAATGTAGTTTTGATATGAAAAAAAATGGACATAGTCTATAACGTAATTGCTCACAAAGATAAATATCTAAAAACTAGATTTATCTGTAGAATTTCTTAATTGAAAATTGTACGAAACAAAGAACGTGGTTGAAAATAAAGTGGTTTTAGGGTCAGGGAACAGTTTTCCTGAAAACAAAACTTAGTACCTATTTGTGTGTGAGAAATTACCTGTCGTAAGTTTTCGTGTCCTATTGCTTTGTAATGGTAATAGTAGTTACATTACGTGTATTGACAACTGATGCTGTGAAAATGGTCGCAAGCAGTAGCAGAGGTATGTCAACTTTAGAAGTACGTCATGTACTTTGTTCCCAGTCTTGTCTTGTAATAGCTATTGCTGTTTCATTGTCAACTTAGATCTTTTGCTTGTGATGTTGCTTAGCCGATTTTCGTGCTATTGCGATTTTGGACTGACCTAATGAGAAGGAAGAGATTCTTTCGTGTAGAAATATCGTAATACTGTGTAGACAAAAGTCCAAACAAAGACGCGCTAAATTTAGCACTGTCGAATAAAAGTAGAATCCATTATGTATAAAATGACTGGAAGAACTAAACATGAGAAACAACAAAAATAAAAGCAAGACACCGACCTATAGATCTCTTCAGTTTACCCACAAATCTTCTCTCTTGCCTTGGAAGTCTTCAATATGAAAATGTTTGGAGAAGAAAAATATCGGCAGTATGGAAGTACAAGGTAACACTAATCATCAATAATAGTTTAAAAATATAAAGTTGAACATTTCGTGGAAGTATTGACCAAAGTAATATTATAATGTCATCTCCTTGTTACATTTATACAACCTGTTCAGAAGGAAAATGCGTGGTCCTCTGATCACTCCGAGTGCACGCACGCACGTACTTTGGGTTTTAACATCTCAATTATTGCGCATTGAAGTACAGTATAACGCGGGCCTAATTAAAGCCAGTGCCTTTTCACTTAAAGCAGTCAATATGCCATAACTGTTTTCCTCAATACAATACGTCTTTTAAGTTCAGTTCATATTCTGGATGTGACCAATTTCCTTCCAGTACCATTACTAGAAACAACATCGGGCGTTATTTTGAACCCGAGGGCCGCTGAAGTGATCTCAGATGAAGTACAGGAAAAGAAAATAGCAATATCAAATGTTTCGACGAACACTGTACGACGACAAGCAGTTTGGGACCCCACAATACTGTAAAACAACAGTTGCGCCTTAACCTCACATTTAATTTAAAAGAAACAAATATGTCAATAAATTAACATACATTAAGAAGCAAATCAAAGAATGGTACAGTCATGATTATCGGTAACTAGGACTTAATGTTACTTATCTGACAAACTTTCATGATCTAGATTCACGTGGCCTCTCCAGGAATCAAAGAACACAAGCACCAGTAGTGTCTCCATACCACAATGATATATTCATAGATCAGAAACTTTGGCAAAGGCATAAGAATATGAGTAATCCTTTCTAGTGCTAGGCTGGGTCGTCATGGTTTCATGATTGTCTTGAAATGGAAAGTAAGCCGTCACTGGAGAATGAAAGTGTATCCATCCTAGCTATCCGTAGTGTATTTATGATGTGCCAGTGAGCAAGACGATGAAATTCTGCAATCACACGACACGACTAGCTCATCACTTGTGGCTGTGTTGTGAGAATGTTTATGGTCATCACGGTCTAATCTAAAGCGCTTCTAAACTTCGTGGGTTGGTGAGCAGCTCTCTGAGGAGCCTCCACACCTGCTTGGCCACATTGTCCATGGCGGCTGTGGACTTGCCTTTGAAGAGATCCACAGTGGGCAGGAAGTACTGTGGACAGCGTCGATTCTGTAGACAGGATATAAGCTGGAGCAGAATCCCGTTGATGCGGTCCCCAATGCAAGTGTCGTCCCACTCAATCTCCCGCGGATGTTTCTCGCACTCGTACAGCAACAGTGTTTTCATGTGGTAGTTGAGGATGGGCTGGCCAGGGATGTCCAAGTGGCGGTCGCGGAGCGTCTTCAGGATGCTCAGACAACGCCGTCTACATCCCCCGTAGAGCAGACGATCTTCGGCGTAGCGGAATGACATGACCCATGCGTCGCCCTCGGCCGCTGACTGCTTGTCCTTCATGTAAATGCTTTCTTTGGAGAGCAGGTCGAACCCTTCCGTCTTGACCTCGGCCACCAAGTTTGGATTCGGCCAAGAGACGTGAGGTATGGGCCAGTGTGCTGCGGACCGGCACCAGATCCCGCCACACCTGAAGGCTGGGGTGATCTGTACCACATACCGCTCTTTTATTCTCAGCTTGACCTCTGTGGTGTCGGGTATCATCTTGACTACATCCCGGTAGCTGCATTTATCCACAGCCTGCGCTACCAGCGTCTGGAAACGAGAGCGGATCTTCCGGGCACTCAGGTACCCGGAGGCCGTAATAAACTCGACCCATAACGACATGGATCGTTTCCGACCGTCTGATAATTTGAGAACCGCACAACCGGGTATCGTTCCGTCGTCCACAAAGTTGAATACACCCATCTGGTTGAGGTAGAGAACAACCTCGAACTCGGTAGGGGAGATCACTTCCACGCCCTCGTAGCGCATGTTGACTTCCGTCAAGGAACTGGGGGAGTAGAGACAAGTCAGCATTAGTGGATTATTTGATTTTTTTTTTCCTTATTTTTGCGATTTCAAAGTTGGGNNGGGGGGGGGGGGGGGGGGGGGGTTGAAGAGGACGGGCAGTTAATTGGTGAAGGTGATTGTGGCTGTTTTGGACTTTGAAACAAATATTGTTCACTACATTCATGCACTGAATACTGTATGTAAATGTAATTGTAATGTTGAGATATACAGCCAATTCAGGCGCTTTTCGCTCCTATACTCAAAATGATTGCGATGATGCGGATATGATTCACAAAGTATCAGACGACTCAACATTTCGATTTAATGGGTATCGTTCATTAACATGCAATAATTTATACTTTAGATTTGTTTTTTGCTTGGTTTTTTTTTCCCCCGTGTAAGTGAAAATTACGCCCATGGACTCCCACATGCCGTAATGCCAAACTATCATCATCTGCTGCATACTACGTGTACAGTGAAGTGTCGTTTTCGCTGTATCAGAGATCAAAACTTTGAATTCTGTCGCTAGTCACGCTAGCAGTTTGGAAGTATAATTCAGTCATGCCAGCAAATCCCCACACAACACGCAACAGGCTTTCATGTTGAGTGGTTCCTGGAGGGCATGACATGAATTAAATAAGGCATAGCAGATCATTATAAAATCTCNCCCCCCCCACCATCAGTCTTTCACTTATATTATGATTGATGCGAGAGAGTTTCTGTGAATAAATAAATTCAAGAAAACGAAATCGAGCCAGCGGGAATGAATTTTTGACCTTACAGCTTTTACAAAGAATGTCTGAAGTGTTTGTTACTCATATTACAACAGTTACTTAATTGCCTTAATCGGTTTTAAATCGACTTAGCTTTGTATTCGGCTTATGCCCAGGCAATAGGCACCCAAACAATCGTGTATTTGCAGCGTCGGTTACCATTTCTGCTGTTGTATGCGAATTTTGTTGAATAAAGTCTGGCAACTTACAGCTTCACGTTGTCTAATACGGTTGTATTTTTCGTTCATGCTCCGTAATTCATGAATTTTGTCATATCAGAAGTCAATGGCAATTTTCCCACCCTCCTTCCATTATCCTTACAAATTTACCATCCCCATCTTAAGTCTCTCCCCCTCCCCATACCCCCCTCCCCCCATCCCAAAGGTCATGAAAGAACGTCGTGCAGTACTTTCTCGAGGTTGGAGTTGTGATGTTCCAGTAAATTTTATAGTCAGAAATGGCAGCAAGCTTAAGCAAAATTTCTTGACACCACAATAAGCCAAGATTCAATGAGGAAGTTGTTCCATCTTTTCTTTCTTTTCAGTCGTGTGCTAATAATAATTTGCACTTTTCTTTTTTTACTGTTTTCCGAAATTATCTGAAATTACTACAGTGTTTTTCGCATGTGGGTCATCCTTATATTTTGTTCTCACTAACAAATTAACCCAATGTCACAGATGCTAAGTTTTGAAAAGCTCTAACTTTACAGCAGCGAATTTCGGTTTAAATTTAAAGAATAAATTGACCCCAATGTTTTCCAAAACAGGGTGCTGTAAAGTCAGAGCTTTTTAGAAATGAGCGTAACTGACGTGGCATTCTGCTTATTGCGCCCCTATTCTTTGAGTGGCACTTGTATTGTATTAGTATTACCATGGCTTACTATGGCGGAGTTACCTTTTTTTTCTGCTCTTATCACAGTTTTGTATCTTTTTTGTCTTGGAACCGCCAAGACCTGGTAGGCTAGACAGACCGTTTGAGCGAAGTGATTTCTTGTGTATGGTCAGTGTATATAGCAATAATTGGCTTTTTATTACATTTATCCCAAAAAATATGTCCCGAGTTATGGTATTATTGTCTTTGAGATTTGTGAAAGTTAAAAATGCTGGAGGCACCTCTTAATAATTTACAGAACCCATCATGTCTGAGCAAACTTCATATTTTATCTTTCGCTATTATTTTTTGATGGCACAGATATATTTATTACAATTTATTTATGAATTTTTCATTCAAATATATTTTAAAAATCTTTTAAAAATATGCGAAATTTATTAATTTATCATGTCTGTTATTGTTTACTTTGTGTTCAGCTTATGAAACTGAATACGTATTAGTAATAAACCTTTCGTTCGCAATCCTTTTTTTTNTTTTTTTTGGGGGGGGGGGGGGGCATAAGTTGCATTATGCGAGTTTGTGTAAAGTGAGTTCTCCTTTAGGAACAAGAAGACATGGTCTTTGTTTTGCACTTATAGAAGAACTGACTAAATACGTAGGCTGCTCAACTGGATTTGTCATAACATTGACTGAGTTGTCATAACATTCCGGGAAAAAAAAAAAAAGAAATATATTCAAAGGAAAACAAGGGTGGGGGCTCCTTCGTGAAAATGGTCGGGTATTATAAATAAAAGTAAAGCTTAGTCTTTTGTATACTATGCAATGTTCTTATAAATTATTGTACATTGTATTTATTTATCATTTGACCGTGATAAAGCTTCATGCCGGATGAGTTATCGCAAGAGAGGAGGTTAATAGTTCTAGATTAAGCCATATCGAACGGTTTGGCATGCTGCTGATCTTCCCGCGTTATGATAGTAATACCAGTTTGTAGATTTATGAGCGAATACCTCAATTTAAAGGAATGCTAACTTCATGCTAAAAATTGTGCAACAGTGCAATTTGCGGAACTTGTGAGTAAGGGGTAAATAAGGCAGATCATATAATTATATCATGCACGCTTTGACATTGCGTTTGAAACAGTTCTCAGCTGAACCTGCATTAGTGAAGGGGAAAAAAAAGCAAAAAACAAAAAAATGTAGATCTATAGAGAAAGCTGTAACACACCAAGAAAAAAACTATTAAAAGTCATTTTAGAAAACGATATTGCTTCATGCACTCGCTGTCTGTGGTTGTCGGGTGCCAGATGAGAATACATGTTTCCATCTGTCTTTGAATTTTAAGAAAGTTAATCCAGATTTAATCCATTTGTCCAAGACGGATTATGTTTTAATTTATCATCCTCTATCCTGTTGTGACACATTAAAAAAGATGCGCGACGAGAATGAAAGTGTCAGAATGTTGAAGAATGTTGGAGATGGGTGCAGAGGCATGACATTGTCATCAAACTTCAGTCTGCACTGATAACTGGGTTCATAGACGTATTTTATAACTGAGTCAGTTGTGGAAAATGTAACATCTGAGTCACTTTTACTCCTAGATTTGTATTTTTTATTTAATAAATAGTTATATATATATAAATATATTTTTTTTACCAGTATCATGGAATATTGCGAAGTTTTTGCTTTTGATCACTTCATTGTTTGTACTGTGATAAAATTTATGAAGTAACATTCCTTTTTTTTCTGATTGATTTGTTATTTTCCCTGATATATCTTCATGATATTGTTTTGTAAACCTTGCAGTAGTGTATGGTTTTTGCGCTCCGTGACAAGTCTGCATAGTTTACAATGTTTACAGGTTTACCTTGACTACAATGAATTGGCTGATGAATTTTGTTGTTCTATCAGATGCCCTCAAATATCGCCTTGCCCTCTCTCATTAGATCTAATTAGACTTAAGTTAATCTTCATCTTCATAATCTTCTGACATAATCCCCGTGGTTTATCTGATAAATTTTACTTGTAGTCTATCCGATACAGTTGGATAGTTTATCCAGCTAAATCCTCAGTTTGGGCTTCATAGTTGACCTGATAATTAATCTGGTTGTCCTGATAAATTTTAGTGTTTGCATGTGACCGAGTAAATCACGATGATAGATTGACATGACAAGTCTTCCTATTTTGCCATGCATAACTTTCACATTATTTTAAAACTGAGCACTTAACGAAGACGATTTAAACTCTGTCGTCATGTAATCTTAACTCCACTAATAGTATTGTTTTGATCTGGTTTTACTGACAAATCTCGGAAGTGTTCTTATCCGATAATTATTGGTCTGTTTTTACTTGATAAATACTGACAATAATCTTTGTTAGCCCTTTTAGACTCGATAAAATAGGTAATTTTTTTGTGCTTATACCTGAGAAATGTAATATTAATGGTGTATTTACATGATAAGTTGTGAAAATATTTTTTGACCGGATAAATCTTGATAGACTAGCGTTTCATTTATTACCTGATAAATCTGGGCTCCTGCACCTCCACCTCTTTGAGAACGTCCTGTACCACTTTGCAGACTTCCCGTATGGTTTTGCTGATGTTGGCTTTGCGGGCATGCACCCGTTCATTGTAGTATTTGTTGATCTGGAACAGTAACTTGGATTGGGCCGACATCATGTCGGGAGAGGTGCCTTCCAGCAACATGCCGGACAGTGTGTCGGATGCTCCTGGCGGAAGACAGTAGTCGTTGTAATCTGCTGGATAGAAATATATCCAGCAGTAGTCTGATGGTAGCTGATTGGGCTTTGTCTCAATTTTCGAAGGTTTCTTGTGTGAAATACAATGCTTTTGACGCAGTGAGAGGCTTGGTCTTTTTCAGCTCAGTGTTCCACGTGTTGGGTCCGTTAGGAATTCTAGCTTGACACAGAAATTACAGACGTCCAGTTACTTCAGCATGAAATCATGTCTTTTCGCCAAACAAGTCTTTCGAAGGACAGTTATAATCCCCTGTATTCCTGGCAGCACTTCAAAAAAATTTCAATCACCTGTTCTAATTATGCCTTTGGTCGTACATTTCCAACGGAAATAATAATGAATTAGGATGATTCTAGCACATCTTATCTGTTTACAAAATATATGTATATGCAGGAATCGACGATATTATATTCGCAAGTTCGTGATTAGCCACTTCTTAACGATTTTAATTAGATATAATATTATATTATTCAACTAAAATTTATTATGAAAGATCATATCACTGGTTCAAACGGAAGCACGGTGTCAGTTTTATTGCTGCTGCCTTGTTTACCATCTGTGGGTTGTGATCCTGGAAGAAACAGTGGATGCGTTTCACGTTACTAGTTACTAGAAAAATGCTTCTGCTATAGCCATGAGATAAATATACTTCCGCTGCATAAAGCTTGGAACTTCCTGTTGTCAGTTATTCCACAATCCAGCACCAGAAAACAAAAGGATGGGTTCAGAAACAAAGGTCTGCGTTGTTTTGGAACGGTTGACGTTTTATTTCAAGGTCCAAACTGCCAGTTACCACTCGTATTTATTATTTTTTTTTCTCTCCAAGCTGAGGGTTAGTGTGTCGCGGACTGGCGACAAGTTGCAAATCGTGTCACACACGAAGGGCCGGGTCGTGCGAGGCAGGGACGGGAGGGGAGAAGCGATTATTATTTTTATATCCCGTGTGTCGCCTTCTTACAAACAAGCTCAGAGAGGAACGTTCCTTTTCCGCCCTCGACCGGCGTCTCGCCGCCTGGGGATCAAGTTTTTCCTTCTTCTTTCCTTTACAGTGCTTGCGGTCTCCGGGTGGTCTTGTTTCAGGTTTCGCTACATTCACCGACCATCAGCTACTGACAGTGGATAAACATGTTGAATCCGCTACGCTAGACCTGCTTGGTTACTCTCTCAGAAAGCCGGACTTGGAATTGAAGTTCTTCAAATTTTTCTAAACATTAATAAAGCACGTTTAAATCGCTGGAGGCGGTGGAGAGTGTTACAAACCGATACTTAATTTTGCTTCGCTCGGGTATCTTCCCGAAGGCAAATAGTCCGAACTGAAATTTTCGTAGAAAAATAAAAGAGCCACTGGTGACGGCCGTGTCATAGAGGGATGTATTGTCACTGGGAAAACTGGATGACAGTCCTAAGTATACCTTGTAGTTTGAGAAACGTCCAGGCTTGCATTAGGAGGTCACAAACCTCACTGTAGAAGTAACAGTAAGAAACTGTTGCCGCAGCTGTTTTGTACCAAGAATAACTCCACGTGAGGAAGAAGATGCCTCGGTGTAGTCACTTGGCGCAGGTGTGTTCACGATGCTTTCTCAGTGACAAAAATTGTGCAGTAGCAGTTGTGACTCCTTGTGTTCAAATGATGAAGTTTGGTTTCCAGACGACAGGTTTTAAGCTGGTGATGTTATGACTTTGCGTACAAAGCTATTAGAAGTAACTGTGATGCTGGCGCTGGTGTCAGCTGGATAGTCCAAGTATTAAGTCCAGTGAGAGCACGCGTGTAGTCGAGTTCACGCAACGATGCACTGTGGCCAGCCACCACTTCATCTCGTGCTATTGTTTTGGAAGAAATATTCAATATTATTCTAATCCGGCGTCACAAGTGCGCCCTGGCGCCCTCCACTAACCCAAACACAAGAAACAGTCGCAGAAAGACCTCTCAACGGGCCGGATAAGTCCCCACGTCAATCACCACGAGGCAGGGGGCGGAGTCACGCCCTGGGGGCTCATCTCTCGCCGCCAACCAATCAATCGATGGCTGGGCAGCTACTTCGCTTATCGCGCTGCGCGACTCTCCCGCTGGTCGCGAGGGAAATGGGATGTAAACTGCTGCCAAATAATCTGCTTGGCTCCGCCTCTCTCGTGCGGTTAAAGGTTGTATCTCGTAAACTGTCCCATTTTGGTGTTGTGTGCGTGGTCTCTGCATATCGCGTGGCCAGGTCGATCATGTCGGTCGGCACAGTGTCGTGTGTGCAGACCATTACTTGCCCTGGGTTCTAGTAAAGCTGGTGTAGTCAGAATTACGTATAAGCTCTGGCATTATTCATTATCTAAGAGCACTGGCGGCTTGTTCGTAAGGATAAAAGATGATAAAATTCTTCACCTCACAGTGACTTAGACTTGCCTCAGGCCTCTGTTATTCAATTTTTTTTTTCTTTTATGGCAGCTGACAGACGACTGGCTTGGTTGCCAGATGCGATGTGTCAGTCCATAATTCCTTGCTGAAGTATAGCTGAACAATGCTTTATGTGCAACAGTATGCCACTCTGGCAGCTCAGCCAATCAGTTAATCATGTTCTGTCTTCGGCATGCACATGTGTTTCTATACGTTACACCAAAAATTAGAGTTTAGTTTTGCCACGAAATGTTAGTTTATATATAATGCAGTAACAAAAAAATTCATAATTATGTTATCCTTTTTTTATAATTTAGACTTTGAAGTGTCATCAAAACAAAAAAAAAAATCAAGTCTTCCTAAAAATATCTCTGCTATTTGTGAGCTGGAAATAGCCATGATACATCCTTATTATGTACTGCATAATATAACAATTGATCGATATGTGTAGGACATCCTTCACACGAGATTTTGTCCATAATTTCGAGTTCGTGGGACATTCGATTTCGTTAGTAAAATGTGTTATACTAATTAAGGGGCTCCTAGCCAGTACAATGCAACGAGAATGCAGGATGTTCAAAAACATAAACTTCGAGATCGATGAGGTGGAACTTAATAATCACCAAAATGAGGCAATCAGGAAGTGTATTACCTCAGGCTGTTGTTGATGAAGTATACAAAAATGGATGCAATGGCTATGTAATTGAGATTGCTTGTTTAAATTGTTTATCAGGCACTGGTGGTTTGGTAATTATTATTTGCATTAACACTATTAAATACAGTGTACTTATAATATCAATTCTGATTAGTTCACGAAAAGAACAGCTTGTCTTTTTATTAAATTGATGATAGATAACCTTGGATATAACCTTGTTTATTCTTACTTTTAGGTGTTTATTGTATGTATTGTAAAGTAGTAAAAAAGTAAATGATGGGTCATTATGTGAGACTTAGACTAGAAAGGATAGATGAGAGAGGGAAAATGTGGGAAGATAATAATGACAGCAATAACAGTAATTCACTGACTTAGGCAATAACGTGTTTTAATTCAGCAGTCAGTCAGCAGAATTTCCACAAGACACGCGAACTCTCAGTCACATCACTACACAGTCGCACGCACTTTTCTTTTTCCTTTCCCGCTGTTACATATTATTCTCGACATAGGATCTGCTAAAAACAAGACAGTGGGATTGCCCAAAGACATCATAAAGTCAGGTAGTTGCGGACTGGAAGGCAGACACAACCACAGCTGAACTGTATCTGATCAAAAATTCTGAACAACTCTCTGCAAAATTCCGTCAGATACCTCAATAAATCAGGTCAGCTTAATGTTTTCTATTGTCTCAGCTAGCACCTTCATAAGAATAATACAGGCAAAACATGCAGCTCTCGACCAAGCACCACTACACGTCTTGCAGGACTTCCTCTCCTGATACAGGACTTCCTCTCCTGATACAGGACTTTCTCTCCTGACACTTCCCTCTCCTCACAGAGAGAACTAAAAGTACGATTGTTTGGTCATCGCCACTTGACTGTGAGACGAAGCTGCGAAAGGGGGAGGGGGGNNGGGGGGGGGGGGGAAAGAAGAATGTGAGAACGTTGCACAGACTTTCAGCTGATCACTCAGTTCATGGTCCACAGTGGTCTGCAACAGGCATGACCAGGGAACCGGTCCAGGTTTCGAGTCGATTTGATGTTCGATGACGTGAGCGAAATAGCTTGTATTACAATGTACGTACATACAACTTGAACGCACAAAAATTTTTCCCTCTCGCTACTTGTCATAAGAATCTCCAAATCTAGGCATACTGGTCTCTGGAAAAATACGAAAACGTTCGGGAATGAAAATCTATATGGACTGCTTTTAATTTTTGATATTATGTCGTGAGTCAGCAGCTTAGAACAGCGGAATTTTAACGTTTCAGAGAACTCCATTTTCTTTGTTATGTAGACTAGGTGTATCAAAAGGAAATATTTTCGGTACGTGAAACTTAATGCTGGAAATACGCGCAGAACCTCATGGTGCGCAACTTTCGTTGGCTCACTGTTTTGGTGTTTTTTTTGTATTGTGCCTTCAGCAGACTTCAGCACCCAACACTTGGCATTGCAGGGTTCCCGAGTAAGCTTGTACAAAATCAGGAATTCACAACGAGAGCATTACAGGTATTAGGTTTCGTCGGGTACATTATGCTGGAGGTTGTATGTCTTTACTGCAGTATGATGGCGGCTTGAGGGCACGGCTTAACACTGAGAACATTAAGACAATGAGATTTACCACAAACGTTTTTAAGACACGAACCTTTACTGCAAACAAACATGGTTACAGGATTGGGAGGCACGAGCAGCCCTTTTATGAGCTCATAACAAAGGTCTAACCAGTGCATCTTGAGCGCAGCTCAAGTGATCCTTGGAGTATCTAAGCACGGCCAAATGAAAACCAAATGAGCGTGGCCACTGAAACTTCTCACCGCACTTCTTGTCTTGCCATTTATTCCTCAGTCAATTCACATGTAGTTACGTTGTTTTGTCTACATGCTCTTGTCATGTATATTGATTTGCTTGATTGCCCTTCTGTTGCTTTTCTGGAATATGAAAAAGTTGACTTTAGAGGCAATTGTGATTATCCAGCGTGTGCGTCTGCCTGTCTGTCTGTCTGTCTGTCTGTCTGCCTGTCTGTCTGTTTGACTGACTGACTGACTGACTGACTGACTGACTGACTGACTGACTGACAATTACGTCTGAGAGTAAATTGGAGTTCAGCGAAATAGACTCGAACGAATGTAGGACTCAGTTAATGGTCACTTTAATTACGTTTGCCATCATGGCAAAGGCACCGATAGGATAGTAGAACCAGAAGCATGCTGATGCTTAGAAATTTTGAAGAAGCCGTAGCCATAGAGGTACGGTAAAACCCACAATCACAAATTTCATTTACTCCAGTAGCCCGCATATTATTACTTAATTTTGTTGAAGTGCTGAAGTCCCGCTTCCGTTATTTTTTTAGTGCAAATTGTACTCACAGCACACCTCACAAGCTCGAAATTACGAATCGCTGGCTGAAACTTTATATTGCTAGGTTTAACATTTTCCGCCAGATTCACGCCCAGGCCAACGATAAAAACAGAGCAGACATTCGGACGGACAGACAGACAGAAACATTAAGAAGGGAGGAAAAAGATACAAGGTTGTTGAATGGCCATTTCTTTCTCTCTCTCTC
>JAWQUT010000539.1:168880-181178 GCA_033807755.1 Ellobium chinense | reverse complement strand
GAAAGGGGGGGGGGGCGCGTCAGTGAGCTTTGCACCAAAGGGTAGATTAATAATATTCGACACAAACAGCATGACGCAGTGGTAGAATTGAGGGGAGCCGAGTGTTGGGATGGGAGTAGTAGTTACAGTTATGGTGTCTGTGTCTGCGGGGATAATCATAGATAATTACACAATGGTTCACTTCGCCTAATCGCAACTCATTGGGATAATAAAACTGTTATGATTGTCCATTTACACATAGAATATGCCATATTGGTTTCAGCCCCCAAAAAGTTACGAATACGCGAAGTCGATTGTATAATATGGTTCGGAATCAGGCCGTGGATTTGAGTGCATGTCAACACGGAACAAAAAAAAAATTCTTAAAGGAATGGGAGATCTCGGGATTGTGTTTTACGGCTAATCCTGAATGCTACTGCAGAAATTTAGTTGCCAGGGTAATTTTTTATTCTTTTCTCTGGGGTTTGGGGGAGGTTGGAAGATGAGATGATTCGGATAATGAGAGAAACTTTAGGAGCTGGCTTTGTATAAAGTTGTTAAAAACTGATTCTCCAGGAATCTGAGGAATCTAAACCTCCCTCGAGTTGCCACTCTCAAACTGACGACACAGCATTGTATACCATAATTAATTGCTGTTTTATAGTAATTTTGGTTTGGAGTAAGATGATTTGATGCTGTATAGAGGTTTGCTTTTGGCTTGTAGACTTTAAGATTCTTAGGTAAATGGGAGAAGGAAAGGGAGGGGGAGAGAGAGAAGAGAATGTCCGATACAGGCAAAAGAGGGGGAAAGGTACAAGTTTAAGAACAAGTCCGTGCTTTATCTAAACCTGTGCCCATCGACGACAGAAAGGAAAGCGATGAGCGCTATTAAAGACTGCACCAAGTCTACGACCCTGCCAATTAAGCGGCGATCTGAGACCGTCCATAACACCCCAGGTCCGATAGTCACCAGGGAGATTGCACTGACCGGCGCTAGCTGATGATAGCGCTGGTGCTGAAGCTGATGTGAACGGCAGTGGCGAAAATGGTGCTGCCGTTGATGATGATGGTCACAGTCACTCTACCGGACCTGGTGTGTGGCGATAAGTGGGAGTGGTGGGAACGGGGACTGACAACGCCCCTCCCGTCCCACCCTACCTTTGCCTTCGAGGAAAAATAGTGAAATGAGTAAGGAACAAAATTAACGCTTATATCTGTCATGTTGACGTATAATGTCATATTTCACATTACTCGACTTTTGGAGATAAATGGGATTGGGTGCAACATTAAATATAGTGAAAAGAGACTTGTTTTTTCCCAAAAAAAAAGTTGCACCTTTACGCGATTGCCATTGCTGTCACCAGAAGCGACCTGAAATTCTAAAACAAAATCTACCAAAATTTTGATTTATCCTCATTTGAGATATACGATCTTATATGTTATTACGGACGTTATGTTATATTATTATCATAAAATTCTGATTTTCTGCATGCTATCAACTCTTCTGAAGGTTTTTTTTTTTTTTTTGTAGGCTTGGATTACTAGTAACAAGATCTAATGTTTTAAATCATGTTGAAAATCCGATCTTGCAAAACCATCGATCTTTTTAAAGAGCATTAGTGTTTACAGTATCATGTCTTTCATTCGAAATGCAGCATATTCCAGCATTTTGGAAGCGAATGACTCTTAAAGGAATCTTGTCCACTACAATATATTTTATATACTCACCAGCTCAGGTATTCCTGCGCTGCTGGGAAAGGGAGGGATACCAAATGTCTGATAAACTTTCGTTGTTGTTGTTTTTTTTTCAATAGTATGTGACTATTTACCTCCTCTTTCTCTCCCTCTCTCTCCCCCTCTCTCTCTCTCTCTCTCTCTCTCTCTCCCTCNGCTGTAGGCTAATTCCCGCCGATGAATACCTCCGCGCACATAAATTTTGATGACGTTATCTGTTAGCAAAATTTCGCTCCGCTTCCGAAATTTTTTGTAAAATATTGTTTCACTAATTCAGCGATGTCAAACAGCAAAAATTCAAGGCTGTCATGATGACCGATGTATCTCTTTGTGTCCTTATGCCAAATTTGACATCTATAGCTATGGTAGTTTGTCGGCAAAAGTGACACATGTATTTCCTTTATTCCAAGTTGCTAAGTATATGTGGACTTCTGTGCATCTTTTTGATGTAGGAGGAGGAGGAGGAAATATCAATAGGTTAGCTGTTCCGGTGATCCAGGCACCTTCGTGTGTGTGTGTGTGTGTGTGTGTGTGTGAGAGAGAGAGAGAGAGAGAGAGAGAGAAAGAAATAAATTACTGCCCTTGAGGCTTTGACCACCATACTCTTAGTGATACCTGAAATAGTAGGTTGGCGTTATAAATTTCCCAAAACGAAATGTTAATCACTGCTCTTGTTTTACACTGACACCGCCTCCGCATAGAGAGCTAGAAGTGAAGAACAGGAAACAAACTTAAAATTTCTCTAATTAGCAGCAGGCAGGCAGGCCTCGGTGACACCGTGGTTTACATAGGCGATAATCTGAAGCTGTAACAACCCGGGAGTGACAAGGCCAACCCACCGGCTTCTGCCTGTCCACGTCCGCCTGCAAGTCTGGCATCAGGGGCAGATAATCTCCTGCGTTCCGGGTGGCAAGGGGACACAACCCCGCTAGAAAAGCCCCCTCAAGACAAACGAGCGCAGCAGGCACCTGCTGATAGAGGCGATAGCTCGTGATAGTTTCGGGAAATCAACACGTTCAGTCTATTTCATAAATTGTCAAGGATAAGCGCTATCATCTCAGGGAATTTCCACACCATTTGGAGGCTGCTCCGCGGCTTTTCGGGATCCATTTTCTCTGAGACCGCTCGTCATCAGTCTCATCAGTGCTGGTGGGTTGGGGACGGGATGGGGTGTGAGCGTTGTGGGATTCAGTTCATTCGAAATAAATGTTAGGTGTAAATAACTTGTCAACGACTTTGTTATGTATTTTCGTAATCAGTTTGAGAGCGCAGGCATTGTGATGGATGCAAGTGTATTTTAGCCTTGCCTCAAGCAAAAAAGATAGTGCGATCTGTTGCGAAACCGCGAAGGGAACCTAAGAGTAGTTTAGCAGTCTGACTGGCGAAGGAATTCCGCTACGTGAATTGGGATTGCGTAAATTAGTTCCCTAGGTGAATCACGGACGAGATTAAACACTGAGGATTAAACACTTTCCATGTACAGAAATGCCGTTTTAAGAGAATTGGACTTGAAGTTCAGAGTACTAGGAATGGCCTAATTAAATTGCATAATGCTCCTATAATTGTCACAAAATATTTCATCTACTAACAATAGAAACAGCTGGCTTTGTGCATGAACATAGTCGATAATAAGCACTTTCAACAGGTTTCTTTTATCTCATAACTCGGCATTTTTTTCAGATGGAATCATTTGGCCCTCAGCCCGCGATTCATTGAGAAACGAAATTAACAACATTGAGTCAGGTAATCCCAGGCAGTATGTTGGCTTTGCAAGCTTTGAAGTGATGTGGACGGTTTGAATCAACCTGCTCTTCCCCCACCCCTCCCCTAAAAGAATAACAACTAGGAAGATCAGATTAGGGGGCGTGTCCGTCGTCATGACGTGCACAAATCTGTCACAGAATTTGAGTGAGAGCAGCACAAGTCGTTGATGATCCAGATACCGTAGATATTGAATTTTAGCCATTATCTTAGCCCACCTATCAAAAAGCATTATAAAGAAACTGTCAGTTAGCATAAATATTCTGTCAGTCATCACATATGTAAGGCACAGCCCCGTTTATCTGGCCTTTGTTGTCGGTCTGTCCAATAGCCCGTGTGGGGCTAACATGTGAGGCCCACATGCGAACTTCTCTCGCTCATTTTCTCAGCAGTCTCCTTGTGACACTTGAAAGACAGCATAATGATCTCATCGTCTGATACAGGCCCGCTAGGCTTCAGGGTGGCTTTCGACGATGCTGACTGCTAACAGTTGTTGTAGCTATGGGTATTTCGACGTTTCTGTTGACGACTGTGTACACTTCCAGACTTGTCGAAAGATTCGCGGATACATTCTAATAATGTAGTAACTGTATTGCTCCCGTGAATGTTGACATGATCATGATTTATTATGCCCATAGTAATCTGTTGATAAAGATGTGAAGTGGAAATCTCATGGGATGAACATTTCGCAATGCAATTTTGTCTATATAGATCCATATCTAATGAACAAGAAGGCAAATAAAAACCTGAGAATTTCAAATCTGGAGGGCAGATTTTTTAAAAGATAATAACAAAGGGATGTAAATTGGAATTCTGTACCATATCAACTTCAATAACAATATCATTATCAATAACAGCGGCAGTGGCAGCAGCAGCAGCAACAACAACAATAATAATAATCAGATAAATATACAGTACATGCTTTCCTCGAAATCAGAAAAGAAGCAAATATTTTCAAATGGTGTTTTACATGCCAGTATGAAACAAAGCCTGCAACAATAGTAGAGACAAATAGCTGGTGATAGCGCTACAGAGGTGTCTGTTTTCTACAGTTCCACACCCGCAGAAATCCCTGCGAGATTAATCTTAATCTGCCCATTCTCGCTTTGGCACGGCTGTATTACTTGAATTTCACCAGGCCACTTTGTTCATATGGTGCTGCCCGCCAATAAAATTTAATTCCGGCCCGTGAATATGACAGATATGCGATATTTGGAAGTATTTAGCGGATTCTGTGGCATTCCTTCATTCTGTATCATATTTTGAGGTTTGTTCTGAATGCAGTTGTAAAATTTCTGTGGCATGCATATGCCTGCCTTCTTTGTTGTTGTTGTTGTTGTTGTTGTTGTTGTTGTTGTTTTAGAGGTGGTGGTATCATGATGGATGTTTAAGCCAGAGTCTTTGTGGTATTCCAGATGTACCTAATTTTCATAAATCTTTTGATAATACACAAGTGTTCAACTCAGGCTCAGTACACAAAGTAATTAAGATCATGAAAAACCCTACTGTATCGACCTAAGAAGAAAACCTGCATTATTCCTGTATAAGTTTCTGAGCATTTGCCAAAAACTAATGTCTACCAATATTTACATCCTTTACACGATACATACTGTTAATGATTGTGGTTTTCTTGATGTGACTGCATTTTGTCCAGTAATCGATTCTTTTCAGTCATAACTTCCGCATAAGTCACAACATCTTTTAGATAATAGAATACAGAATATCGTATTTTCTGTACAAAAATCGTTGGATAACTTCAACCCCTTAAATCACAACTTTTTTGCTGCTTTCGCCAATTCACGATTAGGTGGAGTCGACAATATAGAGTTTTTATTTTATAAAGTTCGGATTTCTTACAGAAATAGGCATATGTCATTTCCTGATGTTACGATCATAATATTGCATGTTAGGAACTAGACATGAAATTTACGTCTGATTTTAGTTGATAACGTTCAATATGATAGTAACATTAGAAAATATTGTCATGCCTACCTCTGGTATAAAGATTCGTAAGAGATCCGGAAAATAGAAACCTTCTAACATTATTATCTTATGCGTTAACTTCTTGTTAACTTGAGCTAATAAATACTACGTTCTATTGTTCTTGCTCGTTGTGCTCGTTGTCTTCACAGACAGACTTTTGTATCTTTGTATCTATCTTTTTATCACCTCTCATTCTGTCCTGTCTACAAGACATCCATAAGGTATTACCAAAGACCCCACCGCAAACCACAGCGTCATCTTACTGTGTTGTGCCACCCCTCGTCCCCAAGCCAGTCTGTGTCGCCGTCACCGTTATTTTCCTTTCCCCGTAGATAGAGATGAAATGACAACAGAAAAGAGACCATATAGGGCCAACGTCAGTCTTGAACAAATCGTCCCAGCTTGGCTCCTGATCCACCCCCACGCCCCGAATATGATCTTGTTTGGCCGTGAATAGATCCACGTCACGAGAGCCCTATTATCAACATGTTCCCACTCCATAATGACTCCATTATTAGCCAGTATCGCGCTGGGGAGTCCTTGAATCCATTCCCACCACCAGTCCCTGCTGCTGTCACTGTCGCCGGACCGGACGCTTCCCTTCGACCCCGCTACTATTTTCCTATTCTCAGCTAGCCATCCATTTACGGCATCCCTCATTCACGATCAACAATGGCCCCCGCATGGACCCCCAAAGGCGATCCTCTTCAGACGTTGTTCGTTTTACCTGGAGACGGGCAAGTTAGGAGCTGAGTATCGATACCTCTGATGCCTAGATAATATATTCTCATTTATGTATCCTAAACATTGCTTCGGAATTTCGATATCATTTTGATCCTGATCCGATAGAACGAAGTCGTTGGTAGTGAGAATCAGAATCAGATAGAGTCGATACTTTCGATACTTATAGCTTGAAGGCTAAATACTGCGATGCTTAAAAATTCAGTCCGCTTTTCGCTTGTATTGTACAATGAGCGCACCGGGCGACGCTGGCGTATAATGCTCGTGTGCACAAAATGCCACGGTGATTTGTCGGCGAGACGACACCGGACGCATTGGAGGATACAACACAGCGCCGGGGGTTTGGCTCGGCACCGATGACAGTGGCAGGAGACGGAGCCGGATAGTCGGTCTCGAGTAAAAAGGATGAACATTAGCGATAATTACGCAAGTCTGGGCCTTTCATCCATTTTTGTTCTAATCCCGGCAATTTCCTAGGAACATTTTTGAAGCTCTAAACCGATAAGACTGAAGAAAAGGGAGAAACGGTTGCACAAATTTGTCATGTTAAACTCTCTTGTCTTTTGTGAGGTATGGTCACAAGCAGACAGCCTCATGCGCGACGGATAACGACGTGGTATCATCCGTGGGTTGAAAGAGAAGACACATGTTGTTGGAGCTGCTTTGTGTTTACTTTGCCTGACTGTCCCTCTTCCGCCACTTCCTCTTCTCCCTCCCCTCCTCACACTCCCTCACCCGAGGGTGCTTAGAATTTATTCTGTTCTGAGATGGGAGGGACACCCACAGTGACAGGTTCAGATTCAGTGTTCATTATAGGCGCTGTGGCCAGTTCCAACGTATTTACAGAAAATGTACATAATAAAAAGGATACATTATAAAGACAAGGCTGCTGTTGCTGCTGACGTCTTGCGAATCGCCCTATTCTTTTGTTGAAGTTGTCGTTGCTTATGCTTTAGGAGGATGAGGGCCCGGGTTGACATGACCACATAGCATCTGGCTCACTGTTAACATATGACATACAATCGACAAATAGGTACCTTTAACAGAGACATCTGGGTTCTAACATTTTCTTTGTACTACAGTAGATGTAATACATGCATATAGTGTGCTTTGCTATAGTATGACATCCTCCAGTAAGGACATCCTGTGAAATCTGAACACATACTCCTACTTGTTATTAATCTTTGTAAGAGGCTGGGCTTGGGGTAGTTTTGGCGTCAGTATAATCTCCGCCTTTGCACCTCGGTACTCATTGTAGAGAACTCGAGATCCTAGGTAAACACCAGAAGTGGAATCGCATCGCTCAGGAAGGATACCCTGTTACACATTCACACTGCTTGATTCAGCTAGTTTCCTTTATCCAAGGGGGAAGGAAGGATCGCTTCCAAAACACAATCCTGCTGGGCTGTTGGGAGCATCGACGCCCCTGGACTTCGGATCCCTGTATTTTCATTTAGGGAACTGAAGACCCGAGATAAACACCATAGTAGGTGTACTTAGAAATACTGTTGCATGGCACATGAGGGGTGGGGGGGGGGAGGGNGGGGGGGGGGGAGAGAAGAGAAGAGAAGAGTCTTTGAAACAGGAAAGTAGGACTATACATTATGAAAGACGGGTTGTTCCAGATGCAGTCAAGCGCGTAAAGAGGGAAATAGAGAAGGACCGATGGGATTATCTCCTCTCTGGTTGTTGTTGTTGTTGTTGTTGAAGGGGGAAAAAAGGAAGAGTTAGTGATCCAACGTTTTAAACAAATATGGAGATGGGATTAAGCTAGAAAGAAAGAAAGAATAATGGAGCTGCTGGAAATAATCATCATCGCAAAAACAGTTCAGTTTCATGGTACAAATACTCTTCTTTACAATATTTTCGGGCAGCTTGATTGACCGAATTTACCTTCCCTCCCTCAGTCAGAAAAATATTGTAGTTATAAATGGATGAAAGGCTTTTAAAATTTTTATAACTCATATAAAGTGGCAGCTATTACAGGTTTTAGAAAGAAGTCATCCTTGTCATAGATGATTACTTTGATATCGTTGATCAATTATTGTAATCAAGGGCTGCGGTATCTGAGATCAGAGCGGTATAACAGTGGATGGATTACCTGAGATATGTGGGTGACAGACTCAACTGACAAGCGTATTTTTCTCCTTACCTTCTCTGTGGCCTGAGGTGGCCCATTAAAAGGCCATGACAACTGTTGCCGAATCGCTGGATGATGATTATTGGCCTTTTTGTGGCGATATTGTGCAAGATGGGCTTTAGTGATAGTGATTATCTGCTTGCGCCAGGGCATGGCGCCCTTCTTCACCCGCATCGCAATATTTGGGGATTATAAAGCGGTGATGGCGACGTTCTAAAAGTTGGGTAATTAGTCATGAGCTCGGAGAAAACAAAATATTGGGCACCGTTTGCTTTCTACACTGTAAACTCTAATAGGGATAATAATGCTAAATGTAGCTGGGTGTTAGCATTAAGAACGACAGCTGTAGTAGTAGTGGTGATGATCTGTATAATTTATTACCATGAAGTGGAGTCGCCGTAATTTATATCTCGAAAATTCTGTCGCGATATTGTGTATCCTTCAATTTTCACATTTCTGTAACAGATAACTCCATATTATCGCAACTCCTCTGGAGCATGGAAGAAAATTTAACGGATAATGCAGCAATCTGATAAAGTGCCGCAAGGATGCCATAGGCATGATAAAACAGAGGGCAGTGAAGCTGGGTCGATTGTACATTATTTTTAGAGCGATTCAATTCCTATAACCCATTCCATGGACAAAGGGTTTTAAATCGCTTCCTCCATTTGTATATAATGATAGTGATTAAGACGAGGGTGGCATGTACGGTTGTGGCATTACTTTGTGAAGAAGGTAATCTACAGTATATTTCTCAAAGATATTTGAACTTGGCAACTTTTAAAGTGTATTATGAATAGCAGTCATCAGATCACATACAATAGTGCACAGGCAGAGTGCCACTGCCAACCGCAGTAACAGATTTCTGCTACCGCAACTGACCATCTCTTAAATTTTGTTGTTGTTGCTGTAGCAGCTCACTAACATGTACTTATGGCTCGGACACAATCAGTGCTTGCAATTTCATTCATAGCCTGTGCTTTTTTTTTAAAATAAGGTTTCGGCAGAACACGGATAAACACCGACGTTGATCTAGTTTTGTGGAATTACTTCTTAGATTTTTTAAGTGAGTCAAGAATGGCCAATAGCATCACCTTTTATCACTCCCGGAAAACTCCGTAAATACAATGTCAGTGCCGTTCGTGAGTATTCCAGCACCAAACTGACTGTCCTGATAAAGTGATTAAATGTTCTGTGCAACTGGTACGAGCCAAATCTTAAGGCAGGCGGGGCAAGATTTTAGCATTCGGGCCAGTGAGTCCCGTTCACGCACTAAAGTAGAATGATAACGACATGTTGCTCCTCAAACTACTCAAAGTGGCATCCCTCTGTCAGCACAAGGTGTCAAAGGGAGAGACTTCATGAGGTTGGTTTGTAACGGTTCCATCGAGATCGTCATCGAACTCATTAACACATTGATCCGTTACGCCCTCTTGATTCGTTGAGTGCTTCACCGTGGCGTGATGCGTTTTATGAGTAGAGCAGCACGACTCAGCTAGTGATGAGCTTTATTGAGAGAGATTCCATGACGACTAGTTATTTTTCTGCGTGGCGGATGAAGTTTCAAACACACTGATATATCACTTTCTTGCTCAAGTGGGTGAGTCGTAGTGACATCGTGACACATTGCTCAGTTAATATTCGTGTAGTTGTAACTTGTTGAGGATAAAAAAAATTTTTATCCTGATGAAAATTGTTCAGAGAATAATTATTGTCTGCTATGGCCCTTTTTCGAATTTTCATCACACTTATTGAAATCGTAATTGTCATTTTTCATGATCCAGGGAGTCTTTCACATGTGCACATTGGCGCCTAAGGCAAGACTGATAATTCTCATTTTCGTAGAAATATATTGTATCGTAATGATCTTTACAGAAACTCACAACTCATACTGACATAAACAGAGCTCCCAAGACCAGCTTTAGTGTATGGCCTTTTGTTCACGTTTTCATTGATGTTGTTATTTTTTGCATGCAGAGGTACTGAGAGAAAGAAGGCTCAGTTGATTCGAGCGAAAGGCTAGATGGTCGTCACTGAAAGAATCTCTGCTCAGCAGTTTACTTTTTTACGTACTGACCAAAATGGCTCTTCTCAGTTACACTGCCAATATTGCTTAGGCAATAACAAATGAACTCTGGAGGTGTAATAGCCATAAACAGCGCCTCAGTGCTATCCACAATGTAGCCTATTTGTGTCCACAGTGTCACTTTTGATGGTGCCTGAATTCTATCCACAATGTTAGCCTAAACGCTATGTGCAGTCTCACTGCGGTTGGCACTTCTTTTTCCTGATATAAGTGAAAGTGATTGGGTTATGATTAATATGTATGCTTTACCACAAGAGCTGATTTTGGTATCTGGCATGTACATGTCGCAGTATGATACTGGAATGACGGATGATTTGCTCAGTTGTCTATTCATAAACAAATGTCTGTAACTGTTTCATTCCTGAGACCCGCCCCTCCCCCCTTTCCTGATTCAAAGTACTTAAGAAGTTTATGGAAAAGACGTCATTTTCTTTGGCATTTGGAACGTGTTGAGCACAAAAGATTTATTTCTTTTAAGCAAGAGCGAAAGCATGTATCCATACTCCCACAAAATTGGCTTAGTGATTTAGTTTCGTTTGAGACATAGCGATGGACTTTTTACACTTGAGTTCAGGGGTCTGTTTTTCCTGCGCATTTCTGTAGTTCTTCCCCTCGTCATCTTATCACAAACCGAGACGGACGGCCAGAGCCGTTCAAAAGGCCGTGCCGAGATAACGTCGTGGCGAATCTTTTCACTCACAGCCGTCACCAAATGGAGACTGACAGCGACGTCGAGAAGAGGGTCCCTGAAGAACTTCCTTCAGCCAGCGTCTCGAGTCCCTCGTGTTATTGGCCAAATACCGCCAAGTGCGTGCAGGAAGTGCTAAGGATTCCACGGGCTCTGATCCAGAGCTAATTTGAAGTTCCCTCAAAAAATCTGAAGATGCCAACTCTCTTGGGCACGTCTCCGAAGCCCTTTGCGTGTTATCAGCGCATTATCATCCTTATCCTCATTATCAGCCTTTCACCAACTCATTATTAAGCAGATGGTTAAATAGGAAGAATTTGGCTCTCTCGAAACTGTTTTCCGAAAAGTTTGCCCTGGCTGTGTGTGTATTGCTGGTTAGACCTTGCATCATAGTGAGATACAATTACTATACATTCGTTGTATGATAGGATTATAGGGTAAACAGTATGATATTAATGGAATTTGAAGGTGACGATATAACAAAAGTGGCCAATTCCGAAATCTCGTTCTCCCGCAGAACAGTTTACTCCAACATTTTGAAGAGATTTAATCTTGTTCGAAAAGTTGTTTCTAGTACTGTCAGTTCTACTTAATCTTATTTTACTTAATTTCGACATTTTTCAGATGTATTTTCTAAATTGTATATTAAATCTTCAATGTATGTGGTAGATATTTGCTTAAATATTAGAAATTCTGAACCATTTTCTTCACTTCTGTTTCTTTCATTATGTGGTGTGTAGGGATCTTGAAGAAAACAAAGCTGAAGTCTCACAGTGATAAAGCGATAAATCATAGATGACCTCAATCAGTGAGCGGCACAACTGAATTATTTGAAAGACAAGTTCAATTCTGTTCCAGGCGAGCGTGAAAGAGTGTGCCTCCGAACTGCAATATTCTTCCAATCAAGCCCTCCGAGTGTTTTCAAGGAATCGCCATCTTATATTTCACAGAGGCGACCGCTCAGAAAATCAAGCAATCCAAACTTCCTGGACCGATGAAGAAAATTATTATTGGCGGGAGGATTGTTCCAAATTCTTGATAGTATTTATTCTTTCCTCCCTTCTCATTCACTGTCTCACTCAGTCGCTCTCACTCACTCACTCACTCACTCACTCACTCACTCACTCACTCACTCACTCACTCACTCACTCACTCACTCACTCACTCACTCACTCACTCACTCACT
>JAWQUT010000539.1:142576-159490 GCA_033807755.1 Ellobium chinense | reverse complement strand
GGGGGGGGGGGGGGGGGAGGAGAGGAAGAGGGAAGAACAGAAGTGTGTCATGATATAGTCTAGGTTTTGGTACAACTGCGAGTTTGTTAAAATCAATGACGTGATATCTGTTTGACATTGTCATATCATACCGTGCAAATTATACCAGTCGTATCAGGGAACTAGGCCAGTATCGAGTGCTAGCAGTAAAGTTTATCATATACAAAGGATCTGAGGCGTTATGAATGGATGTAGTGTTATCATAATTTATTCTTTTAATCAAGTGTTGTCAGTTTTGTATAGGATCATGGCGTTCCAGGCTTTACATTCATGATTTTGAAAACTGTGATTACCTGTCCATGAAGATCGCATTTGACTTTCAATTTTGGTTAATTTTATTGTCATTTTCTATCAACATCGTGTTTATCACAATTTCATTATAATTTCGTCCAAGACGGATATTTAGTATCCTTGTCATTTGGTGGGACGTTTGTATCGTAATTATAGTCGATGTGAACTCGCAAGCTCTGCGCAAGACATACAAGCGCATAGATTTTCATCAGTATGATCATTATAACAATGCAACTACGCTGTTATATTGCCGTGCTTCCATGTCTCTTATTTCTGTCGTGTTGTTTTTTTCTTGGCAAACTCGAATACCTCATCAATTTAGAGGTATGGAGTCGTCCTCTGGAATTTGATTGTCACGAGGTTCCATTATAATAAATATAATCCCTTTGTCCCAGTCAAACTGTGCATTCACGGAAAATTAGCGCGGCACTTAGGGAATGGGGTAGAGGAGGAGCTGCTTTGAACCGTTCCTGGGGAAAATTGTCTTCACCTTCTTGTTTGAGTCCTTAGCACTGACTGTACCTCTTCTCTTCGTACGAGTTTAAGACAGGAGTAAGAAGAATCTATTAGCGAATTAATAGATCCACCTTCACAGCGACAGCATTTGCGTCACAAAGTGCCGGTGCTTCACAGAGATCGGGAAACTATTGTCAGAGACATCGCAAGTACTATCATTGTTGATTGTGAGCTTTAGAGACCATAGAACTTTTGTCAAGGCGTCTTCTAACTTTGAGAAGCATTCGTGTATTTAAACGGATGATGTTGCAGTCAACCATTACAATATGTAGCAAATTATATAATGAAATTGATCATACATGAAGACTAACTGTTGCAGGACCTGGTTTTTCTCGCGTAACGAATTAGTCTCTACGGGAATTGTGACTTTCCTTGTAAGAAAGTGCATACTAAATGTTAAGATTTAAAGGGTCATCCGGGATATAAAAGACTAGGGGAGGCATATTCACTGATATGGCTCTTCAATCATTTGAATTTCATTGTACTCTTCACACTGGAATGCTTTTTCCTCCGAATTCACGAGTTAAATGTTTCATACAGCATTTTTGCAGATCGCGAGTTTACCGTCCATTCGACCATTGCAGCAAAGAAAACTGGTACAAAAGTTTCCGTTATTTGAAATATAAAAGCAAGTCCACCCGAGTCGAGGCAGTCTTCACGGCTGTTTATAGCCGGGCTTGCCTAACGACGTTAACGATCGGATGACGCAGAAGTAAATAATTGTGATGCGAAACGGAGGCAAAGAAATTTTTTTTTTTTTTTTTTNTGAAGGTGGGGGGCGTGGGAGTTCTTCAACTCAGTCAACTTGTTTTATTATGACAAGGTTGTTGTGTTGATGAAAACTTATTCTGTATGACATGACAGCACTTGTCTCATCACGTCAGATATTATTGCTGCCACAGTAAATGGCGGATGTTTGTCGGACTAGGCATTGACTTAACACAATGCACCCTTCTCAACTGACATCAGGTTAAGGTTCTTTCTTTTTAGAATATCATCCTTCTGCCCACTCCTTTTCCTCGTTTTTCCTGTGTTTGTGTGCCGAGGAATCTTCTTTCCTTAATTATGCATGAGTGGATATTTTGAATAGGTCGATTCGATTTTTTCATGGGCATGTCGTGATTCTATTGTTTGTAGTATTCAGATCATATTGCGCGGAAACAGTCCAGCAAGGCGGTGACCATTGTATGCTCTATTATTGTAAGGACAAGTGGGGTTTGTGATTTATGTACAGTACAGTCCGCGTAACCACAACTTGTCAGGTCATTAAAAAAACATATTTTACAGTTTGCCACTTAAAGGAGATGCGATTAACCGGAGATGAATGTAGAATGTCTTAATTGAGAACTGATGAAGTTGTTTGGAAGTTATGATTAAGCTCTTTCCGATTTAATGGGTTCGACAGTACTTCTTTGCTCAGACTAGAATGGTTCAGGGAATGTCCTTTATCATCTAAGGATCTCGATCAGCAGGAAAAGGAAAAGCAATCTTAAGAGTTTTACTGTATTATACTTCTACGGAGTTATTATTCTTATTTTGTAATTGTTATTGAGTTTGCTACTGTTATTGTCGTTTTTGTTGCTTCTTCTTCTTCTGCTGCTGCTGCTGTCGTTATTATTATTGTTGTTGTTGTTGTTGTTGTTGTTGTTGTTGTTGTGTTTATTTTCTGTCTTTGTAGTTTGAGAAGGGTCTGTACGTTAAATTGGCATCGATTTTGTAAAATTTCGCTCGGGATTTCTACACTGACTCCTGGGCACCGATACAAGTGTGATTATCAAAGCTCTGTGTCAACGACTCCTTCCTGTGTCACTGTATCTTTGCAGATAATTCTTTCTTTTGTACCTCCTGCTATTTCTCTTAAACGCACTCGCCTTCTCCCCCTCCTCCTAAGCTAAGCACATACATACGTCTGGGTTGTATCTGTTTAAAACTCAGATTCCCAAGCATGTAGGTAATCAGATAGAATGCACGTGCATGCCATTATGTGAATGAGGGAGGTAATGAGGGAAACTTTTTTTTTCTCCTTCTCTCTCATTATTTCATTGCTTTGCTAATAGAGAAAATCAGTTGGACATTTAGATGTTTAATGTTGTAGTTGAGGTCGCTGTTTCTTTTTGGCGGCGATGCGGCAGCTGCGTGTTGTTCCAATGTGAAGAATGTGTCATAAAGCCATAGCCGAAATCTTGGTATTTAGATTCTGCTTTCGTCTTGTCCACCTTGCGTATCCAAAGGATTGGGGAGGGGAGATAGGGAGATGAGAACAGAGAGTTCCATTTCTTCATTGTTGTTGTTGTTGTTGTTGTTGCTGCTGATACTGCTGCTGCTGCTGCTGCTGCTGCTGCTAGTCATGGTAGTGGTACCGTCCTTCCCTGTAAAATAATGCCGTCGGTTGCTTCTTTAATACGGAAAGGTGCTGAAACCGATAGGTTTTCAGAGCATAAAAAGTTGTTCAAATCTATTTGATACAATTTAATTTCTAATTGCAGGATAAGATGTAAAACTTGTAGAGAAAGTGTGTTAAATATAAAACATGAAAACAAATAATTAGATCTACACAAGTGTTTTAAGAAGTTTAGTAAGCTTATCTTCGCAAGGCAAGTCATCAAGAGAGCCGTTTGCTGAAAGCATGCCACTGGCAACAAGAAATGTTTTGGCAGTTGCAAGGTGAATAAGGAAACACAGCAGGAAATTCGACCGAGGTCAGAGTCGTTAAGAAGTCATAAACTGGCTCAGTTCTCAACACGCCAACATGCATGCATGGACAGACGAGCGATGTGATGGGTGTGTGGCGAAGTGACATTCTGGCGGGTGACACTAGTGAGCGCGTCATGCCCTATTTATCTGTGTAAACATAACATAGAGTTCATCCAGGTGTTCGCCGCAATCACCCAACAACTTTTTTCATCGTCATGTCGGGAATAGTTCAGTCGGCCTCACTTGAAAATGATTGAGTGATAATAATAAAAAGAATGGTTATTGCTCACTTTCAAGGGGCTGGGAAGGGATGGGATATCGTGTGGAAGGGCATCAAATGAAAGTCTTCAGGTTTTGTGAGGAAGGGGTAGGAAGGTTTCATTTATTACTTCGTAAATATAGTTGGAAATAAGGAGAGAGAGTAGTTCTTCGAGGTTCAAAACAGTGTGCTTTACAGTCGACTTTGCTTAATCGCGGGCTAATAATTGTAACCTCTGCTCAGTGACAGTATGTTTCTGTTTACAGAATACAACAAATTTACTTATAAAAATCATCGGGTAATCACGTTTTCTTTTTCATGTCAACTTGCTCATGCTCCCCAATGATTGCGATTAAATGAGCTTAGTTTTACCTGACCACCACGCTTTGCCTGTGATTGATTCCTTGTGGTCTTTGTGAAATAGGGTCACTTTCTGGACGGTGTAGCAATCAAACTTGGCAGTGGGCCTGCAAATACTTTAATGTGTAGGTGTTAGATTTTCATGCGAGATAATATATAGCTGATGAGAGTGAGTCGAAATCCTGATGTCTTATAATTTCATTTTCTTCCTTTCCCTCCCCCCTCTCTCTCTTTCTCTCTCTCTCTCTCTCTCTCTCTCTCTCTCTTCCCCCTTATTCATTCAAATGTTCTGCGATGGAGGTCCAGCAATTTCATGGCTGATTGAGCGGGTGACAGACCAGACCCGCATGCGTGTACATTGAGAGTAGGAGGGTGAGTGACGTGGGTACATGCCGACTGAGCAATATGCGGGTGGGAGAGGGACTAAGATTGCTGCCGCGGCTGTAGGATGCTGTTCTAACGCATAAATGAGGTGGCACAACATCCATGTTCCCGCGTTCAATTTCACTCGCTCACTCGCTCACTCACTCACTCACTCACTCACTCACTCACTCACTCACTCACTTACTCACTCACTCCAGGACCAGCAAGTAGGAAGATACAGCATTGGGATCATCAACATCATTGTCACTTTACTAGTGTCCAGTTACGTCATTATCGATAAACTTTTTAACTTTACTTAAATAAAGCTACGTTGTGAGATGATATTAATAATTTATGTCAGCTGTAGATGAGCAGTGCGGTTATCTTTTAGCACTATATATTATATACACAACCCTTTCAGTCTGTAAATTGCAACATGTGCACCCGTGGCATTTATCCTCATGTGAGATATCATGGAAAATGATGAAAGTTACGGACGAGTGACTTAAATACTGCCACACCTGTTGGAAAAGGAGGAAAGAGCAAAAGAGATAAAAATGATATTAAAAAATACTGAATATGAACTATTTATCACGCTCAGTATATGCCCTTGTCATTTCTGTTAAATTTTGCCAGCCCACAGATTGTTTGTAAATGAGCAAAACTTTTTTATTTGTTGAGTATCTTCTTGAAGTACCTTTTCTCACTCCACCCCTGAGAAATTCAAGATCTAACAGGCACGATCCTGTGGCAGTGATATAGACGTCTAGTACTATTCTGTTGTTTTGTTTTTTCGGTTTTTTTGCTCATTAGGAAGCTTTTCCACTCGCTTATTCTGGCACTTAACACCCGGTAGACCGGTATGTGTCCCCGTCCTGGATATGTGCTTGAGGAAACGAGTATAAGTATGGGAGAATGGAGTCATAAAAGAGACTGCAGAAGTAAAAGTGACAATGATATGGAGCTATAGGTTGAACCAGGATGTCCAGTATGATGTGAGAGATGTATGCTTGTGATAGGAGCTTAGTTGATATTTGTCTGTTGCTCGGTTTTTAGGATTNTAGGGAGAAGGAAAGAGCAAAACTAGAGGGATGTGCGAAAGGGACACTCAGTCGTCGAGCTTATTGCCTTGTCCAGTAAGATTCTTTGAGACCAGGAGTATCTCAGTATTAGTGTACCAGTTTCCACTCCAGTGTGTGGTTGAAATTGTATAATAACATAATCATTTTTTTTTTTTTAATGGACATAAAGACATAAAAGCGAATCTACAGATCCGTTTCTCAGTTCCCCGATAACGCTTTTGCTCGTTATACAGCTAACAAAAGCAAGTGAAGTATTTAGAAATGAAAGATTGAGTAAAGACATCTTTTGCTCATTTTTTTTTTTTTGTGCTATTTTAAGTTTAGATACCTTAACAATCCTGGCCTTGGTAAAAGTTATGGTGTAGCCAAGAAAAGAGCTTAACAAGGCAGGCGCCGACAGCGAATGAGATATGCCAAGTGTTAATACTCCTTTAAATAGAAGACGGTGGCGGATAAAAATCAAGTAGGGAGCTTGTTTGCGAGATAAGGCCATCTTTTGATCCCCGCAGGAGCACCAGATAGAAACACTGTAAACGCTCAGCGCACCGCCGCTATGACTCTGCTTAGTGGGTTAACCTTTGGCTTAATATGTGGTCATATAAATAGGAGGATGAGGTGGACAAGTTTAGTAAACAAATCAGGCTGGAGAGGGTCAGAAATGCAGATTTAGTATGGTGCCCACACTGTGACAGGAAGCGATGAGCTGCGTCGTAGAAATAAGGACTTGGAGAGTCGCTTTATCAAACGTAAGTCTCCCGATACCCGTATCATCAAAATTAAGACTTCCAATGCAGTATGCATCGTTGTAGGTGGGCCCTTCAGTGCCACACTGTGAACAGCATTGTGGACCATAACTCACCATTCCCCCAAATGGCATTTTATCGAATGGGAGGCTTCCAGTGTGAAGTCGTTGCAAGTTGGATATTCGGTGTCACAATACGGAAATTGGGTTCGATGTCCTACATCCTCAGACGGAAGAAATGCACAATCTAATAGGATTCACGGCTCAGTAAGGCGTAGTAATTTGTCAAGGTCAGTTTCTGAAGAGGGAGTGAATGCTTTAATTATAAATTATTAGCGCGATTATTTTGAATCGATATCGTAGCCACCCTCAGTGCAACCTCTTGTTGTTTCAGGTTGTTTCATCATCTTGAAATAGCCAAACATATTTTTGATAGAATTTCTCATTACGAAATATGAGCAGAAGGGTGGAACGGTAACATATTAACCTACGTCAAAACTGGCCGTGACATAGTGTCTTCTGCGACTAAATTCAACATGAGTGAGTCATTTATGACCGTGGTTTCATTATCTGTGGATGTAGACAATCATAAAAGTTAGGATTGAGAGCTCACGTACATGCATGCTCGGCATTTTCCCATGACGTGCAAGCAATATATTATAGTGTAGGAAGATTTTTGCCCTTGCGTAGCAGGGGTGCATAAGAAGATTCGCAGTGGCCGAAGAAAGGGCGATGGAACGGTAGAGAAATGCCGCTGTCCTTGTTACCAGCTTTGCTGGAGATGGACGAAGAATAAATAAATGAGAACAAAATGCAGATAGATCTTGAAAAGAAAAAGGAAGGAGTATGAGGAAGAATAGCTGCAAGCGAAAAAATAATCCTAAGGCAGGCTTGGAGCTATTCCATTCTGGTTGATTTCTGAATGTGTGATGGAAGCTGACTAGCTTTATAGCACTAAATAGAACTGAATTATTTATTAAGATAGACATTAAAGACGATTACATTGTGTTCTCATCCTTGCGAGAGATTTCCTAATGTTACCCCCACTGATTTCGGTAGCCTTTTGCACGCCATGCGCTGGTCTTTCCTACTATTTTTTTCTCATGTCATTAGAGCTACTAATGGTGCACCTATTCCTATTGGGTTGGAAGTAAAGTACATACAGTTTTAGCCTTAGCCAGTGTATTTCGAAGGGTTTCCATCGTGATAGTTGTGGATAATGGGTAAACATTTGCTAATATATAATAAACTACCAGACATTTTGGTAGTCATATGCTCGTATCCATGTCCACTGAACTATTACTGTCAGCTGCCTGGCGGTAATTTTTTATTTCGTGACGTGGGTGAGAGTAAACTTTTCCTAGTATATTGATAAACTTCTAGACTTGGTGGTAGTCGTATACTTATGTCCCACACTACTATTACTGTCAGCTGCCAGGTGATGAGTTTTGTATCTCATGAAGTTTACAGTTTGTTCATATAGTGAATGCTGTGGGTGAAGGTAAACTTTTTTCATGTGTATTGAATGATAAACTACCAGAGTTTGTGTAGTCGTATCCTAATTTTCACACTACTATTACTGTCACCTGCCTTAGTTATGGTGAATCCTGTTTTTCGTAAGGTTTGCAGTTTGTTCCTATCGTGAATGCTGTGGGAGAGGAACTTTTTGTGTGTGTGTTTTGATGAACTACTAGAGTTTTTGGTAGTATCCCCGTGTTCCACACTACTATTACTGTCAGCTGCCAAGTTGTGGTGAGTCCTGTATTTCGTTAGGTTCAACCAGACCCATGTTTTCCTTTCTCTCTGTCTTCTGTCTAACAAGTTCACGTATGTCTAGAACTTTCTCTTGGCTCTGGCACTAATAGAAAATTTAGTCAGACCCCGAGGCCTTGGAAACTGAAACCCTCGCCTGCCACTCAAGTCGGATGGGGCTGGATTTGTTTCGTAATTTTGTTCGTTTCGTTTCAATTATCCCCTGCCACGCGCTTCCGTCTGTTTCAATATCCCGTGACTGCCTTCGTTTAGCTTCCACCCACCGTGATGTGGAGTAAAGTTTCTGACGAGTTGAAGACAACTTGAGTGTGTTTATTTTCCCCTCAATTCTTGCGCTCGTTTTGTGTGGCTCAGCTCAGTCGCTTGTTGCTCTCGTTTTGATTTGTGTGAATAGGATGACAATAATGAGCCGGAGAATGCGGATCTTGAGAACAACGTGATGGAATGACTCCGTGGGGTCAAAGTTCGTATCAGTGATGAAGCTGATAATGACTAGGTCAGCCCTGTCATGTCGCTTGTGGGTCGTACTTAATGAAATGTTTTGGACAAATCAAGAATGAAACGGTACAGAGACAGAAAGATAGTGAGTTAGACGGATGAGGTGATCAGTTCCAGAATTGTTTATGTTTAGGATTTAGCCAAAAAGAAGATAATGCGTGAGTTAAAATGAAAGCAAAATTGAAAATAGGACTTTTATTTACCCGGGGGATTTTTTTTTTTTACAATACCTTACAATGGTTTACTTCTTATTCATAATGTACATAAACGTAGAACATAGAAATAAGCTCTGTTGCCAATGAAATCCATAACAGTGTCATTGCCTATCTTCCGATTTTGAGTACGATTCACAGCCTTACGGTCAAGCTGCTGCTAAGATGCCAAGAATGAGACCCAGAAAGAGTTGATGGGCGAAGAGTGAGGAGAGACGGAGACAGAAAGCTAGACACTAGACAATAGAGTGAGCTGTTGGAGATAAAAAGAGTGAGGGATAGATGGACAGACAGACTCTGAACTAGTCTGGACTATATAAAGTAGGCCTATGTTTTCGCAGAAATTCGTAGCAGTTAATTGAAAGAAAGATAAAAGGGGCATAAGAAGCCAATAATGAGTCGAGAAAGGAAGGGTAGACACAGATTATGGTTTGACAGAAATTTATAGACTTTAAACTTTATGAAGACGTGTGTATACGTCGTATCCCGCCGCACCGCCCGAAGACTAAGAGTATGCTGTGACGTCATGTTTCTGGCATCAGGCTGAATACTAAGTGTGCAGTAAAATGTCTTGCACATTCATCAGTCCAGTCCAGCTCTCTCATGCTTTATATCGTACTATTTTGGAAGTTATGTCGTTGTGTGTGTGTGTGTGTGTGTGTGTGTGGTGTGTGTGTGTGAGGGAGAGAGAGAGAGAGGGAGAGAGAGAAAGTTAGAGAATCAGAGAGGACAATAAAATGCTTGCCCTTCAATTATCAGCCTTTCTTAAAACCAATAAGTCGAATTTCTGTGTTTCTTCTGGTAAATGAAATAATGAAAAGAGAGGTAGAAGAGGGAGAGGAACCGTTGTCGTAATTGGCCAGATTTCCTCTGAATTATCAGGTCCATGTTCATTGCCTAGTAATGTAAATTTAATGGGCGCTCATAAATCACGCTCTGGCGTTGCCCTGTGTGGCTAAACAGTTGGGAAATAAAATTTCTACTTTCCACTATTTCGTTCAAGAGGAGATATCATCGCTCTTATTGCTTCCCCTGCTTGTCAGACTCTCTGTCGAGACGGCACCGGAACCTGCGCCAACATGGCGGCCGGTGTTGGCAAAACCTGGACTTAATGTAATGGGAAACGAAACAAACCTTGAGAAGCAGCCTTGTCTCCGGCGCGTGTAGGGTTCCCGTTGTTTAGACTAAAGTATGGGACAGAGCCCAGTTCCGGAGACGGTCGCCCTGAACTCTGACAATAATGTTTGCCCTCTGTAAAAGCGCTAGTCGAGAGTAGTTTTGGTGGGCAATACCTTGAATAATGGACTCCGATATTTTATTTGCATGTAGTACTCAATACAAGAATCGATAGTTAGACACCCATGTTAACCCCCAATCAAAGTTCTTATTTGTACGTTTATAATCATAAACCGCTCTACATCATCCCGGTGTTTTCTCTGAAATTCTTTTATCCCTGCATTTTCAATCTTTTTTCGCCCTCTCTCTCTCTCTCTCTCTCTCTCTCTCTCTCTCTCTCTCTCTCTCTCTCTCTCTCCTCGGTGAACTATAGATAGTGAATGGGATGCATGGAAATCTTGGCTTTGCTGAGAGTAATGTGAAACACATTACCCTGAAAATTAATGTATTAAAATAGTTCTGTTCAGTATCTCAGGGTATCGATATCTGCCTTGAGTAGTCGACTGCGACTGGGTGGGTCACGAGGGACAGGAAGTCTAAAAGCGAGCCTGGAAGGACCTGTAGTTTGAAGTCATTATTCCCTCTCAAGGATGCTCAAACACAGGGGCGAATTACGAGGAGATTGATGCCCGAGCGCTGAAATGTTGAGCAGTGCTGCCAAAACATCGCCAAGCAGTGCCGACAGTTGGGCTAATGAAATATAATTGAGTCTATCGGTGGATATTAAAACCCCACAAGCAGGCCTGCCAGACACGCAGGGGCCCAAGCTCTGTGTTGGCTCTCCAGTTTTGTTTTTTTGTGGTGTTTTTTTTTTTTAAATCCAGCGACTGAATTTTGAATGTTTTGTACACTTGAACATTTCACATGTACTTGCTCCTGGCATGTCTACCAGGTCCTCGTTTCCGCAGCCGTTCTATTCTTGAAACACAGAAATGAACAGCGCCTGCTCACAAACACGCACTGCGAATTGAGTCTTTATGAAGGTCTTGCTTGAATTAATATTCTCTTGCGTCGGTGTGGCAGCTACAGCATTTAGGTTTTGTTTTCGTTTTCCTTTCTCACCTGTAGACCAAAATTAAGGGAAGAGCAATTATGAACAATGTCTGGGATTTTGTGACTCTTTTGAAGACGCTTATTCATAGCCTTGTTTATTCTTGATTTCCACAGCATTTTTCGCACCCTTGGATCGAGTTTGGGAATATTCAGCTCCCCCTTTACTTTTCATGATCATCAGTAATGTGCCCTTCAATTAAATAGCAGCTTAGAGCGATATGTTTTTGAAATCGAGACAAAGGCTGAAATGGAGAGAGAGGAAGAAGACAATAAATATCTCACAAACTCGAATTTTATAAACCAGTCCATAAATTTAAGCTTGTGAGGGGCTCGAGTGAGTAAAATTTGAAAGAAAAGATAAGGGGCTTGGAGCTAAAGCATCACAGCGATAATTCGTTGTTTTTTGGTTTTTTTGTTGTTTTTTTTTTGGGGGGGGGGGGGGATGAGTGTCTCCTTATCACAGTTCCATTAGGCTGGTCAAGGATTACTCTCCATTATGCTGATCTTCACTTTACTTATTCTCCATTAAGCCTGTTTAGTCTTCACATACTTTCCATTAGGCTGGTCTAATATNGAGGAGGGTTGGGGGTGAGGGGAGGGGGGTGGTTAGAAATACGATCGTGAAGTGCAATTTTATATATTAAGTTTATTTTGTGTCTGCATATATGCAATATTTGGATGTGTGAGAGATAGAGAGTAAAAATGAAAAAAAAAAAAACAGGGGGAGAGAAGTCTGGCGCACTTGGAAGCCCCTTGATGACGAACTACGTCCTAAGTTTAAAGTAATGAAGGCAGCGGTTCATGACTCCACTTTCATTACCTATTAACCTGAACATGGCCCTTCCTCCTATGCCCTAGTCTTTGTGGCGCGTGGACGTCTCCCCTCATTACTGCAATTACTAGCTCTGATGGTAATGGACCTGGATGCTCCCAACCTCTGGTTTGTTTCTACTGACAGCGCCAAATATTGTTCGGTGATGGAGGTACTATATTTTCCTCTTTAGGTAAGACATATGTTTTAATAATTGGTTTAATGGTTTGCCACTCTTTAGACATGCCTAAAGCAAACGAACCTGATACTGACTAGATTGTACCCAACGACACCAAATGAGGTTCTTTGACGGATGTATTTTTCTCGTTAGGTAAATACACATGTTGGTTTAATGACATGCCTCTTTAGAGACATACTATGGACAGTACATTTTCTAAACATAATATGACTAGAATAAATCAGATAATACTTCGACAGTGTATAATGTATTTTCTGTTTTCGGTAAGATACTAGCTTTAAGAATTGGATTAATGGTATGTGTCTTTACACGTATTGTTGAGTAGATTTCTGGATCGCACTGAAATAAAATTTTCAGTTTGGGGTTATTGCAGCTGTTTCCTGAAGTACCGACTTCTGACAGCATGCAAACCATATTCTTCTAGGACATCTTTGATTTCGCTTCAAGAGTGTTGTTTCAGAAATGTGCTCAGATCCGAGATCTATGACACTACCACAAATCACCAGCCTTTTTCGACACTGTTGATGTAGCTCAAAGATGCATTGCTGTCTGCCGCTCATGCCTTTAAGTCAACGCAGTATATTTGTTTCTGTATTTTGCACGATGATGTTAGCTGGAAATGTGCCGATGGCAAACTTCCAGCTTTGGAGAACCCCATGACCTCGGAGATTTGCCCTGCAAGGAATATCAGCAATTAATCAACAGTTTAAAAGCAAAAAAATATTTATATATTGTATAAAATGGTGTAAAAACATAATAACAATGCTTCTTGCATACTGCTGTTTACATCTTTAACGGTACTACCCAGATCACTGCAACATCTGGAATTTTGTCTACAGTTCCTTTAGTATGGTGTCTGAAGGAAAGTAAGAATAAAGCCAGAAACGCAGAAATAAGAACATGATAGATTTTTGGCTAACAAGTTTGATGATCAAGAATTACAGGATCACAAACGCCATGGGAACGACGGAGATCAGACTTAAGCTGATATTATGCAGTCTCAGATCGCCAGATCTGCTTGACTGTTTTTTTCAGTTTCTGTGATATCTGCCCGCTGGTAGACTAACATTGTACAGATAGACCATAGTCAACGCTTTAAGTGTTTAATAAAAATACAGTAATGCCGTGCTATAGACCATTCTGGGATGTAGGTGAAGTCATATCTATATTAGTTACACCACGAAATATCCCTTCAACTCTTTGCCTGTGTAGTAGATTGTGCTATTTATACTGCGTACTGTACATTTATTTAAGTACCCACGTTATTCGGTGAGCTATCTCTTCTGGAACGTTAGAGTAAGAAGGTTTGTTATTCTTAGACAGTACCTTTATGACTACAGCAATTTGCTGGAAGTCGCGGCATGTTCCAGCCTAGATCACAGGCTCCTTTGATATAGCCAAGGTTTGATTAAACTAAAAACAAGTCCAATCTGAACAACTACTTGGTCATAGTCAATACAAACTCCCCATGATTAGATCACCTCGCTGCAATGACAAGAGATCAAAGCAAGTACCCGAACCCTATCTAACCTGATCCCCCGGCGGACTCACTTTTACGCACGCAGTGACATGCTCCAGTGTTTAGTGCGCCCGGGCGGTTAGGCCAATGATCATGAGTACATTCCAACGTCATCAACATCAGTGCCCGCCCTAGAGCAGTTCACGAGGTCTTATCACAACATGGCACCCCGGGGAATCATGCAAGACACTCCATGTCCAACGGCAGAGACGATAACCTTTTCCTGGTTCTTCCTGTGATCTACTGTTTATTTAATTGGTTCCGACTTCTGTTGGGGCGGTCATCGCTGTTTCTACTATGGTATAAAGAGCGTTTCACTTGTTCAGTCCAGGAGGTAGTGAAAGTCGATGTCTCATCAGATCTTTGACAACAAAATGGATCCGCCGTGTATCTAATCGCAGGATCCTAGTGGTCGTCCAGAGTTGTTGTTGTTCTTCTTCTTGTTGTTGTTGTTTCTTAACGAGAAATTTGTTATTGTAACGAGAACGAAGTGATAATATGACAAGAGATGAAGTGACAGTCATTGCGACAGGGCTGTAGAGGTGTGAAGATGCCAATGTTTTTTTCACTGTTGGCCATATTAGGTTTTACACCTCTCATTAACTTATCCAGGGGTCCTAGGCCAAAATACTTTCCAAACATGTTGTTTAGCGCTTCCTCCAAATTTTGACGCAAAGAAGAATGCCCATAAACCAGTGAGAACTTAGGCAATGAGCAGACTACCTAATATTTTAGGCCTTTTCACTCAGTAAACAGGGTAACCATACCCACCTACCAACACCCACAAATTTTATACTTGAGTGGCTAAACCTCACCTATTCTGAATCCGCACATGTATTTGCACCTATGAAATTAAAATTCAACCCCTTCCCCCNCCCCCCCCCCCCCTCATGGCCAGTTTTCTGATTTTATAGGGACTATTTAAATTTGCATATTTTTATGCCAGGGTGCTATTGGCATCTTCATACCTAGATGGTGTTGGCGATTAAGTCTTGACTTTTGAAAGCGAGTGACACAAGTGATGGCCATGTTGATGAAATCTTGCAAAATGATGATCAGGTCAGTCACTTACATCGAACATTGAAAGTTCTCTTCTTTAAATGCGCTCACTGTATCTGGGAACCTGGTCTTGCAGTCTGACAGATCGTTGACATTGTACGGTCTTTGCATATAGAGCCGCATCTGGTTTCGGACCGAAATGCTATTATCGAGTGGACTGAGGGCGTGCTGCATCAAAGGCATTTTTGCCGTGGCTATTGGGCCAGTTGTGGCTTGTAATGGCATAGTTGATCAACCTTGATGTGGGCTGACTGCTCCATGCACACTGTTTTGATTAAGATAAGGACGACCCATGCACAAACATAATTCCTGGCTGGTGGATATTACGATGAGACGCACAGGGCACAAAAGGTCTTGTAGGAATCATGTGGTTATATCCATATTTATATTCATTTATTGCATCCTTAAAATCAGTTGCATGCTTCTTAATCTTATGATGTACTTCCAGGTTTGGCTTCTGATTCTTTTAACTGCTTTTCCTTGAATGATGAAGAAGGTTGATGGGTGGGTAATGATTAACTAATTATACTCTACTCCGTTTAATCATAATCTGGATGATAGCAATTTTCGCAGAATCACAGCGTTTTCCTCAGGCGAAAATGCTGTATTTCTTAGTAAAAGTCACGGGTTAATCTCAGCTCCTCTTAATCGCAACTTTTGCTCTGCTCGCGAGGATTTGCGATTAAGCAGTCGGCTGTATGTTCTTTCTAGAACGCGTTAATAGTGAACATCTCGAATTGTGTGAGATAATTTCATTGCACTGTTTACAGCGACACTCATCGGCTGTTAACCCAAGTTTACAGCAGCCTTCATTGATTCTTTTCCATTTTAGCTGATAATCTGAACATCTTCGCCCTGGTACAACAACTTTGTATATAATATGCTTCCGTTTTTTAGGTTTGTTACAGAGTCATTGCTCCGAGCAAGGTGACGAATATGTAACATAGTAGGGTTTTTTTTACCGAGGTGTCTATATTTTTCAGCAAACACATAGATTACAGTAATGGATGTCTCTGGCACGAGTATCGAGGCAAGAATGATAAGGCTCAGTGTTGCTGTCGATATTGAAAGTACCTTGTACAGTGTACTTAGTATCGCTATTTACTTTGCATCAATTACGATCCACCTGGCATCTACTCTGGCCATGGGTTTCACGTCACAAATTTGTAAGGAGATTATGCCGGGACGTCTTGTAGACTACCTCGATAATTAGATACTTAGGCACTAAATTGATTCCAAATGCTGATTCCCTATGCCCGTGTCACGAAATCCACAGACCTTACCGCGAAAATTGACAACCCCAACATCGGCTGCGCGCGCGCATGCGTATGGGGGGAATACAACACGGCTTGTATTCGGGCACCTGTTACCAACACGTGCAAATATCTGGCCAGACATGCGCGTGCAGGGAGAACAGCTAAGGAATAACAAATCACAAAGTTTGATACATTGTTTGTTGGTAGAAGAGACATGGTCATGTCTCGCTTACTTCCCCGTTTACAGCGAACCGTTAGTTGTTGGCCAACATCATACATCACGGTGCTCTTGCATTGATATGTTCAGAGGTAAAAGTTTCTTAAATGAGCAAGCAATAACTTATAGACAGGTTCTTCTTTTTTCCTTCCTTCCCTCCTTCCTTCCATTCGTCCGTCCTGTTCTCTTTTTCTTTCTATCTTTCTTTCTTTCTTTCTTTCTTTCTTTCTTTCTTTCTTTCTTTCTTTCTTTCCCTGAAAGGCGTCTTAATAAGTGGTTCAGTATAGCCTAAGGCTAGCAGTAATAATGTCTACAGAGCTAATTTTGACCGATGACCGCCAAGTACGGTAGACCGACGGACGTGAAGGTTTTATTTTGACAGATGGGAGGTTTAAGGATGTTACGTCTTAAAGCTAGGAGGTTTTTTTTAACTTTTTTTTTCTTTCTGTTCCTAGTGTTTTATTACCTTCCGCCGTTTAAATTTTATTTTCACTGGTTTCGGGCGTTTGAAGTCTGGAATATTGATAATGATAGATAGCCCATCTTGTTACCGGGAGACTTTTATTCCTTTGGCTGTCTTCAAAGTGATTTTTCTTTTAAAATAGGCAATTTCTTCCAAACGCTGCCGCTTCTGTGCGCTGCACTAATTTCTTTAGCTGAAATCAGGAGTCATGGTAGGGTCGTGGAAGAGGTTAGAGGGGAAGTGAATTTCCTTTGAAAAAAGGGGAAGGAAGGAAAGAAGTGTTGGTTTGTTTTGGTAGTTTTTTTGTTGTTTTTTTTTTTGGGGGGGGGGGG
>JAWQUT010000539.1:76974-114000 GCA_033807755.1 Ellobium chinense | reverse complement strand
CCCCCCCGTTTGTGACATTACAAGGACTACTGTAATCAAAATTGCATTCCCTTTTTGCCAGGACTATTTGGCATCTTCATACTCTAAAGGATTAAGAGCGAAACAGGAGCTACACTTCATTCTAATCTGTTTCTTGATAAGATAATGTGGCATTACTAGAACACAGTGCCACTACAGCAAGAGATAGGCATCGAGATAGGCTATGTAACAGTAAGAGATATGCATCGAGATAGGCTATGTTACAGTTGTATATAATGCCTTTTATTCTGTGCAGGTTGTTTGTCATTTGGTCTATTTTAACATTTGTTTAACTTCTCTCATTGCAGGCTCTTGAGTCTGAGTTTGTCTCGTGTCAAATTCACAACTGGATTGATCTCATATTTGGCTACAAGCAAAGAGGTAATAGAGAGCTCCCAAGAGCTAGCAATCATAGTGGCTTCATTTGGAATTCTGTATATTTAACATGTATGTGACACCTGTATTTACTGGGAAGCAACAACACAGTCATGGATGCATAGTTTGTATTCATGTTGGCATTGATAAGTGACAACTCAGTTTCATCATTTTATGCATTGTCTTACTTATTTACTTTCTAAAACTCAAAATGGACGAGTATTGAGTGCTCAGTCCTCCTTCACACAAGCCATGCCAGGTCTCTTTCTGTATCTTTCCTCTCTCTTCCATCTTGTTATATTCTTTGAATGTTGTTCTCGACCATAAACATTTAGTCTCAAGTAATCTTCTCCTTTCCTTTCTGAATGAAATGCTTAACTTGTTGTAGTTCAACACTTAATGTGATTTCAAATTGATTCTGTATTATAGACTTCCTTTTCCCTCAGCTCATTGTAATGCCAACTGCCCAGTTTCATTATGGTTACTAGATTATTTAGTCACCTCTATTTCTTTGCAACTTCTAGAGAACATGAAATAGTATTGATTTAAAGGAGTTGTGATTATCCCTTGACTTTTAATGGAAATATAGTATTTTGCTTTGTGGAAAATGTGAAACAGTGATTCTACTATGAAATAATTTTCACCTTAATGTAATTTTCACCTTAACAGATAGCAGAGGGTTTATTTTGGCCAGTTACAAATCTAACTTGTTTCCTTCTGCAGGGCCTGAGGCAGTGCGAGCAACGAATGTCTTCTACTATTTGACGTATGAGGGAAGTGTGAATCTGGAGACAATGACGGATCCTGTAATGAAAGAGGTAAACCCATTGGCACATACAGGAGTTTTGGTGTGTCTCACAACTTTGAAAGACTGCAGTCATATTCCATGGTTATGATAATATACTCAAGATCACACTTATGGTTTAATTTCTCTTCAGGATTCTTTGTAGGTGCTTGGCATTTTTAGTCACGGTTCCTTCAACACATCCATCTGCAGAATGTGTGTTTGGGCAGTGGAAGCTAATTATTGGAAAAGGGAAGTTCCGTGGTTGTTTGTGCTTATGGAAATTATATATGATATCCTATTTGCATTCTTCTCATGTTTTAATCTTTTCATTGCAGGCAATTGAGAATCAGATTCGCAGTTTTGGACAGACCCCAACTCAGCTCTTGACCGAGCCCCACCCACCCAGAAGTTCTGTTATGCATCTGGTAAATTGTCCTCATCTATTCATTTTTGGGCTTATCTTCACAAATATTTTGATATGTTACATTTACTACCAGTCCTTATTGATGCTTCAGATGCTACCCATCTTGGGTGTTTCTTTGCTCATTGAATTGCTTCCCCTAATATGTAGGTAGCCAGCTGCTTTGATCTGTTTCAAGCAAAATCATACCTCTAATAGCTATTCAGAAGCATCAAGAAATACAATCAGAACTCACGACCTTCAGCACCATGTACTCAAGAAACCCATTGTATTGCAGCCAGTCAAAATGAGGCTCAAGACACTTTTTGACAGCATGGAACTATTTGGTATGGTGTGGAAGCATAATGTATGTAACTTTATTCAGTGAAAAAGAAATTGACCTAGCAGTATTCTGGCCCAAGATATGGCCGTTTGAAATGGCAAGGGTCATCCCCATGCAGTGGAACAAATTTTTCTGGGATAATGGTGATGAAGAACAACTTTTCATGATGAAGTTATTTGGTATGCCTCACAAAGACTCAGATTTATCCATAATTATCAACCACTCACGCATAATAACGGTGATTTTGTGTACAAATATGATTATATTCCTAATTTTCACATAAACAAGATTCAAATACCTGATAGCCCCAGTCACCTTCAGAGCCTAAATGTTAGACTGACTAGAAATCAGTTACTCAGTATAGTCTCTGGCCACAGAGTCCTTTGCCAAATTTCCTTGAACATCATGGGCATTCAAGTGGTCCCACTGCAATTGCTGAATGACGAAGAATATGCACTCTCATTCCAGTTATTATTCAGCAACAGTCTCCATTTCGTTTCAACTTGAGTTTCACTGTGATTTTCATGTGTTTATACAATAGTTTCATTAATGTTTGTCTTTTATCCTGACTGTTGTAGACCTGTTGTTTACTTATCTTGTCTAAGACTGATGGTAGTTGCATCTTCCAAGTTCCATAGTGTTTCCTATCTTGGTTGAGAAATCATCACTAGGTTGGGAGACAGATTTGTAGCTACCAGCAGTTGTATATTAGCTACCACTCCAGCTCATGTCTGCCTTCAACTTTTCATGTTTCTCAGCAGGTGGTTAATTAATATAAGAAAAACATTTGAATGACAGTTTCATAGAAATTCTCCTTTTTCATAGAAGCACCGTAGAAAAATTCACCTAAGAAATCTCAAAATTAGCATGCCTGTGGAACAAGGTTCCAGTCTTTTGCCTAGCAAACTATCCATCTGTGGTTTTGTCATCTCAGTGACTGGCCATAAAAACTTTGATGATGTCAACCGTATTAAATTACCCACCCCAAAGCATAATCTCTTATGTACAAATAGCTGCAAATTATTGGTTTGTCATGATATGTACTGCAGATTCCTAGCATAGTCGACGTACATTGTTTTTTTGTCTTAGTGTCAGTTGTTTTGTGTATATTATGAATTATTTAGGATAGTTATTCATCTAAAATCCAGTGCAACACAGGAAACTTTGTCTTTTACTGTTTGTATGTAAACAGTTCAAGAGTTCAATGTTGCTTTTGCATTCAAAAGATTCTGCCATTTGTGTTGAATTTGTTTTTGGACAGGTCTCTTATAATAAAACTTGTCACATCTTTGTGACACGCATATCACTAGAATGCTTCAAAATTTGCCCCCAGAAACTCTTATATAAGTAAAGCAAAAAAATATTTGAAGATACTGCTGCATTTACTTAGAAAACTCAGTTTCATTGTCACTTGTATTTTCAGTGTTATTTTATAACCAACTTCCTTCATTGATACGATAATGGTGAACTTGGTATAAACTACTTATTCAACTAACTTCATGGTAGTGGGTATTTACACAGAAAAAGAAAATTATATACTTCAAGTATCCTACGCTTACAAGATTACCTTAGCAAATCCATTGCATTGTCTGAGCATGTATGCCTGCTTAATGGCTTATAGAACATGGTGTATTTTCAGTACTAATGCATAAAAAATCAGATCGCTTCTAACTAGTTTTAACTCTCTTGCAACAGGTCTGTTTTCCGAAAAAGTCTAAGAACACGGTGATTTTTTAGTATTGTTCATTCAATACAACATTGTTTTATGCAGCAGTTACTTATTTTCAGTGTAAATTGTTTTTTCTTTCCAATCCTCAACACACCTGCATATTCACCATTACTTTAGTGTTTCTCTAAAGTGTTGTTTAGACAGTTACCAATTTGTGTAATTTCTGAGGAAGGAGTACATAGAAGAGACTGATTATTTTGTTAATGCAGTGGAACCATACACACAAAACTCTTTGTGCTTTTCCTAAATTGCTTGCAATACAAATATCTGAAACACACTACCAATGAAAAAAGAATTAATAGTTTTGGTGACAAACATAAAACTAGAACAGTGCTGATAGGGTAGATCCTGAGGAAGATAGGGCTGAAATATTGAATGGACATGAACAAGCCATAGTGGAAAATAGTTTTTCAGATTGATTTCTGTTGTTTCTTCTTTGTTGTATTTTTAAATTATGTATAAAGTCTGATCACTATTCAATCCCGCTTACTTAAACATTAGTCAATAAATGGAATTCTGATATGAATATGTAATTACAGAAAAATGATATAATTTGGTTATAGTGAAACAGTAAGCAGTGCTATTGACATTGTGGATTCAGATAAAAGTAAGAACCGAGATGTCAAAGTAGAGGCAGTGGAATGGCCAGTAATGATCTCCTGAGACATAACTCTCGTAGCGTGAGGCACCTCGGGTCCAGCTTCCTCCTGGCTGCGTGACCATTGTTACAGATAAATACTATTGCATGTGCTGTCTGTCAGCCCATCAGCTGACACTGGTCAGCAAAATTCTACCACCATACCCAGCGCATGGTGAGGAGATGCATACATATTCTATCGCAGCATTCAAGTATAATGAGCAAACAGCAGTAAAATGAACTTTTTCACTGCATCATGAGGGTTAAAATTCCAGAGGAGTAAAATGTGCTTGGATGCATTTGAATCATCTGTGGTATTTCCTGAATCTGTGAGTTAACATTGTTTAAAATGAGTCCAGGGACTGAAATGGACTTGCAGTGTCTTTTCCACTTGACATCTATACTTATAGTAAAGAGTCTTTACATATTTTGATCCATAACAGCCCATCAAGAAAATGTCTCAGATACATATGATGTTCATGTATTACATGAGGCCTTGCACTAATCTGTACACATTAAAGAATGGTCAGACGACGAAAACTATCTTTAATTACGGTTGAGTCTTTGAAAAGTTGAGACTTTTATTCACTTGTTAACTTCAGCTGTATTGAGTGTCAATAATGAGACAGATTAATTTTGTATTAGGCAAACGAGTCCTCATTTTAGAGTCTTGTCTCGTTCTATATACTTGGTAATCTTTAGGTCCCCCTTATGTTGTCACATAAGCCTAGAGATCTGTATCCTCTGTGTGTGGATTTATGTATTAGACATTGTGATGTTTGTATTCTCTTTATTGTGTTCACCATTTTTTTTGTCTTTCCAGCTAATAGAAAAAAATCAAGAACGTAGAAGCATCATAAACAAGGTTCAGCCTCTATTATTTATTTCTGCTGTGACAATACTGCCTTCTAGCATCATATTCTCCTTTCTTTTATTTTAATTTCTCTCTGCCATCTTTTGCTTTATGTGATTTAAGTTTTTTAGCAAGCAACAGTTTTATTCTTTTCTGATGAGTCATTTTTACCTGAATAAACTGCAATTATGTGCTTAATCATTTGAATTTTCTAATCATTAATCGGTAATCAGTGGCTGGGATAAACACCCATCAAATTTGATATCTCATTTTACCTAATGCCATTCAGAATAGCAAAGATCTTTATTTGAATAATCTACTCTTAAAGCAGTAGCTATCTCCAGCTTCTGGAAATCATGTATAATGCACATAGAATCTTCCTTGGCAATTTACTATTTCACAAAATTAATATCATCACAGCTTGGCTTGCACATGTCACATTACTTGCAATAATGAAGATGGACATGTGATGTCTGATGACCTCATATCTTGTTGATGTATTCTAAACAAATGTTATTGCTCTCAAGACCTCATAGCTAAATGCCATGGTTGATTGAGTGAAGGAGGAAAGCCATGTACTTTGGCTGTCAGTTTCAGAATTATTTTACTTTCTATTTATGATTTCCTTGTGATCTTTTTTCTTCTTCTCATTAAAGCTACAGCATCAGTTTTCCTGATCTCTCATTTTTTTTTTTCCTTCCTGGGTCCTACGTTATGATTTCCATTGACATGAGCAGATGTTTTTGTCAGGAATTGCATTATTTTACAATGGATTGATGGGGAACTCACTAGATGTATTACAGAGAACAAACAACAGTAGGCGTCCGGAGAAAAATGCCCTTTTAAATGAATATTTCACCACTCTGAAGGGGCGAGGCTTTTGAAAATCTAGGTCCATGAGGATGTGATGTTGTTAATGTGCAAACTGAACTCCCAGTTAAATTTTCTAAGCAGTTTGAACATTCTCTGTTCATTATCATCTCAACTGAAAATTCATTACAGTATTAAATGACTGACCAGAAGTTGTCCACAAAGTTGTGTTGCACTCCAGCTGCATGAACATATTTGAAGGGAGTGTTGATGAAAACAAACACATTCTGTGAATGCACATGCAGTTGTCTCATCAAGGATTGTATCTGTCACATCAACCACACCTATGCTGTGTCTTAACATGTCCTTTGTTTTCTTCTGTGACTAGCCTCTAGACACTCTTAGCAGTGTGACTAATTTTTAGAAAGATGTTAATACCTAGTTTAACATACTCTTTGCGCAGTTTGTGAAAAATTTACTGTAATATATTGCCCAAGCTAGAAATATTATCAAAGACTCATAACACAGTATTTCATTTATCCTTCATTATAGAAAGACAGTGTCATCAGTGTCCTTTGCTAACCACAGAACATTAGAAAATATTAATTTTACAGGCAGAACAAAAGATCACTGTCAGCCATCTGATACACATAGAGTATGCCGCATTTATGATGGAATTGGTCATAAATGAGCTCATAACTGACAGCCCCCCCCCCCCCCCCCCCNCCCTTGTCCTTTGGTTTAATAGTGACATGGTGCAGTCTTCATACCATGCACACAAATGGTTTCCATAGTAATGAGGAGTTGCTCAACGATAAAGTGGTGACTTTGTGTTTAAATCAAAGATTTCACAATAAAGTAAGAGTGTCTCTTGTTTTTACCTGCGCCTCATCAGTTATTAGTGTGCACATAAACTTTCTGGTTCTGGCCAGGTGTGATTAGATTTTGTGAAAATTTTGTATCTTTTTCCATGATCTTTGACACAAAGTAAGTACTAATAATAGATGTCGTTAGTTAAATTTTCAAAATTCATAGAAAAAGAATTTGGACCTAATTCTGCAGATACATGGTTAGCTCCAGATACTGATGATATACAGTGGCGTGTGCATGCTAGTATTTGTTTGTGTATATCTTAATAGATATATCTTGGCATAATAAAACTGGGACATTGGAAAGATGTAAGCTGTTTGAGATGTGTGCAGCCTCTGTTATGTGTTTTGTTTTTATGAATTCAGTCTTAAGTGAGGGAAGATGTTTTTATAAGAAATTATTTTCACTATGTTATGTTTAAATTTTAATTTTGGGGACATGTTTGGTAAAAGCTTTCCCTTAATCCTTGATCTTTCATTTACTATACAGGAAAAGGGATATGGTTCATTTTAACTGCAAGGAGAATTTCAGAGTTTATTATTTTGTTTTCATTTTGTTCATTTGGTGGTGGTCCTTCCATCATGTGCAAGACACATTTTTTTTCATTTTCTCTTACCAATGAACATAATCACTGCTGTGATAGAGGGCTTCTGAGCACAAAATGTAGAATTGTCTTTATAGGTCATCTTGTCATATAGTATCACATCTGACATTCATTGTTGATAAAACCAACAAACTGAGGGATTGTAGTGTGCATAATGTCTGAGAGTAGCATTATCCTGTGCAGTGTGCATCCTCTGTTACATTGATCTCCACAGGCAGTAAGAAAGCAAGCCTTTCTTTGCAATGCAATTGGAGCTACAGTGTCATAAATATTAAGGGAAGTGCATTGACAACATTTATTGGCTTGTTGAAAACTTTTTCCTGACAGAACATGTAGAACTGCCTGTCGAAGTCTCTGATTATCTCTTTTTTTTTCTTCTTAGATTTGGATGTAATATTGTGAACACAGCATCCCTTTTTTAATTTGTCTCAAAAGAGATGGGGAGGTGGGGTCTGAATCTCAGATATATCAGAATCTGTATCAGAGGGAGCATGCTGTATGTTTCAGATAGTTTCATCTGAGAAGCACCAAGCTGTGGGTTTCCAGTTACTTCTGTGGAAGAGCTGTCACATCACCTCATTAGTCCACCTTAAGCAGGCAGCCATTATAATCAGCCTGGTTTTACTGACAAATCTTTGTCAGTTACTTAAGTCAGGATTCATGACAACAGACTCAATGAACAGTTCACCCTCATATAGTGAGAAGTGTAATCTCTTTGTAAAGTCCACATTCATTTTCATTACCAAAGTCAGCATGTAACAGCAGGCAAATCCTGCTAAGCTGCAAGCTAGGCGAAGACAGTGAGCCATGAAAATTTAGATTTGATTGCCTACTCTGCCAGCTATTTAAGAATGGACTTCTCAGTACTGTAATTGTTTAAGTTGCTCATCACATCTTGTGGCTTTTTCTTCCCACTGAAAATCTCCTCAATTTACATCCACAAACCTGCAGAAAATTGTGGATTAACAGCTGATTTTATCCACTGTTTTAACATGAAATCAAAGTAAGTGGACTAAACTTTAAATAAGAAACAAGAACAGATAACTAACCTGGGATTCTGAACAATTGAACATTAATGATGCACAGTATTCTTAGCACTCTCAGTGGTGTCTTTATTAATATTTTTCATATTTTTCTATCTCATTGGTCACAGAGTCCAATGATGTTCTCCAAGTCCCAGGAGGATGTGTGCATGATCATGAAGTTCCTGTCCAACTCACCTGTCACCCATGTGGCTGCCAACACTCACCCAGCAGTGCCTGTCCCGGCTGTGACCTCCATCTCCTGCAATCACAACTATGCCATCAACAAGTGGAACAATAACTATACACGTGAGGGTTTCCAGTAGTGTATCCATCAAGTTAAGAATGGTTTAATTAGAGGAAGGTTGTTTTTGCAAGCATCATAATATTACTTCTGTTTGATTTTGCCACCTTGCCAACTGAAAAAGATTAGATCTGAATCTGCAAGTTCGACATAACTGGGGATGAAAGGTCAGATGTGGAAAATGAGAACAGTCTGCTGACTAAATACATACTGGATCTTGGCTATATGTATAGGATAATGTTTTAAGTTATAGGCCCAAAGCATCTTTTGTTAATGTGTCTCCATAATGACTTGGGCTAGAATTGAATAAGGGCACTGTGTTATTTGTTAGATCAAAGACCATTAAAAATATTCTAATCTTTTTTGCTAAAATTGCAGTTTGCATTTTTTGCACCAACTGTTTTGCTCTGCCACAAGAACATTTCCTGACATTTTCTCAAATTTGCAAATTTACTTGGGCTGTTCTTGTGGCTAATTTTTTTTAAAATTCCAGCTTCCTGTTTTGCACTAACCCTCACAAGATAATTTTTTTTACCTTATTTTGCCCCAAGCAATAGATCTAAATGAATGAATTGACCTTACCTGTATATAGTTTTTATGATCTTTTATGGTCATACTTTCAACAGCCCAGGCCAACTCTGCAAGCTTCTCATCAGAGAAGACTGATCCAGCTGCTCAGCCCAACCTTCCTCTAGCCATGGATCAGCTCCTTGGTAAGTTTATTTACATTGTAACTGGACGGACATTTGGCAAGCGGACACCTGGCCGACAGACATTTAGCCAAAATATTTTACTGTGTATTTTTTCTAGTCATTTTTCTTGGCACATTCTTCTCTTTCTCAGAGGCTGTCCAAGTGTAACTTATGGTTAAAGTTCATATGATGGATACTCAAGCCCGGAAAGTACCTGGTTCATGCATTCACGTCATTCATATTGAAATATAGAAAATATGAATATCACATATTATTTACTGAATTTGTAATAACGAAGAGTGATAAAATGGGAACTGAGAGAAACATATAAAAAAAAAACACATGTTATGTTTAACTTCTTAATATATTTAATTGATAATTGTAAATTATGAATATAAAGAAATGCCTAAAGTACTGTAGGTGTGTTTTCTAAATGTGTACTTAAGAATTGCTCTGATATGAAAAAAAAATGCATACAGATATGGTATGTAATTTGATACATACCACAATAAAGAATTATGCTGTAATAAACTTTGGTGAAAATAAAATTCAAACACCACACCTTTCCCCATTCCCACCCAATCAAAAAAAAAAAAACCAACAAAATAAAATTCAACTAATTGTCCGTTCGGCCAAGCGCCCATTCAGCCAAATGTCCATTGGCCAAGTGTCTGGCCACAATTGTAACAGGAAAGGATAACAGTTTTGCAGTTGTTCATTCAGCCTAAGAGCTAATACCTTTAAAAAGATAACATTTTTTTTCTTCAGTTTAAACATTATTATTAGTGATTGCTCGTTAAACTATCTTATCCTTATACTGTGCGAATAATTTGATTGTATAATCACTAATCAGATGGCATCATCACCATGAATTGCATTGCATTCAAAATAATTTCACTGCTTGATGAGTGTTTTTGTCTGTGTGGCAAGAACAAACTAAATGGATGCTAAAGACACAGAATTATACTCCTAGTGTTACTGTCAACTCCACTTAATTACTGTTAACATAAAAGCATTGCTGCCACTTTACAGACGATGACATTTATGTCAAAATTCACAAGTTTACAGGAGACACTAGATACTTTTATCTCTCAATTAGTCAGTAGTGAGCACAGTGGTTATTTCCAAAACTGTAAAAGTTACAAGATGGCAAGATAGAGAATGTTGAAGATACATGAAGATGCCAAGTAGTAAAGTTGATCTGATTTAGCATCTATGGTCTTTGTCCACAAAATGGCTGAACTTTGGGTTAATTCTGTGTTTTTCCAGAAAGCACAGTGCTGAATTTTTTCTTTAAATATTGCTAGATAATTGCAGCTTCTTTAACTGCAACACTTTCCACACTTCTGTGGATTTACAATTAAGCGGAGTGAACAGTATTACAAACTGAGAATGCAGATGTAAAATTTTATAGTAGAGTGGTTGAAACTGAGATTCAGGTTATCCAATAAAACTGACTTGGCTGGCTTACATTCTTACTGTTGGATTCTTCTCTAGTGTTGAACACTGGTCTTCAGCGACGAACTCTGGGTGACAACTTTGACCAGCGGCTGCCTGTGAATCACCACAGCTTTGTGACAACTGCCGACAACCGTTTCTTGTTTGCTTGTGGTTTCTGGGATAAGAGCTTCCGAGTGTATTTCCTTGATACAGGTGAGAGGCTGTATCTAGTCACTGTGGCTAGAAATAAGCAGTTCTTTCTAGTTAGTCATGTCACAAATTTTACATAGGTAAATGAGAAATAGTGTAGACCTGTTTGCCTGTAATCTTGCAACACAATAGACAGATTTCTTTCATGTTAAATGACCATTGAAGTTACAGACCATTGCAGCTATACCCCTCATATTTTCATGTGGGGCTAACTTAGGTTTTTGAGCAGCCATCCAGACTATTCAGCCCTACATCATTTTTATATGTAATTTTATGCCAAAGTATTACAGCAAGATCAAGGGAAACTGAATGACTCTCTGACACATCCTTGGCAAAGAAGAAACACCTCATGAAACCACATTCCTAATCAAGATACCATCAGGATTTCCAATAACTATTTATTTGTTTGTGCAGGCGTGGATGACCAGTGTTTTTGCTGAGAACCATATGATATTGCTGCTTTAGTGAAGAAAGACATGATTTGAGAGTGCATAGAATACAAGCTGTTTAAGAAATTTGTAATAACACTATGAGACATGGATGTAAATCTGTCAGTAATTTTGTATTTTTGTAGTCATAGGACATCACTGTTACCTGTTCTTGGTTATTTAATAACATAGGACATCACTGTCACCTGTTCTTGGTTATTTAATAACATTTTCATCATGAGCCATTTACATCTCTGAAACTGGAGTCTTATATCCTTGACAGCTCGCATCATCCAGGTGGTGTTTGGCCATTTTGACGTTGTGACCTGTGTGGCAAGGTCAGAGTGCAACATCAGCCAGGACTGTTATGTGGTCACTGGGTCCAAGGACTGCACAGTCATGGTGTGGATGTTCAGTGCCAAATCTCAAGCCATTCTTGGGGACAACAACAGTGAGTTCTGTTATCCTTCAGTCAAAATATTTCACTCAAACCTATAGTCTCCAAAGGTGTGCCATCCAGTTATTACCTTTGAAGGCAAAGCCCCACCTACAAATGGTCGTGGACATCTCCTCAATCCAGATGGCTCTGCTTTTTTATTTCAAATACTAGACATTTTTTGTTCTTTATTGTAATGTTTGGAGGGACGTTCAAGCAAGGAATTGCAAAGTTTCTATGCAGAATGAAATATTTTATTCGGAGCAAATGATGTGAAGCATGCAACTGAATACAAATTTCTGAAGTGTCCTGTCATACCTCTCCCTTCCTTGTATATCCCAAATGGGTCTTTTAGCCTGTCTATTCGTTCTTACTCATCTTGACATGCTGCAGTTATATTTGTATGATACCATAACTTGCATCAGGGAAGGCAGTTTGTAACTGCCATGGAACAAAATGGTATGCAACTGAAAGCTAATTATTTCTTGTGTAGTGATTTTTCTTTCTTCATGGCATTTTTGATACGCACTATTGCAAAGGATTTGATTTGGCCTAATGTTTGAGCTGGATAATGACACATTTGCTACTGTTCTTATTACTATGCCATAATTGTATTTTTATGAATCTAGCAGTCTTTTGAAAATGACAGATAGTTTGGCAATTTTCAGTGCATTGATCAGCTGTCCTCTCTCAGATTTACTAATCAAGACTTCTTGCAGAAATATTTCCAACAAGCAACACATCATGAAAATATTTTGATGGTTCCTCTAGAAATATTAAGTTTGCACTTTGTTCTTATTTCTTCATCTGTATTTCTGTGAGGGATGCTAGTCTATTCATATGTTCAGTGACTTGGTCATCTCCTGTATGTCACTGGGTGATTGGGAAAAAAGATAGAGCGGGGTTGGGGAGGAGGGCCTGGGAGAAATGACTAGCTGATTCTGTTTTTAGAGTGAATGGTTTGGCAGGCAGATTTTTTATTAAATTTTAATCCTGAATTTGGCATCACACATGGGGGTTTATTTTTTTTTTCAGATGGTATTCAGAATCATAATTATCCCCTGAAAATTCTATCTAGTCCATTGTCCATGCTTAACTGTTCTTCTTGTATCTACCCACACAGGTATAGAGATGCCCACACCTAGGACAGTTTTAACAGGTCACCAGTCAGAGATTACTTGTGTTGCCACCATAGCAGAACTGGGACTTGTTGTCAGTGGATCTAAAGGCATGTTTGCATTTCATTATACATGTCTTATCAATTTACTATACCATCAGTCTCTAATCCAGATTCAGGTAGTATTATTCTACTGTCAAAACAGTATTCAAAATATACTTCTGTGTTTGCCCAAAAAACTTACTCAGTATTTCAGCATTGTGATGCCTTGCCAATCTACAGAAGAACATAACAAGAAAATATGAGCTAAAGAAAAATCACATTTCTTTTGTCTCAGAAATTTGTGATGGGCTTAATAGGACTGCCAGAGGATATAGTTTTTTTCCAGGTGGTGGGATTTGAGATATGTTTTCTATTGAAGAAATCAGATGGCCCATCTGACCTAGACATGAAATGAAACAGATAAATTTAAAGCATCTAACACACATGAAATCCGAGGTGCCAGGTTGATTTGACTGTTTTGATGACCAGAGAGTGTTAATGTTGTTTGATGTGTGACCAAATGTACTTTTCATCATAAATTTCTGAAAAAAAATTTATGTGGTGCATGACAGATTTCTGTTTTATATTTAACAAGGCAAATCTCAACCATCAAACCTGAGTTTGACATGTCACCTTTTGTTTTCCTTAAACATAAAATTCAGGTCTGTTAATTCCTTCAGTGCTGACAGGGTGGCAGGGAGGTAGAACACATTTCTTGGCACGAAAGATCTCTGATTCACATCCTGCTGGCGACAGATTTCTCCTGTGGGTATTATTCGGGATGCTTACAGGGTTGTTCTTGTCAGCAGCCTGCTGGGAGTCTAAACTTAGTGTCTGTGCTAAGAGAGGACTTTCAAACTTAAGCAAGCAAATACAATTTCATTAATAAGTGATTTTTATATTTCAACCCACATTAAACAGATGGTCCAAGCTTGGTCCACTCTTTGACTGGGGACCTCCTGCACTCACTTGAGCCACCTTCCACTTGCCAGTCACCCCGTCTCATCACCATATCGAGGGAGGCCTATATCATTCTTACCTACGACGACGGCAACATCTGTATGTTCAGCATCAATGGCAAAATGTTACATTTCATGGAGCACAAGGACCATATGCAGGTGAGAATTGTTCTGAAATGTTTCACTGTTCAGGTGTGACATGGGAATAATAGATAGAATTTGTAAAAAGATCATCTAATCATATTTTCATCAAAATGACTGTTTATGGAAATATTTTTCACTGGCCATGCTGTGCCAATGGTCAGGATGACCTTTTTAAAACTTTTACATGACCACATGCCACTTGCCATTCCCACCTTTTTTTTTTCTCCTTGTCTTTCAGAATAGATTATCACATATTAGGGCACTCTAAATTACAATTTAATGTGAAGTTTCCCCTTTAGTTGTAGAGTGGGTTTTAAGCTCATTATAATTACACTGGTTCATTTCCACCAGTCATGATTATACTCATAGCTCCACACTCACAGGGCAGCAAGAAAACCAGAATCTATTTATTTCATTATGACAAGCTGGTGCAATCCACCTTTTTCATATTTTTATGGCTAAAATATTAAAATTATTCTTCCTTCTCTTTTCCTCCTTTATTTTACAAGTTTTAGAATGAAATTTGATGACTTTTATTTGAAAATTGCCTTGAAAGAACTACACAATTGGTGTAGGAGATGGCAGTTGAATGGAAAGGGAACCCCTAGGAAAGCAATTCTGGTTGCAGTGGGTTAAGAGACCTCCTTAATTTGAAAATGAAAGCATATGTCAGTTTGTTATTTATAATCAATTCATGATCTTCCAGTCTTTGATACTGACTTGTTTAGTACAGGCACACCAAGGAATATAAAGATTTTGTCCAATATTTTTGTTTCTCTTTTCTCATTTAATCCTCTCCAGTCACTTATCTTGAGTCGAGATGGGCAGTACATGATCCTAGGAGGGAATGCTGGTGTGGTTGAGGTCTGGCGGGCCCATGACTTCAGTCATCTGTATTCCTACCCAGCTTGTGACAGCTCCATACGATCCTTGGCTCTTACTCATGATCATAGGTAAGGATTGAGCAAACATCAGACCTTATGACATTCAGTCTCATTGACTGCATCATTCTGTAATAAAGCGAAGAGAATGTGTTTATGCAACATTTCATAGCCACCCATAGTAATGAAATCTATTAATGATATCGTTTTATTGGTGCAAGTTGTGTGGCGATTTTTAGTTTGTCTATTTAGAAAGGGTTTATGCTCTTAAAATCAATTGTTCTTTGTGGAAGTTTGGGTAATCAGCAGTTGTTGTTTTGAATTTGCTGAAACAAAAATTGTTCCTGTTGGTAAAATTTCACAGAACTTGCTGTGTTATCTGACATCAGTACATTCTGTACAGGAATTTTGTTAAGACTGTTCCCTTCCAAAAAATGGGGATGTTGCTAGTGCCCATCATAAGTTAGTGTCCTGGAACTTGAATGAAGTCCTACTATATATAATGCTACAGACTTTTTGAGCGGTAGAATGTTACTTAACAGAGTTACATCAGGAAGTTACAGCTTTCACTGTGGCATCTGGTTGGTGAAGGTAAGGAATAAAACAATGCTCGCTGCAGGTTCTGACTTTCAGTTCCTTCCAAATGATATCAGCAACAACCTGGATCATGATCTGGGGGGTGGCCTGCCCCCCCCCCCCCCCCCCCCCNCCCCCCCCCCCCCCTAAAAAAAAAGTGGAAAGAAGTATTAAAGGCCAAAACACAGATCTTTGTCATGTGAAGGTCAGTTACACACTGTTACCATTCTGATGCTGTTGTATCTGTGTGTCCCTATCTCATATATCCTTTCGCAGGAAGCATTGAATTTATATTCTCTTCACTTCAGGAAAAGGAATTGGTTTGAGCTAATGAATTCATCAGTCGCACTACAAGGCGTGTAAGATTTGTGAACCACCACTTATTATTTCAGATTCCTGATAGCTGGTTTGGCTACTGGATGCTTGCTAGTCTTCAACATCGATTTCAACAAGTGGCATCATGAGTTCCAAGAGAGGTACACATGATTCATCAAGGGAGTAGAGAAAGAAAGGATTTCAGATTTCAGTGATATGATCAAACAGAGCAGGAAAGGATTAAAGCTGAGGGATGGAACAGGTAGAGAGATGATAAAAGCTGAGAGATGGAGCAGAGAAACAAACACACTGCCAAGCAGAGAATGAAAAGATGATGGGTTGAACAGCGCTGTTGATGCACCCCAGCACATTCCAAGATTTTGTATAACCACTTGTTTGTTAATTTCTTTGCTGAACAGATAATCTAGACAGCCCAATAATTTTCTTTGTAGATATTTGGAGGAAGCCAGGTTTTGTACTGGCATGAGATGTTATTGTTTTCTGTGGGTCAAGACCAAACATATATTACCGTATATTGCAATTTTATTTTAAATAAAATACTTATAGAAGCAAAAATTTTGCATTGTTGTTATACCAAGGGAATTGCAGGCATTTATTAATTCATTTATATTCGGAAATTTCCTTATTTGAGCATACTATACTTTTTTTTTTGTTGCAGACATATTGCTTGCTCTTGTCATTTTTACAAAGTGGATGTGTGAATTGACATATATAATAGACCACTCATCATTTGTTCATGCAGGAGATGTTTGTCACTTGGTAGATAATTATGTAATTTTTCAGTCACATTGCTCTTATAATCATTGAGTTAGTTACCTTCATCGTGGACAACACCATGATTTGTGTTTCATTATGCCTTTGCAAAACCATAGTCACTTTTTGTAAGTTTCAGTTTTCATTTACCATCTGCTTTTGGTAGGTCTGTTTTGGATGCATCGTTGACGATTGAAAATAGACTGATTTTTACAACATATGAAAGATATCAGTTTACATGAAGTGAAGATGCCTGTGAATATTTCAGTTTACTTATTAGTGCTTGATCCCCATGACATCTCTAGGCCAGAAATGTTCCAAAATCTTAACAGACTTACCTTGCAAGTGATGCATGTATAGCTCAAAGAGGATGTTAGGGTCATTTTATTGATTGTTTTTTTAGCCTTTACCATTTGAATCAGTTTTGTTTTGTTTTTTTATTTATTTCACATGAAGGAATGACACATCATTACAGGAATTACATCTGTAACTGCTGAGCCCAGACAGTGTTGCATTATGACCTAGATCTGTGCATGCTGTCCGCCTAAAAGAAGCTTTTGCAGCAGTGTTCTTGGATTTTATCTTTGTAGAACCAGTAGCAAGTGAAAGTAGAGATATCTGACTCAAAGTGTACAGCATCTGAACAGAGCAACAGCAACAGATATAGGGCCTAAAAGCTGTAGTAATCAGTTGTCAAGTCAGATCTAGTGTTCGTGGTGAATGAGGTAGGAATGTATTCAAAATACTATTCTATAGTCACTTATTCAAAATAAATAGAGACTCATAGCAGTATATCTTCTTAAGTTAAGCCAACAGGGATTAAATCATAACTACCTTTTAGGAGTATACCCTAAACATTTTGCCCTTATCTTGTAAGGATTTAAAATGGATTTATCATGTGTTAAAGAAAACACTATAACTGTCATTTTACCTTCACTGTCTGATAATCTTCTAGCGTAAACCCTTTTTGTCCCGTTCCTCCTAAACTCACTAAATTTGATGCGTCTCAGGAATATCAAGTTTGAATTGTAATCAGTGAGCATATCAAGTTAGTGCAAGCAGGCTTTGAAATGGTCATTTCTCAGTGGCCAGACATTCAATATTGCATCAAAACTTATTGAGGAAGTTCACTGCTTATGGACCAGACCAAGTTCATGACATGAATATCTTTTTATCTTTTTGTTTGTTTGCTGTGTCATATTTTATCTACACTCTACAAACCCTGATCTTGGAAGCAACTACTGTTGTGAGAAATGATTCCAGTATGATTGTAATTATATAAGTTTGGACATAAGATTCAATTTTTTTGTTCTTTGTAAGTGACATAAATTTTTATTTTTCTTCATTTTTCTTTTGAGGAATATTGTAGAAAAAGATAGCAAAGTACGAGGTACTCTGCCGAAGTGACAAAGTGCAGAGTTAAAGAATTTGTTTTATTTCGAGTTAAAAATTCAGTCATACTCGGCGATTGAAGAGGAAAATGAATAAATTCTTAGGTTACAATGTATGAAATATAAGAAAGCATGCATAGTGTTCATTTCCAGGGCAGATGAGAAACTTAGTTTGCAAAGAAATAAATATTTACTGGCAAATGAGAGTGACTGTAATGGTCAGCCAAGAGTGGCAATTCATGACCTCTATATTCATGACAGGGTTAAGCCAATGTGCAGTCCGTTTTGCAGGTTTGTTTAGCATGTGCTCAGCACACACAAGTCTAATAAAGAATTCCCTCTGGTAGCTAAAGAGGGTCATTTTCAGCATTTTGATGTTTTTTTTAAATTTTTGTTTTCTTTGGATTATGTTCATCAGAAGATTTCATTGTGCAGTGGTGACAGTAAGCTGTCTTTCTGAATTGGTAATTATAGTATGGGAAAAAAAAAAGATCAGCTTTTTATTAAAAACCAATTGAGGCTGATAGTGATGCCTTCAGCTTTGAGATACAAATTTAAACCTTGGGCACAACAAGATAATGACAACCAAACAAAGAGGTGAGTAAGTCATAAAGCATCTTTGTTACACTGTTTTTAAATTGCAGTAAAAGGGTCATATTGAGGACTAATGCTATTGGATGTAGATAAATACCAAGGTGCAATCTAATTTAATAATTCAAACTACTGAATCTCGTGAAAATATCAATAGTGGCAATATTTCCTTCGATGAACAGCGTGACAAACTAAACCTGTTAATAGCAGCAGGGCATGCATCATTCCTTTTTTTGCTTTGTATTTTACCCTTATTTTAAGTATGTTTAAATCATGTGTATGTTCAAAGTATTTAAGCCAAGTCTTTGTTGTCATTTTATCTTCGTTTTTTTTCTTTACATCAAGTAAGTTATCTTGATAACACGGAGATTCACCTTTAATTAATCATCCTGAAATTGATTAGTACATCTGTATTGGTTTGCTTTTTTTTTTTTTTTTTCAATTTTTGGATGAAAAGTTTGCACTCCATGCTCATATTTGGTACAGGGTAGGAAGCTTTTTGATAGGAATACAGATGATTAATACTGTATATTGAATAAAGCCTTTATTTATTGCTGTACAAATTTATAGTTTGAAGTAATATCTTATTCAGACACATTAACATGTAAATGCAAGGCAAGGAGACATTGCCTTATCGATTTACTCAGGCTAGTGTGCTGCCTTTGGCTGTGTGTGACACGGCTGTGAGCTTCATAGGTTTTTCATGGACTTTCATGACCGGTAAATTCCTGTGATTTTGCTGAATTGTTCTTTCATTTTTTTAAAATCTAGGTTTGAGTGTTGGGAATGCATATTCTAATCAGATTGCCTGCAATTTGCTATTACAGCATCAAGATTAGTAGAAAAGAATGTAGAATATAAGCATATCTGCCATATCTTGTATGAAGTAAAAAAACAAACATTTTAAGTCAGAAAGTGATAGCATGCTTAGACCTGCCTGTTGTGATCTTCCAGAGGACTAGACCTTTGCATCCCTAAAATGGATGATAGGGGTGCCAAATCTGTGGAATAGTTCAGAAATCTCGACTCACCTAGATTTGTCTTGAGATAAAAATGGCAGTACTCTCTGGAAACAAACAATGTTCTCTCTTCTCCCCCCCCACCCCCACCCCCCCTCCTCATGCAATGTGCAAATTTGGCACTTGAAATTTCAGGATTAATTTACTCACTGCACTCCTTATGCAAGAGTGTTGTTGGTAATAGACAGATGTTTCCACAACACTGTGCTGTATAAAGAATGTGGGGATTGCTTTGGAACAGACAGCCATGCAGAGACGGAACTGGCTGAGGTTAAAACTTTCTCATGACTACCTCTGAAAACGTAATTTAACCATCTGAGAAATTGCAGAAATTATTAGGCTTCTCTTCATCCTCAGCCATTAGATCAGGCACAACTAAATTAACTCTTAGTATACGGAAGCCCATTCCACATTTTTACGCAGCCATTTTGGATGTGTAATTATCAGCCCCGGTACCTAGCACAAAAATTATCATAACTTGGCCCCTAATTGGTCTATAACCCTAAATTACCCATCAAAATAACCAGAAATAAATTTTCCATATACACAGAATAAAATTATGCATGCAGTGTGGAATATTTTATGAATTAGAAGATAAAAAAACACAAGGATAAAAAAAACCAACCAAAAATTATGACACAATTTGTTCAACTTACAGATCAGTACGAAGGCAATTCAGGTCAAAGCAGGTTTTTGATTATTTATCCTCATAGTAAATCCAATTAGAAAGCTGGCATAAAAATTCCAAGTCATTTGAATCATAAATAACAAATCCGTTCATGTTTGAGAAATCAGCTGATCGATGTAAACAAACGCAAATGGTAACTTCAAACAACCCTCCAACTGCTTCTATTCGTCTTCAAATAACATCATTTGGCTAAAAACTTCCGGTTCAAACATCCTGGTTTCTTTCTCATAAACATGGACTGGATGGGATGTTCGTAATTTCCACTGCTACCGTAAATAAGACTGTAGGCTTACAGGCCAGCTGAGCTGGCGCGCCGTTTTTTTGGTACTAAATACGCGCCAGCTCAGCTGGCGCGCCGTATACTAAGAGTTAATACTTGAAAATACAGTACAATCTCAAAGTCCAGGGAACTGTCTTAAAATTTGGGAAAATTAGGTATTCAAGATTGTGAGGCTTAATTGTACATATTTTATCATATAGGAGTTATGAGAAATGTGTCATTACTCTTGATAATGCTAAGTCTGAGTGGGGTTAACTATTGCTCATTTAGTGCATGTGTGAAATATGCCATAATTTTCTTGAAATTTTATATCCATTACATTATTGCATCCTAATCCAGATTGGCTTTACCGATACACCTGAATATTTTTTTTTTCTTATGACTTTCACCATAGGAAGTAGTGTGATTCTATATCAGAGAACAAGTTGTACCATGTATACCATTTTTCAAATTGAAAACGTCTGGTCATTAATTGTGGTTGTCACAAATTGCATGTGCATTTACCAGCACATAACCTGCAATTTCTGTGTGTGTTGTTTTTTTTTAAATAATCTTTCATTTAACTGTAAATAAGATCATTACTATGGTTTATTTAAAGGAAAAAAATATGCACTTTTGTAATAAGTGTTGTAATGTGTTACCATAGATTCTACATTCCATTCACTACTCAGATAGTGCTCTACTTTGGGACCCTGTATCATTCCAAATAGCCATGCCCTGTTAATAAGATAAGATTATGGAAGACTATCGTATGATGAATTCATGAACAGTCTGTTTCAGTTTTGGTAGGAATCATTGTTTTTAAACTAGCCAATAGAATTGTTATTGTATGTGTATGTTATACAGCGTAAATTAAAGACATAGAGATGTAATTCTTATATCTAAACTTTATTTGACTTCATTGATCATTGACAGCATGTTCTTTGACATATTGGGTGCACTTGTTTCATTCAGTGTAAATGTGACAAGTGAGCAGCGTGCAGAACACAAGGTAATGTTGTCTTTAAGCAGCTGAAGAGGTAATTGCAGTATAACTTTGAAGATGAAATACTATAATAATGCAGGATGCATTGTCCTGTTAAAGGAGGGATTAGTGTAGTGTATTAATAACAGTTTAAGAGACCGCAACATCAGATACAAACCTTGTGCTCAGTTTTAGCAGTTTTACTGTACATCATTATTTCCTGCAAAAAAAAACACAAGTCCATATTGTTTGCGGTTTGATAAGTAAGATGAGTCATCTACCCAAACCACCATAGTAAATCTTGATTTATATAAAAAGAATATGAAAGAAGAGGCATGATGGGACACTTCATTACTTTGAATTCAGTGGCACAGTTACAACAGGGAATGCCATTTTTACAAATTTCACAAATAAAGGATTTCATACGGCATTTATACTTTGCAGATCACCAACTTACTGTCGTTTTGAACGTTACGGTAAGGAAAATTGGTTAAAAATCATTTGGTATTTGAAGTATTAAAGCAAATTTCGAGTCGAGGCATTCTATACTGTCATGTGTAAGTAGGACTTGTTTTCTGACAGTAACGATTAGAAATTTACTTTAATCTAGTGAAGAATGACTTTTGTGGTATAGCAGTGGCTTGTTGTCAAAGAGAACTATTTTTAATAGCATGTGGAGCAAGTACGATACCATCATACTGTGTAATACTGCATTGCAATAAGAATGTGGAGAAATATGTTTTGGCTATTTATTTAGAAGTGTATGTGTTGTGTATATGTCATATTTATTTTGGAAATGTGCTTGTATATACCCGACACAGTCCTATCTTTGAGAGATACTAATTGACACTTCATGGGGGAAGAGAATTGTGGGATGTCACATAAGAAGGGGAGGCTATAAATGAGCTTGAATATCAATACTTGAATACTGTCATGATGATGATGAAGAAAGGGAAGTCATGGATGATGGTGCAGGAAGGAAGATAACAGATGCTTCGGATGATGATATTTTTTATGAGCAGTGGGTGGTATGAAGTTGGAGAAGGGGACGGAATTTAAAGTTCTTGAGGGTAACGGCTCAAGGGAAAGGTGAAGCGGATGATGCATGCGGTCAGGAGATGGATACTGCCTGAAGATTGGTTATTCTGGGAGAGTTTTGGTTGTGGAAAGACTGCAGGAAAGTGCTTTGTCTAGTTCAGTGGTCAAATTATGATATGATGCTTTTGGCATGTTTGTGTTACTTTTAATAGTGCATACTTTCAACTTTGTATTTTTATTTAAATGACAATTCAGTTTCACAAAGGCCATTTTCTTTCATTTTTATGAGTGATTTTCTGAACATATTTTTTATACGTTCGTTGACTCGTTCAAAGGGCTGCCAAATTATTGTGAGATAGTTTTTTTTTAATTCATTAAACAGTTATTTAAATGAGACTTTTGGTTTATTCTATACATGGTTTTCCATTTCAATTTATTCTAAAATGAATGTAAGACTAAGAGCAGATACTGGCTGTACTTTTTGGTTAAATTTTGATGTAGGTGATGATATTTAAAACAACTGTCAGCTGACCTCCAGCAACAGGATTTTTTTTTTTGGTCAAATTTTGGCAATGTTTCTTAGGAGCTGATAGCACCTGTGCTGCACGGGTTAAGAAAAGGCAGCATATCCTCTGATGATAGAAATGTGAATATTAGGTGCCATCTCAGTATGGAGCTGAACTATTTGCAGTGCCAGCTTACTTTAAGAGAATTTACTGATGAGACCAAACTTTAAAATACACAGTGCAACGCTTGTCTATGCCAGCTGAAAATCTACTGGAAGAGCATTATCTGGCAAGATAAATTTTAGAACAAGAATAATCTGCACGACTATTTACAGAAATAGAAGAGGCAGTGACTGTTTGCACCTCTTGAACTGACTTTTTGTGTTCTTCTATTGAACTCACAGATGTAGAGGCAATATCATGTGTTGTGATAATGGCATAAATCTTTGGCCCATTCTGAGTTCGCCTGCAGACGATGGCCTTTTTTTTTTAAATTCGGTTGTTTATTTTTTATATTAGTACATGACTTGAGTGTTTTATCCTCTTAATGATTTTATCTTTAGTTTTTGTGGTCCTGACATCTGCCAGGATTTGGTTGTGTTTCAAGCCAGTTTTTCTTTCAACCCGAGACCAAATTTACAGGCTAATGAGTTTGTTTTGCTTGTCTCCCTGAGAATACCATGATTCGACTTTTTGCATATGTCTATTCCATGTAAACCATAGACTTGTAAGACTCCTTATTGTTTCAATTCATTCACACTATGTGATACTATTTTACCATTAAAAGTTTGGCCTAAGTCACAAATGCTTCTCTTGGCGTAATCAATTTTAGAGATTGTTTGTACATGTGTGGTCTTTCTTTAGCCTTGCCGTTTTGGTCTATCTCTTCTGTTGTTTGTTTCTGTTTTGTGTTGAGGAAGGTTTGCTTAGAGCACTTGTTATCTGGCATGTACTGAAAATTTGTATATGTCTTGCACCCAGTCAGAATGTGGTTTATTTTGCCAGATCAGGTACTGAGATATATATCAAGAATGGAGAGTAATTAGAGTCTTCTGACGTCAAATTTTTTGTTAGTTGCAGAAATTGAATGCACAGTTTTTTTCTTATTTTTTTGCACAAAAATATTTCTTTTATTGCTTTTAATTTTTTTGTATTTTTACTGGTAAGTTTTTGTGAGGTTGGTCAGATGACTTTTGTGACATAAAATTGATTTTCAAAACTTTTTAACCCACATGATGCATATTAATAAAACAAAAAACTTGACATCCACATTCTTAACAAATTATATAAAGAATATCATTATGGTGCTTTGTTGTATTGACACTGATTGGCAATGTGTGGCAGAAAAGGACAGTAAATTACTAACACCAAGAGTGACAAATGGAGGGGAAAGTGTTAAGCGTGGTTTTCTTCTAAGAAAGGTATATGCATGCTTTCATATGTTATCAGTAACAGCCTAGTCAAAAGCAACTTAAGCCTGATGTTGATTGTCAGCAAGATATATGTAATTCTGCTGAGATGTTCTGGTGCTGTTTGGGNGGGGGGGGGGGGGGTTAAGAACAACCAAACTCTCTATGGAAGGTTGCTGTGGTGCTAACAATGGTGATTTTTTTTTTTTTTTGTGATAGTGGTGATAATTGTGACAATAATGGATGGGTTAGTTTGTCTGGTGTCATAGTAATATTGAAAATAAAGCACTAGTCATGAAAATAACCACGAGAAAAAAATGGCCAATGAGAGCAATCATAACATAATCAAAGTCTGAAAAGAGAAAATGTATTGTTGTAGGGGAATAATCAATGATATCACAGGTTTAGGGGCACTTCCCAATACATCACTTTCTGTCCTTCCATTTTCTCTGTGCATTTGCCTTCTTGGGCACTTCCTTTAGGCACCTTATGTGACCATCTGTTCGTGTTTGTTTACTCCCCACTTTTGTTACAAAATGCCAGAGCCATGACTAGCATCCTTGCAGCCCCCGCAATGCGATGGACCCCATATGGTCAGGGCTCCCATAAAAAGGAGGAGACGACCACAGGATAAAGAAAAGAGAGGAAATGACATAAGAAGAGCAAGAGAGAGAGAGACAGCATAAGAAAAGTACAGAGAGAGAGAAGGGAGCAAGAGGTTTCACTTCACCACACTCAATGAGACTAGCAAAATATTGGGGGGAGGAGGGAGGGAGGGGAAGACTATGTAAGAATGGACCAGGATATATTTAGTCATTTTGTGAATGAATAAAACATATTACAACTGATCTAAAATCCCATTCCATATTTTTAATCTAAAGTCGGAATTATCAGATTGCATTGAACATGCCTTGGCTTGCAACTATGCTGCAGATTTCTTTTGATCTGACAGGGAAGATGGCATGCCAAAGTGCAAATTATACATGAATTATAGTGATTTACTATTCTCATTACATAACCACGGGGTTGCACTGCAGATATCTAATTGTGTTTGTCTCTACTGATGTAATGTAGTACGTGGATGGAAGGCCGAATGATTACAGCGTGATACTAAAGATCTTAAGGTTGTAGATTCAATTCCTGACCATGGTTGTGTTGTAATTTGCCTAGGAAAAGTATTTCATTTCCATTGTCCATCTTCTATAAAATGGGCACTTGACTATTGGCATTGAAAGATACTGTCAGACTGCTAATGCCCACTCACATGAGTTCACTTTTTTTACTCCAGCAGGCCTGTGCACTCTAGGACTTTCTCTGCTCCCAGGGAGCATGCAGTGTAGCGATCAGTTGGGGAGGGGGAGGAGACAGGAGGGAGGTTCACCTGGTGCTCATGACACCCCCACCCACCCCCATTAATTGTTTTTATAGGTTTTGAGTGCCTTAAATACTATTTGTAGACTATTTCATTTCATCTTTCACTTTCACTTGTTGTTCTAACAAAGATCATAGATAACAAGACAGGATACCTGGCCTTAAAAGTGACCACACCACCACTTATCGCCACCTACTGGAGAGAAGTTGAACATGGCACTTACAGGTTATTTACTATGGTGGTATGTAGGCTTTGGCCCAAGACTAAATTCTGATCTAGTTCATTTGGTTCCCAACAGATGCAGAAAGGTCAGAAGTTAGCTTTTTTTTTTTTTAATTTGAGTTTTGTTTTCAGCTCAACTTCTGCACTTAGATTTAGATCCAGATCTAAGAGAGATTTAGATCTAAATCACTGATCTCTCAGCCGCTATGAGTATTGCCATAGAAAGTAGGAGCCTTAGACTAACTCACTTTAACCAAAAAAAAAAATCCGTTAAACAGTTAGATACTATTTGCCAATTTAAAAAAAAATAGTCACCTAAACACACAACAACATGACTAGCAGGAGTGTCGGTATGGTGAAGCGTTTGTCACAGAAGAAGTTATGCCTCCAACCTTTTGAAGCAAAAGGTAAGCTAGATAAATGCCTTAACTATGCTAAACTAGGACAGCACCTTAACAGCTTTGCCTGCAAAGGTCGCCTGGCCGTACAAAATCTGAAATAGCACCATCTCTGAGACAAATGGAACTTCTCTACCAAACTGCACGCAATTCTGGAGAAACAGCCACGAAATGGCTCTTCAATAACAGTTTTTTTGGTTTTCTTTTTTAATAGTGGATACATGTATATCGGAAGTCATTGTAGAGAGTTATGGCTTGAGAAAAATCGAAATTTGTCCATATTATCTACAGTGTATCACCTCAAGGGAGCATCGCTACATCATATCATAGCGCGGTTTCCGACAGCGGGGAACCTTTTTCGTTGTAATCTGAGGTTTTAAGAGCTGTCCGATCTGTTCCCGATACAACAATAGTCGGTCCCTGACTAGTCTACCATGTCTAGTCCCAAGAGCGCGCTGCATGGTGCGGTGCACTAGTCTGCACGACGTTTGAATGTCTTTGTGCCGCGCATGTCGCTCCCACAGGCGGGAGTCACTTAGAGACAGACATTTGGTCGCGTGAAGTGATATTACTGTTAGAGAGAGATCTCACTGCTTCTTAATGTCGTCCGTTTAAGGTAAGGGGCAAGATTCGAAGAGACAGCCTACATAAAGGGGTAATGCCTTTCCGACACTACCTTAAGAGCGTGGTCCCGACTTATCTTTGCAACATTTTAATGATACGGATTGCTCCAATATCTGAAAGTCTGGAAAGCTGAAATGAAGAACATGGTTATAACACTGGGCAAATCTTCCTGATTTACATTTCTTGAGTTTACTTTGTAATTAGCCAGTAAGGATTGACCTTCAAACATCGAAATTTGAAATTAGAATCTTCATAAGCATATCATCACTTTCCAAACTTGGCCGATACTGAAGTACATTAAAACACTCGGGACCACGCTCCTAAAAGAATGCTGTTTTCCCGTCCTTCACCGAATCCCTACCTACGATGGTGTGATTCACAATTCGTGAGATAATATTTTTGTAAATAACTCAACGTTTTGACTTACAGGTGTTAAATTTTGCATGGCCTTCTTTTTCAATTTGTCCACTGACAAAAAGTATTTTTTCGGCACTACTGCACAAGAAACGAACAAGTTCCATCTTAAACCTATATAAAATGTGCTCTTTCCATTGGAGATCGATCAAACTGCTATTTTACAGTAGGACCATAATCGTCACAACACAACAATCTATGACGTGTCGTCTATTCACACACAAACACGTACCGTTTAATGCGTTTATTCACATTAATGCGTTTATTTACACATCACGTTCTTTTGCAAAATCGGAATTTTAAGTGGGTTTTTTTAGGCATTTACATGTTCAGCAGTGTATACCTAACGTTGAACAGTATTGCTTTTATTTATTGTGAGCTGCACTGCTTTTCAGTTGACAATGTCGCGGTCCTGTGATGATGGCGTGAAATCGCTGACATTGAATAGTGTAAATTACGCTGAGAGAGGCAAAGAAGGCAACGCTCTTTGCATCCATTTCCAACAGGTAAAACGGGGTAGACTACCCGCTAACGAAATCCAGTTGTTTTCTTGTTCTTTTCTCATTCTTCATTGTCGTTTGTCAGAAAAGTCATGATTGCTGCTATTGTTATCGATGCGTTTTGTTTATTCTCAGCATCTAATTTCAATAAAAAGTCCGCTTTTATAAACTAGACAGACTCAAAAAAAGAAAAACATAGGAGCTTACATACTTCCTGTAAAACTCTGCACATTATGGCTACACTTCCTGTTTTCGATTTTTATTTACTGTTTTGAAGGAAAAATGTTAATTTTTCATGCAATTATACAGAACAACATTATAAAATAACGTTAACAAATTGAAATAGGAGGCCATGCAAAATTTGACGTACGTGAGTGCAACTGGTTAAGAGATTTTTGCAGAAACATTGTCTCACGAATCGTGAATCGCCTAGACAGGAGCATCAGATTTGAGTCTCATTTGGAATTCCTTCCGCTGGATTACCTGCATGGGCAAAATCCTGAGACTCTCTCGAATTGTGCTTGGGTTAGAGATAGGATTATGCACAGGCATAGGTTCAGGGTTGGAGGTGAAAATGAGAGGAAGGGTTTTGCTCATTCGCTTCACATCGAGACCAACAAATTAAACTCTGGTCGGCAGCGGAATCGAACGTGGGTCGTCAGCGCTGTAATGCGGTGCTGAACCCCATGAGCTAATTACTGCTCACAGATACTAATGGGGCAATTTTAGGTCAGGTCTTTCATAATGAATAAAACTGATTTAATATTGTTTCAGCTGACAAAAAGATAGGAACCGGAATATATCCCTGTAGTCTTCTAAATAACAGTAATCATAAACAATGTTTATATTTTACTCTTAACCCTAACCCTTTCCTGCCTTCGGAACCATAACGCTAATGTTCTTCGAGACAGGAGGATCAGTCAAGGCGGTAATATAGTACAAAGTCACGAAATTTAGAATAGATCTTTACATATGAAATGACGGTTAGTTTACCGCCAATTTAATATCTAAATGTCGTCCAACAAAATAGATTAGCGAGTTGACATTTTTGTTTTTCTTTTGTCCTGAAAATTCGTAGAAAAGGATTTTAAATAAGATGGCCAGCAACCCAGATAATTAGGAATTACTGTATTCCATGTGTTGGAAATGCAGGGGAAGGCTTGGAGGTCCTCCCGAAAAAAGCACCCTTGGGAAAGATCCCCTCCCCCGAGCCTAGACAATATCTAAAAACTCTGCCGCGGATCTTTTCTCATTTCTAAGTCCTTCCCATATCCCCAACTCTAATCCTAACCTTAGCCCAAGCACACCTAGGAGAATCCCCTCTCGGGGTTGGATGCAAGCAATTGATAGTGTGCTCTTAAGAAACTTGGGACATGGACACAGAGCAGGCGTGATGGATTACGGAAACAGTGAAATAATAATTATTATTTGATATCCTTACAGTGCTGAACATTATATGACCAACATCTACACCTAGATGCACGGATAAACATCACACACGAAGAATGAAAAATCTAGTCTATGCCAACTTTTATCGTTGATGCCTGGATGTCTGTGGCGCTAAGATAACAAAGCTATAAGATCCTGCCCTGAAGCTGACAAGAGAGAGAGAGAGAGCAACTTGGCAACCATTCGTGGTGGATAGCTAGACATTTAGAACTAGGTCAGCTGCCTGGCTGCTTACTATACAGGCAGTAAGAAGTACAATGGACAGATCTACACATCCCAGGCAAGGAACAAATACTTTGTTACATGTTGTATTGAACTCCTGTTACGTAGTGACTGACTGATGTCTAATTTATTGTTTTAAGAATCGCAGCACAATACTCAGCCCTCACGCTGCAAGCACCGACAATACTATAGTGTCTTTTTCGAAACTAATGTTTGGTCAAAGAGTTTAGAAGAGCTCTGCACTCTTTGCAGTTTGTGCAAGGCTGGTTGAAGAATCGTTTCGCAGTTTTGGTGACTTCATAAAGACGGGAATCGGAATTACTTTCCATAATAATGCTGATACTCGATTACTGTATCTCGGTGACATATTGTGCAGCGGTATATCTGGTGTACTCACTCCCCGTCCCCCTCTCCNCCCCCCCCCTCAAGAAGTACTAAAATTCAACGTTTAATATAATTATAAATGAAACTTGGCACACATTATTCTTTGGGTATTGTCTGCTATTGCTGCACATTTTTTACAGCTGGAAAAAAAAACACCAAACATAAATATGTCTAACAATAAAGAATTACAAAGAAACAACAAGACGCTTTTGCTGCCAAAGAAGCCCATGCAGTCACATGCATGAAGGAATCTAAGAGACATGGGTGAAATCTGATATCAGCTGATGCTACCGCCAGTGCCGTAACTATCTCGTCCGCGCCCCCCCCCNACTCAAACACACACAAAAAAAAATCGCCCTTTATGTATCAATCATTTGAAAAAAAAAAGATAGAGGTTATGGGCTTTTTTCCCCAAACAAGCCTCTTATCTAAGAACGAATGCAGGAATGTTGTCAGGCGGATGGGGGTGGGAAGCCTATAAGTGTGCCTAAGGCATTTGCGCGACTGCCAATAACAGGAGCATAATCTGGGATGGTCCGAGATATGCTCATCCGAAAAAAAAAAATTCAAACTAAGGAAACAAAAGAGGAAATCTGAGTCCATTTTTTTGTGTTAAATATCACAAATAATAGGAGACTAGTCCTTTAAGGTCATCATCCTATAGGGAGAAATGTATCTTTAAGCATTACGATGTGCAATTTTGCTCAGAAACTCCAGTGCACTTACGGTGGTGAGTTGCACGCCATGTTTTCTGCATTACAACCACTGGGAGAAGGTAGAGCTTCCCCTCAATGAATTTTGTCTCCTCAGCAATACCAAAGGAGGCCGGTCGACCCTTGACAAGGTGTTGATAGCGGTAATGGTGGTGTTTGTAGCGCAGCTGATAGCTGGAATGCTACTTCTCGGGCTTGAACTGAGCAGAGAACCTTACAGCTACATGGATGGTTTTGGACATAATGAAACTGGTGAGAATCTGATCATGCAGTATGGGGGAGGAAGAAGAAGGGGTGGAGGGGGAGGAAGGTGTATGTCTTTAACTACTTACGGCAGCAGACTTTAAGGTTTTATAATAAACTTGTGTATCTTTTGATTTGCTGCACACCTTTAACAGTTTGGGTACCACGGTCACAGTATTGTGTCCAATCCATTTCTGTCACTACATGCAGGTAGACTATAATTATGCGCGTCGCAAAACTGCAATTACGTATCCGTTTTTAGTCACTCACCAAAGGGGTCGCAGGACTGAAAGGGTAATTAACTTGGCAAGGCTGTGGTACAGAAAGTTCAAACCTAAAGTTGAAGCGTAATTTTTATTATCAAAATAAAGTTCTTTCTCTCTTTCTTTCTTTCTTTCTTTCTTTCTTTCTTTCTTTCTTTCTTTCTTTCTTTCTTTTTTCCGTTTATTAATTCGTCCTTAAACATGCTCTTCACCCATTTTCAAAGTATTCAAAATAAGATACGCAGCCGACAGTCACCACCCAGTATTAAAATAACCTAATTAGCTTGGTGACTGCGTCTTTATGGGTTTTATCACTCTCTTTTGTTTCTGCGAAAAAACTTACAATATTAATGGCATTGTAAAATCGAGTAAAAGTAACGGATTACTTCAAGTACCGATAAAATTCTAAGTTACTAGTACCTTAAACAGTAATCGGCGGCTTGCCCATTAGCTATATAGCCTATGTATACTAAGTAAAGGCGAACGACTGCAAAGAAAGCGGTCAAAGGCGATTTATATCACTTCTTAGTGTTAAAAACCTAAGCAGATAAAATTTTTACCCCCTTTCCAGACCCAGTCTCCTCCGTTATCAATCTTGCGCTGCATAGTAATATGGCATTAGATTGCCCCTGGTACTTCAGAGCCCTCTGAAAAAAAAAATATAGGGCAGGCAAACTAATCTTCGATAAAAGAGCCTGGATAAAGGATGCAGCTGATTTGTGTCGCAAGAGGAGCTGATCTGATCTAGAAACTATCAACTTCCATGGAACTGAGCTAAATTTGCCCTTACGCCTTTTTTTTTTTCTATCAGACAACCGAACGTAATCTCCACTAATTTATTGGTGAACTTGCCCAACCCTTGGGGCTACCCTATTCGGAGACTTCCAGTCAGTCCCAAAATATATTCCTTTATATGGTGAATTATCCGCTTAATGAAATTTTGGGATGTTGCACTTCCCGTTTCATAGAGAGTTGTAAAGTGGCGTTTTAGCCGTCCAAAAATCGCCTTTATTTCGACTGCTAAATATTGGAACGCTTCGTGGACACCATCAGTGGGTTCATATATTTCCGAAAATTAGTGAAAAAAAATGTCATCGGCGATATCACATGACATAGAAGATTGAACACTCAGGTTCAAATGATGCATTATTTATGATGACGTATTTGTCTCTATGGGGAAGCGCTGCATCACCTCATTGGCACGAACTAAACATCGAAAGAAATATGCCGCCGACAGTGATCTCCAAACTGAAGCATATCTCTTTTAAAGCCTGTTGTCTTTCAATTTTGTTGCAGTACCGCGGCAAATTTAAGTCCCAAGAGACAACGGTGTTTCTCGTACAGTGCGATGAATCGCTCTGTCACTTTCACAACTGCTGCTATTGTTTTTGCTAATTTTGGTTTCTGTCACATGACCGTTCAATCCATCCCAAAATGCAAATGAACGAATGGAATCAATTCTAAACCTGGAACGCAAAATGGAAAGTGAAATTGGAATTAAAAAAAAAAAAAAAGGAAAATTGGAACCGTGTTAACCTTCCCGTATAATATATATGTACATATATTTTGTTTTCAGATGGGCGGGCAATGAGCAGAGCCTCGTCACTATGGCGTTATCGATCACAGCTAGGCATCAAAAAAGAAAGTAAGAAACCTCACACATCATTGGCCAGTTTCATTGCAATTGTTCGATCAGCTTGGATACAAACATCGCATGCTTCTGTCCTCATGTACATCCATTGCAGTACTGAGAACTCGAGAAGCGTACGGACTGCAGGGTTAAATGGTCGATAAGTAGTGATAAAGTAGTGAGTGCTTTTTGATAAAAATTAGTACTTTTTAGAGTAGCACATAGACTACTATTATAAAAAAAACACAAAAGTAGTGGTAGCGGTAAATAAATATAGAAAAACAAAAGCAGTGAGTGCTCAATATTTTTCTTTACTGTGGTTTTTACAAATTATTGTTTTTCTTGCTGCGAGGCTTCACATTTCTTACTTCACGCCCGACTATGGTATAAACGCATCGTCGGCAATAGTCTAGTTGTTTGGCTGTTGTTCAGATTAATTTCTTTGTTCTTAGCACTGGACGAACTGCGCAATAGGCAGACATGATGCTAATCACTTAAACATTTAAAAGTCTATTAATTGTGACCACACTAAGAAAATGGGCAGGTAGAGGAACCATGCGTTGTGATCATTAGGCACAGACATCCTGCTGGAAGTAAGGGTGCGTTGTGAGAAATATCAGACTAGCTGTGCAAGCTTTTAACAAACCGAGAAAATATTCATTAGTTCGTTCCGATATCAAGAACTGCAGGAGAGTGAATGGTGTGAAGCTAAGGACTTTTGCGTGTTTTTACGTGATTCTGGGCTTTATGGAAAGAAGCCGGTGACACCCGCTCGCACCGAATTACGAACAGTTGTACTGTGGCCTACTATGCTCACTTTCGTTTTCAAATGGGACAAAGTGCAGCCCTTGGTGCGATTCTTGACTAAAGAAAGAAAGACCCGAGTGGTATTGGGGTCGATTATATTCTATCATTATCTTGTTTTTGTTGTTTGTTGTTTTTTTTTAAATTTGAATTCCTATGAAGATGATGTTTATCGGGGTATTGGTCCATTCGACGAAATATATTAATCATCAAAATTAATGTTGTTTTTTTTGTTTTTTTTTAAACTTCACTTTAGTGAACTATACTTTCCGCTGACTTTAAATATAACTTCAGACTCATAAAGTAAATCACATTGAAATAACAGAAATATATGAAATTCTACCTTCTTCTCAGCCGCAAAAATACATGGCTACAAACTGTTACAGTATGATGCTATGCATTTGCTGACTGGTACTAATATTGTATCTCAGGAGCGTTTTCCCAATATGCTGTAATGCACTTTCATTTTTTTTTAAAGGGGGGGTGGGGGGTTAGAAGGGTATTCAGAAATGTATTTCTTTATAAATCATTCTAAATGAAATTATTTGGGCTTGAAATTTGAACTCCATTGAAGGTTCTGATACAGTAAAGTAAACCAAAAAATTCAAATGAAGAGCACTTACCCCATCATTACCTCTCTTTATCATTCCAAAAGCTTTCAGAGTGCATGCACTGGCTTTTAGAAACATGCAAATTCTTCAAACAGTCGACTCCATCTAATCGCAATATAATAGGGATAATCAAAGCTTCCGCTTAATCCCAATATATTCCACAATATAAAATGCTACATGTCTTATAAAAGTTACTGGGTAATCACAAAATTTGTCCAAACCCCCTGAGGAGTTGCTATGAAGCGGAAAAGACCGTCTTGTATATGATTTTATTAAATATCTATTTCATACCTTGGGTTTTTATTTACCGTTTAGGAATCAGGAGACCCGGAATCTGCACCTCGGTCGATTGCATTGAAATAGGTAAGTGATTTATATAATTCCAATGACAATACAAAACGTGTCGTTATAGTTCAGACTGATGATCCGTGTCCACTATTCCGGGTGAATAAGAAATCGCTGTTTTAACGATGGGGCTAGCACTTTTTTTTTTGTTCTGAGTTTATGCAATTTTCTTGACTTGTCCTCGAAATAATGAGAAATACGCCATGATTTATGTAGCAGCGATAACTTGGCGAAGCACTCAAGTGTAAGGGGGAGCTAGGGTTGATCACTCAGCTACCTCTCAAAACGCCTGCCTATCGCTGCCAACGAATAACTCAATACCATTTGATACTGAAGAAAACGAACGTTTATTTACATCACTGGCACAATAGAGCCAAGCAAGGCTTATCAAATAATAGTGACGCTACGCGATACTTAAACTTTCGCTTTACACACACACACACACACACACACACACACACACACACACACACACACACACACACACACACACACACACACACATCAGACACTCATGCTCGTAAATATATTTCTTCATCGAACTTCCAGAAAGACTTGATAACTGACTTCAACCGTCTTGACATTTCCAGACAGTTCGCAACAGATCAGATATTTACAGTGACCGAGCTATAAATATAATTCCTGGAACGCGCCACTGGAGGTCAGCTGGGGTCATTCTTTAAAAACCAAACCCCCCAACCCACGAGAGTACAGAGAGGGAAAGAAAAAAAAAGAGAAAAACCAAATCACTCGGAATCTGGGTCACTGCCGACTCGGCGAGCGAGCACCGAGTAAAAGCCTGAGGCAAAAGGGGGTGGAGCCAANGGGAGCACCACGGAACCGCGCAGTTGACGTAATCAACCGCCGCGGTAATCCTACTTCGCCGACCACGGAACCGCGCAGTTGTTTCTTTTGTTCCTTTTTAAGTCAGGTATCGATATGAAGCTATATCATTTCGATACTTTTCGTCCTGATTTTAGGTCAAACTTTTAAGATAGTGTATGAGAACACATCAGATACCTCAGACAACACGAAATAAATCAGTGAACGACAAATGCATGTGAATGCTTTCATAGATATTTCGGAGAACATTTCACCAGTCCGTCTCCCAACATCTTTGCATTTCTGGATGCATTACAAGAAGAGCAGAAGAGAACTATCCTGAAGATGAGAGCAGCGGAGCGAAGAGTGGTCAAACGCAAGGCGATACGACAGAAAGAATCCATGCGCAAAGAACTGTTGGAAAAATATCGTTCAAATGACCTGCCTCAAAGAGACTTTCTTAGCCAGATGTGTAAAATAATGCTTCTAATGTCCAAACTGTAAATAGAGTTCTCCAGTTTTTATAATATTTTAATACGGTCTCAAACTCATAAAACACACTTTTAATGCAGCCTCCCACGGGAGAAGGTCTCAAACCCTCAAATGCAGAGAGAAAATGTGTTGAAGTATCGAATGATATCGTTGCTAAGAATTAGAGCATATAACGATTACCTAGTTGCGCGGTTCCGTGGTTTCTCCCTCAAGGCATCTCTTTGATCTGTTAACAATAGGCGGATTAAAACTGCGCGGTTCCGTGGTGTATCCGAGCCAATACATGCAAACGTTACAATGTACTTGGACGTGAGTTTGTTTGAAAAATCTAATCCATTATGGTTTATCTTTGGTTATAGTGAAGCAGAAAAGCAGAAAGAAGAAGAGAAAGATGTAAATGAAAGAGGGAGAGGAAGCGGAAGAACATCACGATACCAATAAAAGAAACAACGATAGCAGCAACCACAACAACTCAAATAAAATGGCAGTATGTGCTCATAGTATTGAGAAATATTCTGTATACATCACAAAAATGTATTTTCCATCGATTTTTTTTTGATATACTAAGACTCACAAATCAGTCTTTCTACCTCTTTTGCAGCCGCTAAAATACATAGCTACATCGATTTTATCGTTTTCCCATGCGATAACCTGTACAAGTTTGCATGCGGGCGCTGGGTGGATAAAACTTCTCTGCCAAAAAACAAGGCCATTTTCACACAGCTCGACTATGCTTCGGAACAAAATGTCCTGAGACTTAAAAGTAAGTATTTTATACTATATTATGTTAGAGAGTGTGTGTGTGTGTGTGTGTGTATGTATGTGTGTGTGTGTGTGTGTGTGTGTGTGTGTGTGTGTGTGTGTGT
>JAWQUT010000539.1:51043-69343 GCA_033807755.1 Ellobium chinense | reverse complement strand
GCCTGCCTGCCTGCCTGCCTGCCTGCCTGCCTGCCTGCCTGCCTGCCTGCCTGCCTGTCAGGAAAGTTTTCGACCAAACATTGTCTCTAACTGCCTGGTATCAAAGTGAATACTAGTCACTCTTTTTTTTTGTTTTTAACTAATGTGCTGTGCAAGTGGCTTAACCCGGTAATTTGGAAAATGCCATAATTCTGACAAATACAAGGAAGGCAAAATATTCGAAATAATGAGACACGACTGTATTGGAATGATAAGGTAAGAAAAAATACTAAATTGCTGCTTGTATTGACTTAAACTATTCATTTCCTATGGAATTAAATTTGAGCACATATTAGAAGATGGATATCATATGTTAATGTTGCAAATTTCCATCTAGGTGCTGAATAATAATAATGATGATGATCATAATTAAAAACAATAATAAACATGTCTAACAATAGTATGTTCCATTTGCATGAAAGACAATTTACTGACCCCAGTAAGTCATGTTATAAATATTTTCTGCTCAGACGAAGACATCGCTCATAGCGAGTAAAACTTGCAATAATTATAGACTATACAAACTGTCAGTGTGCTCAAAATGACACCCCAGTTCCTAATTATCTTTCGAAATTATTCGACTTTAAATTAAATAGAGTATCTCTGGGTCCACAAAGTATAGGCCATAGGCCTTGTCAATAGAACGGCATATAAGTAACTGTAATATGATATAAAGGTCGATACAAAAGTTTTGTGTGATGTAAAGTGTGTATAACGCTGCCATACAAAACTCTTATGTGACATTTCATCGATACAATGGCACGATAAATGCTGTAAGTAACTGTAGTGTAAGTAACCATGAAATGCTGTTATGAAGGTAAAATGCTGTCAGATATGTGCTCCATAATATAATATGTCTGCAATACAGGTAGAAACGCCCAAATTTGGTGTGTCAGACGCGAAATTCTACTTGAGAAATAGGGAGGACCGCATGCTAAAAGCCTATGAGAACCTCATATACCAAGTTGGAAGAATTATGGGATTTGCCAGTGATCCAGACTTAGCTCGAGTGGAAGTGGCCAAAATTGTGGACTTTGAGAAGAGTTTGGCGTCTGTAAGTTAATCCAGGGATCTCCAAGTCTGAGGCGTATTGGTCAGTGGGAATATATTAAGACGTTGGGACTTTGAGATCTCTAGCTATCCTCTATATTTTTAAATGTTCGAATTATCGTGATCCATCAGCCGAGAACGCCGCAAAGAACGGGCTTCAAAAGACACCATTTCCTTTCTCCCGTTGAAGTGCCTATTGTTATTACTAATTATTATTATTATATGCGCATGCCTAGCTCTGCCATATCGGTCCGGAAAAGATAGAACTTCAAAATAAAAGCTTTTTTAGTTTATCTATCAAATTTGAGGACAACCTTTAGGCGATTCATTTTTCCTACGGTGTGGCAACCACTAACAAAGATGTAATTACATTAGTTTTGAAAGCCAGTCCTCATCCTTCCGACGAATAAAAAAAACTTATTTGAGAAAAAAAAAATTGACATTGCAAGATTTCAGTGTGAAAACAAGCATGTCCTAGAAACCCGACAGAATGCAGGCTGAAGTTAGTACTGATTCAAAGCATTAAACATCCTGTTTTGGAATACATGTTGTCTATCTCTTCCGTTGTGTAGGCCGAAGAGCAATCAAATTTTCTAGAAGAGTTAAAAACGTTCCAGTTTATGTTTTAATGGGATAAAATCTGCAGAATGTCATCTCTTATTTTTTTTTTGACTGATGGGGTAATTCCCGTCACCTGCAGCCGTCAAACTGTTTCGTTGCGTCTGAGGCGTTCGTCTTTGATGCGTTTTGGTGCAACAGGTATTGTGTCACCTCTGGTAAGTTGTCTGTCTCATTCGCTGTGATAATGGAACCAGTATAGTTATCACTCTTTAGTAGTTTATAATCTGTGAATTCGCCTCTCAGCCATGTTATTCCATTCGTTGAATGGGGAGTTGGTCTAAAAATGCATATTTCGTAATGTCATGTTTTGTAATCGTACTTGCACTGTTTTGATTATCATGCAGCTCTGTAGCATTGACTTGCTACATGAACGTTTGCAAATCAGCAGACTCTATGAAAGGAGACAGTTGGGAATTTGCGCATTAACGATGGGATCTCTTATCATCGTAAGAATTAGATTAGCTTTGCCTTTTGAACGATACCAAAGGTGCTTTCAGCACCGCAGCAAAAAAAGTTATTCTTACGATGGTAAGAAATCCCATCGCTAATACACACGCTGTCAATTGTTGTCTACCAATTAATAATTTTACTGGTGCATGTAGAGGTTTGCCGGTGGGACTAAAATCACTCGAACTATTTTCGAAAAAATCTTTAACCATGAAAGACCTTTCACAAGTAACATTCCTGAGGTCGTCTTAAAAATCTTCTAAACCTTTTGAAATTATTTAATGTGTTTGGGAAGTTCAGGTTACTAAAACTTGTTGGCAGCTTTAATTTTACTCGCTGCATGGCAAATAATTCACACATTTTTAACTTCTCTTAACAATTTTTATCCTCAGGCCTATGCTGGGGGAGAAAACAGTGTAACCGAAAGCATGGAGCTGTCAAAGTTTTATGCCTCGTATAGTAAGGTATTGATTGTTGACTGAGACAGGAATACAAGCCACAATATTGGATCATGTGGACACAGAGGGTTGCATTTACACACAGCGCGCCAATTAGCGTGCATAAATTCGGGTGTGTGTCAATTTCCCCATTTTGTCTACGAAATTTGCCGAGCTTTCGGGTTGGACCTTTGCCCCTAACCATCAGTGTAGGCCCGTGGCAGAATCCCATTGTATTGCCCTTAACCCACGCATAAGGTCTAAACCTTAATTTAATGCATGCTACTGCTGCCTGCCTGATACGAATTTTATTTATTTGGCGGACTTTCGGCTTGGACTCTTGTCCCTTACCATCAATCTAGGTCCAGGACAGAATTCTGTTGTATTGCCCTTAAACCATGTATAAATCTAAAGCATGCTGATGCCGCTTGATACAAGCACATAACTCCCTTGACTGCGCGGGACTCTTCCATCCTGTGCTTGGTTTAGGGTTAGGGGCAGGATTAGAAAAGAGAAAGTATACATGAGAATTCCCGGACAGTCATAGTAACAAAGAACTGTCATATAATTGTTTTCTCTTACTTAACCCGTCCACTAACTTTAAACCAAGCACTAGATGGGAGAGTTCTAGGATATTGCCTACGAAATTTGCCTGACTTCGAGTTCAAATTCTGTTTGGCTCGATGTCGTGTGCAGTTGTGGCTGTGGGCTGGGTGACAAAAAATTGTAGAAACATCACTACGTGATTGGTGATGTTCGATCTCTGTGATACTGATAGTGATGACAGGGATCATGATAATGACGATAATGATGATTTCTATTCATTTACCCTAGAGTGTGTCAGTTATGTAATATCTCATGGAGGACTAAGGTTTAAATAGGCTTTAGGTGCAATTCGTATAATAATTTCTCTTTACTTATTTATTTATGCACAGTGCTAAAGCATTGATAATGATGATGATGATGATGATGATGAAACTGTTTATGTAAAAATCCTTCAAACTGCACTAAAAACAGAAGGAAAAGTCAGTTATAATGAGCTACTACTCTTCAGTGCACATTTTCAAAAGCTAGCGCTTTTTTCATCAAGCAAATGTATAACTAAAATAAATATTAGATAGCGAAGTAAACGGGAGAAAAGAAAAGAAAAGACTGCTGATGTTAAAAGCAGACAGGTAATGAAGGATGCGTAAAGACTGTGTGGGACTCTTACGCATACTGTTAAATAAAAGAGTGAATGATAAAAGGTAGGCTAGTGGTTGTACCGCATGTTCGCTCACTCTCTCTTTCTCTCCATTCACTCTGTCTCTATCTCACTGTCTCTCAAAATGTGCCGCCGTCTCAATCATTCAGTTTGAGTATAGTTCCTTCCTCTTACTCTGTACTCAGAAATACTCTTTGGCTCACGAAAAGTACAAGGTTAGTACAAAGAAATTATATGAGATCAGTTAGAAAGAGGAAGTCTGATATAAAAGAGAGCTAGAGAGCTCCTTCTGGTTGAGATAACTTGAGATAAATCATGACAGTGAACATTAATAAAGAACATAAAACAGTTGAGAATAGTCCATGTCATTGTAGTAGTCGTCGCTGTCATTGTTGAGTTTCTTTCATCCTTTCTATACGTCGCCCTATGTCATGAGTATGTCGGCTATTTTGATGCCATTAGATGTATGAGGATGGGTTAAAGAGTTTGTGGTCTCGCCTAGAAGACGTGAATTTGGACAAAATGGATGCCCCAGATGCCTCAATAATGTCTCTCATGACACTATATCAAATTTGATTATGATACAGTTTTTTCCTTGGCTGTTGAAACGTTTTAAATTAGTTAGGGGTGCGCATTTTCAGAAAATTAAGTACGGTCAATGTTTTCAGAAGAAACTTTTCGACGACCAGTCTTTGAAAGCAGTAAAAGTCAGACAGAAAGATTAAAAGTTGGAGTAAGAAGAATAAGTGAGTTTTTGCAGCGAACAATTCGGAAAGTGCAAGCTGAGGGGTGTGAGTTCGTGCAATTTTCTCAAAATGCGGTACCCCTGCCTAAATTGGAATCCTGTCATTTGCAAAAGGAATAACTTTATCATAATAAAATTTAATGTAATGACATGAGGGACACTGAAAAAAAAAATCTGGTGTATTCATTTTGCCAAAATTCGAGGCCTCAAAGTTTTTGATTCACCCTGGTATCATTAGCGTTGACTTAGACAAAAATTAGTTTGAGAAAAAACTTTGTTATCATGGAGAGGTCGACCAAACTCTTCAGAATTTATAGGGAACTTACATAATGTTGAGCTCATCCATTAAACTGGCTTTAAAGGGACAAGGATAGATATTTGCTTCATGACCTGAAAAATCCATATTATTTTTGTTTCAAAACTTTAAACCGTGCACATTTTTCTTCCGTCCGACAATTTCAAAGAACACTCTTGGGGATTGTCGAGATTTTCAGCCTGCATACGCCGTCATTATTCGTGCTGCCTGACATCATAGAGCGAGAAAAGCTAGCAAACGATTAGTGCAAGTGCATGCGCAAATCATCTAAACCAATCGTCTGGTAGCCTTTCTCACTTTTTGACATCACGCGCGCAGCACAATTGATGGCGGCACGCGGAGGTGCCGATATTCCTGCGGTGTTTTTTCAGACGCTGTCAGGTGAAAGGAAAAATATTCACGGTTTAAATCTTGTGAAAAAATAATGTGGATGTATTAGACTGTGGGGCAAATAGCAAACCCCTGTCCCTTTAATGATACCAATATTTGAATTTGACTTGATTTGTGGAATATGACTCGCTACGTCAACACAGGCTGTGTGTTTAACATTCATTACCCTTAATATTAATATTATATCTGACAGCATTTTAACTGGAGAGAATACCTAGGCAAAATGATGTCGTTGCCGGAAATAGGAATAAGTGACCTCACCGATGGAGAATTCATTACAGTGCACTCTCCTAACTTCTACCTCAAGATAGATAAATTGGCATCGAAGAGGTATATTAGCAAGACACTGTAAATAATAGAGAGCATGAGACTGAAATACGAAAGGAGAGAAAGAAGGAAAAGGAAAAGGCTGTCCGCAAATGAATATTCCATCATGAACTCTTGTTGAAAATTCATAACATAATATATGAACGCACGAAACTCACGATGTTGTTTTTTTTTAATAACAAAAATAGTGAATTTTCACAGTGAAATTTTGTGAAGTTCACTTTTCGAGTGCATGTGACCAACTTACTGATCATATATTATGGGCTTTGTGTCTGATTACGCGTGACTGTGGTTCCTGGATACAATCAATAATGTATGGCAAATGAAAGTCGATTGTCACATATTTATGATCATTGAAAGAGCAGGCAGAGGTAGGAAGGGATGATGTTTTTACGATTGTCTTTATTTGACAAGGTTAATAATATTGTCACGCTCATTCCACATTTGGCTGAGTCCTTTTTTGATGATTTGAGTCGTTTATATTAGCCTACTACGATCTTCCATTTGTCTTCTTTTTTCTTAATAAAGCAAATGTAGATTTTTGACTCGTTATTATATCCGTGTTTTACAAGCTAAACCATATCTGCCTCATTGTCTTGCTCTGAGCATCAGCGTGAGAGCGCTAAATTTCTCAAAACCTCGATAAATGACCTAGGCAAATGTGGAATGAGCGTGAAGATCCAGATTTGTTTCCGTTCAGTTCGGCAGAATGTGTTCTAAATGTGTATTACTTCATATTAATAATCAGATAATAAGTTGTACATCATATCAATTTCTAGCAGACTGAATTTTTAACTGGCTCTCATAGACCAGTTTATGTGACATTTAAACTTGGAAAAAAATTTCTCATGAGTTTCTTCTGAAACATTGTTTGGCAGTGTATATATATACTTTTTTTTTGGTTTTTTTTTTGTGCAGAGAGCTCGCCAATTACTTGTTGTGGCGCTTTGTTTATAGCATAATGGGCACCCAGGGAGAAAACTACTTGACGTTAGGATACATTTTTGATAAGGTCAGTCATCATTAATGGCGGCTTGTCAATAAGTGCAACCTGTGTAGTGCAGTGCCGCGTTAAGTTTAGCTCAGAAAGTAAAGAAATTATAATCCACTTCCAAAAACTATAGAGGCTAAGGAAACCCTGGTCCTTAGTTCTACGTAGTTCTCTTGTCGCTAAGTGAACTTACAGAAGAAGGGAAGAAGGTCAGATTTCCGCGATCTTGACGTCTAACGGCTACAGCAAAATCCCTCTCACATCGGACAACTAAATGCACATTAAGCCCTAAGCGGTTAGGATGAGTTGATTTTTTGTCAGACGCTGAAACGGCATGACTATATAGGAAGATATAAAAGCATATGGCTGAGATTGAGTAGAATAAAAAAAAGGTAAAAAATAAAAGGTTTGATGATCAGAAATTTACAAGACACAAGTACATTGGATACATTACATTACATATGTTCAGATGGATAATTTGATTACGTAGTCCCTAGACACTTACCATGCATCATATACCAAACAAATGTACCGGTTAACGAAATGACCGCCAACGATTCTGGATCAAGTGATTTAATTAATTTACTCAATCTCTTATGTGCACACTGACAGCCTGGATGAAATACTGCGACCTTTGCCAAAGACGCTGCTAACGTAAAAAAACAAAACCTGGTAAAGTGTTATTGCTGACAGTCGAAATCAAGATTTTCTCCCATTGTCACCATTAAAAGTCAGGAAGAAGAATGTACGAATCAGAAGGTTTTAGTGGGTTTACTTGGAATCATCACGTCAGACAAGACGTGTCTACATAGTAACAAGCAGACACTCTGCAAATATGATTGCTGTGCCTTGATCAGCGAATTAGTAAACTCTAGCGTGGTGTGATTTATGAGGTCTGTGCCAAATCGGTTTCAAAAAGTAATCACGGATAACAGTAATCAAGGTAATCGTTTTCGCGGGTACCGGCTTTTACCCGACTGCTTGATTCCTACTTGGTTACACGCGCTAAGGTAGCGGTATTATATTCACTTTAAACCGCATACATTTTCCTTCTGCTTGACCATTTCTGAGAAAAAAAAACGCAGGAATGTCGGTTTTTACCCATTGTACGCCGCCATTACATGTGTTGCGTGACGTCATAAAACGAGAAAAGCTAGCAGACGATTGGTGCAGATAGATGCACAAACTGTCTGAATCGTTCGTCTGCTAGCCTATTTGAATCTCGCTTTTTTAAAGTCACGCAGCACGAGTAATAACGGCATATGCAGGATGAAAATTGCAACATTCCTGCAATGTTTTTCAGACACTGCCATGCAAAACGAAAAATGTTCGCGGTTCAAATTTTATAAAAAAAAAATAATGTAGACTTATCAGGCTGTGAAGTAAATAACTACCCCTGTCCATTTAAGAGGTGACCATTAGAGGAAAGACTGTCGCTGTGGTTGTGTCTGTAGCTCATTGTGTTAATGGGAATACATATTCTGTTGCTTCGATCCAAATACGGCTAGACTGGAGGCAGCTTGGCCGTGCGGCTTGTGAGTGGTTCTCATAAAATGAAACTACTGTTACGAAACTACGACTTTTGTTTACCTCGTAGGAAATTGGTTTACAATGTCATAAAATATTACTCATCTCATTCATAATATGAACATATTGAACAATACACATCGTACATATTATTATAAATACCTAATATTACGAATGAAATGCATAACAAAGTCATTGCTGTTTGCCCGCGGTGTAGTGCCTGGTTCTCCTCCCTCCTCTTCCAAGCTCTAAAGCCATGTACACATTTACACGTGAGTCGAGTGGGGAAAGGGAACCCAAAGCCATAACAACGTAAACCACCGAGAGTCGAAATCACAGACCTTAGACTTGACTGCCTGTAGTTTTCAATGCGACTCACAAACCACCTGGCCACGCTGCCTCATAAAATGAAAACTGTAAAGTTAAGGATTTGTGAGTTCGACTCCAGGGCCGGGCTTACTTTTACATTGTTGTGCCCTTGGGGAAGATACTTTACCCCATTTCCCCTCAAGTGTGAATAATTACCTGTCTTTGAGCCGATTAGAGGAGGAGGTGGGGGGAGCAGGTGCTTCACTGGGGTGACTAACAATGATTGTGTCTTTAATTTATTTGTGATGATGAAGCAGTATTATGTGCACTTTTGTATGTGTATTTATTATCATGGATGAGATTTATAACACTGAATGGCAATGGAAAGCATAATCCCTTCGGGAAAAATAAAGGCTGATTTTATCCATTTTCATCATCTTTTAATATTTAACATTAATTTTTGTTCTAATGAGTTATAATGCCTACTTTAGTGTTCCAATTCAAAGAAATCAAGGTGCCGCTTAATGAGTAACATTCATGAATGACAAGGGAAATGCTTATTTTTTGGCTTGGCTTAGTAATTTAGACTGAGAAATCTGTTCAGGTTTTCACTTACGGCAAGAGACGCGGTTTGTCCACAGTTGCGGGCATTACTGCTCATGATTTACTGCAGAAGTGATGTTTTCGCCAGGATCTAATTTTCACCAACTTTGCGAGTTAGCAAATTACTTCCTGTGACAAATGTTCCATTTACAATGGCTTACTTCTGATACAGAATTTTTTTATTTCGACAAGAAAAACGTAAATTTGGTCATTAAAATTACTACCACTTATTATTGTCATCTGAGAGCTTACGCATTAACGATAAGGTGTCTTACCATCGTAAGAGTGCTAAATACACTCTTAGCAGAGTTTATACGATGTCCCCAAGTTTTATGCTTATGTGAGGAAGCGTGGCTGAAGGGTTACGGCTTTGGGCTGAAGGCCTAAAGACCACTGGGTTCGAATCCCGTGCACAGTCGAGCTGTAAGTGCCTTTGGAAAACATTTCATTGATATTTTTTCTCTGCTCACTCGTCTGTAAAATAGGGACCTGGTTATAGGCAGTGGAAGATGTTGTCAGAAAGCTAGTGATCAGAGTCTATAAATGGCAGCAGCACTGTATGCCACCTGGGGAATCAAGAAAGCCCGAGAGTGATCAGGCCTGCTGGAATAATAATAGTGTCAAGTCGCGTTAGCGGGCATTAACCTGGATACGAGACTGCTGCATTATTATTACTATCACTATTATAATTAGTTATATTACTACTATTACTATTATTTTCCTGTACCAATTTTTGGACATAACTTTGATAAAATAGTCTCTCTTGTTCCAGATGTTGACCAATAGGACCTCACGAGTCAGCAGATTTGTAAAGTGCACCAAGTACACCGAAGAGAATCTTGATCTGGCTGTGGGAAGGATGTTCGTCGATCAATACTTTGATGCCCAAACAAAGGCGGCCGTAGGTTTTACATATCATACAGTGAGGGTGAATAAAAAGATCTCGGCCTCGCTCAGAAAATATTATGACATGAATTTTGACAAAAAGCATATATCAACATGTTTTGTGATTTGCCCCATCACGAGACACCAAAACTGTTATGATAAGACTTTTTTTTCCTTCGCAAATAATGAGAATCATAAGTAGCACTAAAGCCGGGTTTAGTCGCTCTGATTAAAATTTCGGGTGATGAGATTGACGGTTTCAGTCGCCACTTCCAACTTTGGCCTATTTTTTTTTTCAAGTGCTGAACCGAACCTCCACGAGTTTTAGACAGAGATATAGACCGTGTCCAAATTTGTCCAAGCATTTGGAAAGCACTTGTGTATTCCGGGGTCATTGTAAAGCCTCCAATGCAGGGCATGCAGACTGGTGCAAAGTATTCCTAATATGAGAAAGAAACCAATTTAATATTGCCTTTGGGCAATTCCAGCAAAATGCCACATCAGTTACACAAATTTCTGAAAAGCTTTGACTTTACAGGAATTAGTTTCTGGTTGTTTTCAACAGGTTACAGATCTGTGATGGGATTGGACTCTTTTTTTTTCCTCTATGGGCTATGTTAACATTTTGAGCTGCCCTCTGAACCCAAAGTTTTAGCTTTCACCCAGACCTATACTAGATTGAAGCTCATTATGTGGCCCAAATTTTAAGACTGACCCAACCCTAGCAAGCGCATTGAAATTTTGAGCTTGGTTGCTATTTGTAAACAGAGTCTACCATTTTCACTGGTCAACGCCAAACCCATCCTCTTCCGCCTGAGCACACCATCATCGACCTGGCAGTTCCAGCACAGGGCTAAATAGTGCCTGGCAAAATAAAGTAAAATGGACAGTTTTCCATGATATCAAAATNATTTGCCCCCCCCCCCCGGAACCCTTATCACTTGAAGCAGGGCATACCAAAAAAAAAAAGGAAAAAAAGGGAGATGAAATATAACCTCTAAGTAGTAGGACCCAGTAATCAAAGTACAATTACAGGCCTGTAACCAACAGGAATTTATTTAGGCTTTAAATGAAAACCGAAACAGGTTGCTGAAGAGTCAAAGACTTTCAGAAAATAGCATAACTGATGTGGTATTCTGCTGGAATTAGGCTTAGGAAAACTGTTGCCATTTGGTCTAAAATAAGGAATATGTCCGACTACAAAGAAACTTGGTCTACATCAGTTTATTACGGATGTGACGTTCTCACTTAATATACACTAAAGTCGATACAGCAACACAGACGCTTATTCGTCTTAGGCGAGCACGACTTTACGTCACTGCGCGTTAAATAGATCTCGATAAACACCTGACTCAGTTCCAAAACTGCGTCGTCTTTATATTAGACTTATCAATATCAAAAGTGGGGTTTGTATGGATACAAAGAGAAACATAATTATCACAGCAGGCATTTGGGACGAGAGAGTTTGGAGGTATGAGGCAGATGAAATACTGTAATATGTTCACTGGGGACAGTATACGGTTTTTCTCCTCTATCTTTTTAATGTAATTAGTCTGTGTGAAGCTAAATTGCATTCCTGTCCCATCAACAATGTATGCAGTTTGTAATTCATTATATTTTCGTCATTTATTAATTCCTTGGTTGCTTGCATTATTTTGCACACACTCTTTCACTGCAGCAAATTCATAATACGTTGTCTGGTTTATTCGTTTGTTTAATTACCATAATATGTTAGATCTGTTGTTCAGAAACTGAGTTCAAATTAAGCTGAATTAACTTAAGAAAACGCATGAAGGAGAGTGACGCCAAATTATACATGCTCTATACAGTGAGATATGTTTGTAATATATAATAATATATCCAATTTCCCGACTGCACGTATCCTAGGCTATGGAAATGGTTACATACATTAAGGATGCGTTCAAAGAACTCGTGAATGACCTTGACTGGATGGATTCAGAAACAAAGAAAGCTGTTCAAGAAAAGGTAATGGCTGTTTTTACTAGACTAGTGGCCGGTTTCTGCATCTTGATGTGCTTGATATTGGTACAACTCCCTGTGTCCACAGCCCTATGTATGAACAGCTCTCTGTATCCTCGGCCCTTTGTGCCCACGGCCTTATGTGTCCACGCATTACATATCTACATCACCATGTGTCCACGGTCTCATGTATCCACAGCTTTACATGTCCTCGGCCCAATGTGTCCACAACTCTTGTGTTCACGACCGTATATATCCACAGCCCCATGTGTTAACAGCTCTGTGTGTGTCTAAGGTCTTCTACTTGCGTCTGCAGACAGAAGGTCGGCCGGCCTATTGCGCATGTGCGGAAAAAGCGATCAGCTGTGTTTACATGATCTCGAGCGAGGCCGTGTGAGTGTAGGTTACCAGTAGCCTAGACTAGTCTAGTCTGCATCTCTAAATTATCAGGAAATTCGATTTCTAAGTTTTCTAAGTGTGCAGTCTTGTTGCACAGTGACTCTGTTAATCAAACCGATCCACAATCCCACATTTGTCGGTAATTGCTGAGGTTTAGACTATATTCAGAGCTGACCCAACATTTAATACGCGCTGTCTATCTTATTCTTTCGATATTTTATGTCTGACCTGTTTTCCAATGTAAACACAGCTGATTGCTGTTTCCGCACATGCGCTTTAGGCCGGCTGACCTTCTGCCTACAGATGCAAGTAGGTCTTCTGTGTTCACAGCTTTATAACTCCATAGTTCTAGCTGTGCACGGTCTCAAGTGTCCACAGCAGAGCTCTACGTGTCCAAAGCTCTAAGTGTCCGCGGTTAATGTCTGTATGTGTCCACAGCCCTTCATGTCCACTGCTCCTTATGTAAACAGCTCTATGTGTTCACGACCTTTTGTGACCGTAGCTCTTTGTGTCCACAGCCCATTATGTCCACAGCTAAGTGTGTAGCGTCCGACACTCTGGCCCTGCGATTTATTCGCTTGCATGATAATAACCTACTTTTCCCTTGGAATAAGTCGCTACATGCCTACACAGACAGCCATACACTCATACACAAAAAAACAACAACAATGAAGGCGAAGTGACAGGCAGCTACACTCACTCGTGCCCGTAACTCGTCGCCCATGTCACGAAAAGGCGTGTATGACATTTTGGATGTTTTGAGCTGAGACTACTTTCCAAGAGCCCAAAGCGTTTGGGCGTATGTTATCAATTCTAAGTCTCATTGAAACTTTTAAGAGCTCTCCTGAAAAAGTAGAAAATGTCGCATACGCCCCTTCGTGAGTTGCCAAACATAATTTCTTGGCACGTCATGTCATGGATACATAGATGAATTCCGGTTTCACCTGAGTAATGGACACACCGGCCTTGATAGGACACATTGAACCTTGGATAAAGCGATTCCAGGACTCATCCACTTGCTTCCTTGAGATTCCTTATGGTTTCAGGCACCTATTATAAGGCCAAATCACTCACTTTGTACATTGCCATTAATCCGCCAATATATAAAATCACCCATTTTGGTGCCCTGCCAGCCAATGTCAGGGTGTAGAATTATGCAAAAAGACCTGTGATCTAGACAAAGCATCCAATTTTTAAGTTTCAAGTACAATTTGAGCGTTGTAGATGTAAAATTAAAGTGTGTTAGACCTACGTATTAGCACGCGGTCAAAACCAGCCTAATAAATATAATTGGAGCTCAAATCAGAATGTGGGGTGACTATTTTTGAAAGAGATTCGCGAAAAATTTTAAGCAGTGATCCCCTTTTTCTTTCCCTTAAGAGATCGGGCAATAGAAATACTTTAACCTCCATGGGAAAAATATTCCCAAATCACAGTTTGTAGAATTACATATTTTGTTTTGTTTATGGGGGCCGAAACAAAAAAGGGCTGACACAAACAAACAAACAAACAAACAAACACACAAAAAGGTGCCAGTAACCTTATTTGCTACAGTCGTGGCTTACTGCTGAAGCTTGTTTAAATCTGGTTGTATACCTTATATTCGCAGAACAAGCTCATGACCATTGGACTTGGCTATCCTGATGAAGTGCTAAATGGCACATACCTCGAGGAATATTATGCAAAAGTATGAAAAAACGTGTACGAATGTCTTAAGTACTTTGTTGTTCTTGAATGATGTAGTTTGAAAAATGCGCTTCCAGTAGAGCGTTCTTAAGTAGTAAACTATAACAAAGCTCACTTTTGGTTTAAGCTAAGCGTAGATTAAATAGTAATGACTCTGCAGCATCAAACTATCGCATTTTAAATATCGCATGAGTCAATCATATTCTGCTGGCAGTGGAAAAGCAGAAAGCAGTAGTAATATTGTTGGAGTTCCACCTTGAGATTCGGATGACCGTGCATGCGTAATGACTGAGTACGGTCCATTGGAATCGATTGTGCATACGGTACTGCGGATGATTGATAAATTTTAATGTTGACAGACCTCCACACTGAGTGCAATTGATGTGCAGTCCGAACTAATAAGCACAGCTTCAGACAGAAATATCCCTCAAAAATATGGACTGGAGACTTGAATCAAATGAATTCATATTATCATAATAATGATACTAATAATATTAATATATTGCATTTATATAGCGCCCATCCCTGCACATACAGGCTCTGGGCACTTTACATAGAGAAATAAACAAAAGTGATATAATATTCAGCTTACACGCCCAGGTATACTATACTCTGCACATATATACTACAATGCAGTTGTATGATAAAAACAATATTTGATTTCGCCGTCAATCAAGATATTGTTTAAACAAATGCGTTTTGAGAAGTTTCTTAAAATTACTTAAGTTATTTACTTTACGAACATTCATAGGCAGTTTATTCCTATGGTGAAAGCCTTTTCTCCAATTTTTTTTTCATGTCTGCTTTTGGTACGAGGAGACAGCATGCATTTTCGAACCGTAATGATCTAATGGGCTTGTGCTCAACCACCAGGTCCGATATGTATGCAGGCGGACTACGAGTTATGGTCTTACAACAGAAGGTGGCAATCTTATACTCAATTCTAGCTCTGACTGTTAACCAGTCAAGTCATTTTAAGAGAGGCTGACTGGGCTCTTGCTTACACTACTGACATTTATTTCGCAGAAGTGTCTTTCAGCACGATTTAGGATGATGGTGACACAAGATTTTTCTTTTATTATATGTATCACATATATTGATTAATTTTCTGAACCGACCAGATATTCAAATTTATTCGAAGTCGGCATTTGAGTTAGTGAGATGTCAGACGACATGTTCCTTAGAGGCTGATGTGCAGGTTCAGCATTTGCAACAAACTCATACATTTCATTGTTTCTACGTTATTCACTCGTGAAATTTTGAAGACATTATCTTCTTTCATAAAATGCATAATAATTGTTATGAAAGAATAACCTCCTTTTGACTACTGGTCTTAATTATTATCCAGGAATCCGTTTCTGTCAAGTACAGTAAAAATTACGTTGCCCTTCCCCCACCCGAGCCTCGACCGAGTCTCAGCCGGTTTCAGAACGCCCAACTTTTCAGTCCGTGCCAAAAGTGATGACATGGTTGATTGTTATTCCCCTATTGGTGCTTTTTATGAACTAAATTATGGTGATTGGTTGGTTGGTTGCTTGCTTGCTTGCTTGCTTGGTTGCTTGGTTGGTTGATTGATTGATTGATTGATTGATTGATTGATTGATTGATTGATTGATTGATTGATTGATTGATTGATTGATTGATTGATTGATTGATTGACTGATTGATTGATTGGTGGGAGCTTTGCATGCGTTGTTTCTCGTGGAGCTCTGGTGATGCTTACTGAATGTTGTTGTTATATTTCCGTTTGTAGGTCAGCTTCGAAAAGGATGATTTTTTTGAGAATGTCCTGAAAATTCGTGCAGAAAAATTCTACAACAACAGGAGAAGTCTGAGGAAACCAGTCGATAAGAACAAGTAAATTTATATGTAACTGAGAGAGAGAGAGAGAGAGAGAGAGAGAGAGGGAGAGAGAGAGAAAGAGAGAGAGAGATCGAGATCGAGAGAGACAGAGAGAAGGGAGAGAGAGGTGAGGGGGAATCGTTTACCCATCTCAGTATCTGTAACAAAGTCGCTACATTTATTCTGACGGTCCTTTAAAAAAGCACAGGAAAAGGACTGGGGCACAAGCATGCGACAGATAGAAATGAATAGATATTGTGCAATGATTTACTTGATGAGCAATACTGAACCTGAGGGAAGTCAAACCGCCAGATGTACCCGCGGTGCCAACCAGTGTCAAGTAAACTAGCGTAAATGTGTTGTAAGGTAATTATTAGGTTTAAGCATGCATGATTTAAGGGCTCCCAGTGTTCCTAGGGCTTGTATTGGTTGTTACGGGCAGAGATCGTACCCCGGAATTCTAGCAACGTTCGTAAATGAAGTCGAGAAGCTGACACATTCCCGAAGTTACGCATGCTGATTGGCTGAAGAATAGCGTGTCTTGAACAACCGGCGTGCCATAGGCACGTAGTTGTTGACAGCATGTACTTACGTGCTGATCGCTGTCTTTGGAGAATATAAGTATCCTACCGGTGATGGCGTTTAGCGGCATTTAGGAAATAGCTGGTAATTCTGTAGATTTTGTTTTACCCATCGTCGTCATTTTGTTGTCAACATCATCATTTACAAAACAGAAGATCATCTCGAACTAGGCATTACAGAAACACTTTTAAACACTCAATTTTAAGTTCCAAATTTTTGGACCTTTGGTCGCACTGGATATAAATAAGTAAGGAAAAGAAACTTATAACAATTTAAAAAATTTAATACATTAATTTTCGGGCTGGCGTCCCCTCTTTAGATGCAGAAAATCTATGAAATGGCACGAGAAAAGGAAATAAAATTGTGATCAGCAGTCATGAAAATTAATAAGCTTGAACAGACACAAATACCTAACATCGAACGGAACGAAGGCGAACACAAGCAATGAAGGTGAACAGCTGATCAGGACTAAATATACACCAATTTCTTTTCCACTAAACGAAAAAGAGTAACTATTTACTATCACTATCTCAAACACGCGTACTTTTACTGCCACACTCAACCGCCACCAACCCCCTCCCTTGCCCCCTCCACCCCCACACACACATACACATAATCCCACACATACATCATCACCACCAGTTTTCATCATCATCACCACGCCGACCATTCGATTCCGTTCCTCTCTCCTCAGAATATTGTTCTCTGCAGCAACAGTCAAGCCCTTCTACCATCCCTTGCACAATGCGATAAGTAAGTACTAGACAAAGATTGATACGGTACAGTGGGACCTCACCAACTCGAACGTCGTGTACTCGAACACATCACATACCTGTTGCCATAAGGAGACAGCGTAGCCCTGTGACTTGTGAGAGGTTTTCATAAACTGAAGACTGTCAAGTCTAGGTTTGTGGGTTCGATGATCGGGCCGGGTGGTTAATGCTGTGGTGTAGTTGGGAAAGACACTTCACTGCTATTTCCCCACTTTACTCAGGTGTGGACGAGAAACTGGGTTTTAGAACTTGGGGAGGAGGGACGCGCACTGCGGCGACTAGCAATGACTTTTTAATAGTTTTCATTTGTAACACTGTGTATTTATTTGATAATGTATACTGCTCCATGCTGATATGCATTATAAATGACATGCAGAACACTATCAGATGAACAAAAGTCATATTCTAATATCTGCATAGTCCCTTCTTCATCTTTGTCTGCATTCCTCAATCAAGCAGTGATACTATGCTGACTCAGGATCTGTGCCGTCCACCCAGCTGCAGGCCGCAGGTTTACAAGGATCCCTTCATAGCTTTGTAGCAACTGTAGCTTCCGCTAGCCAGAACTGTTTTCTTTGATCAGCAAAGACAGCACATTCTTGCAACTTTTCAGTTGGTTGTTTTTTTTTTAATTTCGCTTTCATCAGAGTGTAAATTTACTCGTGAACTCGAAATAATGGACTGGTACCGTGAAATCTGATTTTGTGATGTCCTGCAATATTACAGTGATTATATAATCAGTAACAATGGCAGTGTGTTTTAATTTGCAGTCCTTTTACAAAGGAATCTGCACCGATTTGGGGGGAGACAAGCTTACCCGGAACAAAATGGGTTGGGAAGAAAACTACAGTAATATAGGGCGAATCGCTTTTGTATGATGATAATAATAATAATGAAAAAAATGATAATGATAACAATAAAGTAAGTTGTAAGAATAATAATAATCATGTAAGTTGTAATAATGATTGAGTCATGTAAGTTGTAATAATAATAATCCTGTAAGTTGAAATAGTAATAACAATGATAATAATATTGTAAATTTATACATGTACTAATATAATTTGTTATAGTAATGATAAGCATGAGGTTTATGAGATCCAGGCATTGCCCACTTATGGGACTTCACAATATTATCCCCCCCCCCCCC
>JAWQUT010000539.1:40139-51032 GCA_033807755.1 Ellobium chinense | reverse complement strand
CCCCCCAAACTCCCAAATCATTCAAGGACGTTTCCAGCTCCTCGGGTTCATAGCGCCACTGTTTTCAGTCGCTGATCACGAGTGTTTCACAATATCTTTTCTTTCATTGCAAATAGCCAGTATCCATTTTACAGACGGACATGTTGAAGACATCGTGAATGAAAGGCGTTCCCAAGCACAGCGTTAGCACGACGTGATTCAAACCATAATCTGTTTCTCCACTTTACATTCCTTGTTTGTATCACTCCCTTTCCGCAAAGGAGAGAGTAGGAGAGAGATAGGGAGCGAGAAAGAAAAAGACGGAATGACGGACAGACGGACAGACGGATGAATAAGTAGACGAATGGCAGCGCAGACGGGCAGAACTGTCATTGGGAAAACAGACGGGTAGATAGGTAGTAGATTAGTAGGCAGATAAGTAGGTGGGTAGCTGGAGAGATCGGTGGGAAGTAGGCCGGTAGCCAACTAGTTTAGCAGGCCAAATACTGTACATGTAAACTTTCCTCGTTCATTATTTCTGTAATAGCTACTGAAGAACCGCACAACGGTAGCATTATCATCATCATTATCATTTTCAACATCAGCATCATCATTATCTTCAACAGCACCACCCATTGTTTTTGTGGGCTTGTCTGGTTGTTTCCAGTGGAGTGCGGTATAGATAGGTTAGTGGAGTCACCACATGAAGTAGATGGAAACCCTCAAAATTTAACTCAGTGTCATTTTGCTCTTTTCAGTTGTTCCTGCTGGACTTTTACAGCCTCCATTCTACTCCAAGGCTTACCCAAAGTAAGATGATTTAATTCAAATGATACAATGTGATTTAGTATGCTGGGAAGGGTAGTGTGACCTTATGCACCTCCTGTGTCGCTGTCAGGGGCGTAGCGCGAGGGTCGAAACCAGGTAGGCAAACTCAAACTCGCATAGTGCTAGGCGAATGATTGTCTTTTTACCCCAACGTCACTCTACATACACATTAAGTAGAGACGCGGTATCATGCATGACACAAGGTAGATTTATATAGCAAAGTTTTGCTTTACTATCTAAACCAGGAATGCTGCACAATAACAAGGCAATATCAAGCAACAACAACGGCAACAATAACAACATTTTTGACCTATTGTTTACTCCTTATAGATTGGGGGGGGGGCATGTGGGGAAAATAATTAAGGACGGTGTCGAAGAAAAAGGATAATTCTTTCATCAACTTTCTTCCGCAGCAAAGAACATAAGACATTTTTTTTTTTAATTTTAGGTGTCTGGCTTACCTCATAATTGAGAGTGTCTTTTATTCGTCGCATGTCGCAGGCAAACAGCCAAGTATACTAGCAGTTTAAATTAAATCCATCTTGCCCAAAATGATACAGTTTCAGGGTATAGATCTAGACTTTAGACCTAGATCTATCTAGTCTAGCCTATGAGCACCAAAACAAGAAAACACACAGGCAGTAGCTAATCCACACGACCCAATTCCAAGTCGGTGAATGAAAACAGGGGAAGTCATTCATCTAACTTCTTTCTTTACGGCCTCGTTTCTCTTCCGTAGGCATTTAGAATTTTGCCTATAGGCATGGAAATTCTAACACTGCTCGTGGATGTTGCTGAGGCTCAGTCTGGGTTAAAGTGCTGATTTTGTCGCATAATATAGTAGAAGAGGAGCTGCCGGCGAGTGAACTTGTGTAGTCAAAATCCAAATTGACTACTTGGCTAGCTAAAGTGGGCTGCGCTTGGGGCTCAGTCGGGGTGCAAGTACCATTGTTGTGATAAAGATTTCAAGCGATTTGTGCAGCGGTTTTTTTCGGCATTTTGGAGGTGTTTGAGGCTCAGTATGTTACAAGGCGGCGAATTAATAATGGGCTATGAGCACTGACATTTATTTCAATATTTTTTGGTAGTTTGTTTTTGTAAACATTTTATGAGGCCTTTTATTTTCTAAGCGGTAGTCAATGACTATTTGACTACCATTACGCTACGCCCCTGGTCGCTGTCAATTTTCGCATACATCTGCGTCATAGAGCCCTCTCAGCTATTATGCAAATATATGCACATCGCCACGAGCAGCAAGTATTATTTGCGGTAGTGCAGAAAATTCTGTGTCTTTGTGCATCGTAAAACTCACTTATTCCACTGCAGGTCATGTCCAAATTTTGCATGACATTTTGCTTTTTTTTTAATGGCTATTGTGCTGAGGATTTAAATTTCTTTAATACTGTCGATTAGCAAGCATTTTGAGAGGAATAACTTGTAGAAAAATCTGCAAGTGTTGGCGTTATTATAAATTACCGTAAAAAGGGTCCATTACTGGCACTATGGAACTACAAATTTACTACAATGGAGTCATAGCTCTCTTGTCTATCTTTACAAAATTCTCGCTGACGCTGCGAAATTGTGCAAATTCGTGTGCACTCTATTCCTTTGTAAACATTTTTGTCTGGTAGCCACCTTGCTTGAAGCTGTGCCATTACCATGCCCACTACTACTACCGCTGTGACGCTTCGATTTTTTACTTTCTCACTCGTCACATGGGGTATACCCGGAAATGATACATACGGTCCATTGTATAAAGCAGTCGAGTACCTTTCTTTGAAAAACGGTAGTAGTACTTTGAGGTTAACTTTTTGATCTTTGGATGTTAAATAACTTTTCTAAGAAGTTGAACGTTATAATCTCATTTACTCTTGAGGGGCTTAATGTCTTTTTAGATTTTAAAAAAAAAATGATACTTTGTGAACGCTACATACTTTTTTTATGGGCTTGCTGCGCTTGGAGACCTAGGAAAGAAAGTGTGCTGGACTTTTACAGCCTCCGTTCTACTCCACGGCTTACCCAAAGTAAGATGATTTAATTCAAATGATACCAATGTGATTTAGTATGCTGGGAAGGGTAGTGTGACAAACAGCGTGCACAAACAGCATTTAAAAGAACAGCACTGTGCTGTTCTTTTAAATGCTGTTTGTGCACGCTGTTTGTCACACTACCCTTCCCAGCATACTAAATCACATTGGTATCATTTGAATTAAATCATCTTACTTTGGGTAAGCCGTGGANTTGTTGTTGTTATTGTTGTTGTTGTTGTTGTTGTTGTTGTGGTGTGTCTCTGGTTTTGTTTCCAAACATTTTGGAGAATTAGAGTAACGTGATACTATTTCGCACTCAGGTTAACTATTAAGCAGAGTTAGAGTAGCATATGTATTATTTCGAACTCAGGCCAAAATAGTTCTTTGGGATTAAAGTAGCATGGTATTATTCCCACGCGGAGCAATTTCGCCTTACTCAACACATCGCCAATTTCAATTGACGATAATAATATTAACAAAATATAACCATCCTTCAATGATGATTTCATCTTGAATGAAAAGACCAACTGGTTTTATATATATATATCCCGATCGACCCAGGAATAATTTTGGCAGAGCATTTAAATAATTGAAGGCAGTTTTTCCCCTCTTTTGCAATGCATGTATCAGGTAATGCAGTTCATTAAGGCCTCTGAATGTGTACGCGTATATAGGGTACGATTATCACAAGTCAGATAGGGCAGGTTGGTTTTGATTACCACGGCATTATAAAAAGTTAGTACTCTTGCAACCAGTGATTCAACTGGATTCCAGTCGTCTGAAGGTTTAAGACTTGAACTCCTATAGATTGACTAGAAACTTGTATTTTGCAACTTGCATGATAAGACTTGGCATGATTTGATCTAGTAAGACTTGACTTGAGACTTGTTGTATGTCACTTGCATGTTAAGACTTGACATGATTTGCTCTAGTAAGATTTGACTTGAGACTTGAAACCTAGTGACTTAGACTTGACTTGAGACTTCAGTTGTAGAATCTTGACTTGACTTTAGGCTTGACAATAGTGTCTTGCCCACGTCACTGCATGTTGATGATGGGTTGCAAAACATTCTAACATAAAGACGGCCACACTAATGCTGCATGGACTAATTTTATCTTGATGGGGCCCAAAAAAACTTGTGAGAATACGAAGGGGGAAGGGGCTGTGTCCATCTTGACAGGTTTATAGCTCCTTTTTTAAAATCTTTTTCTTGTCACTTTCAAAAGGTCAGAGATACAACAAAAGCGGAAGTTTCAACAAGGGGGCTGAGTGCATGGAGAAACAGTATGGAAACTATTTTGTACCAGAAGCCAAGATGAAAGTGAGTTTGTCCATGACGATTGTACATGAAACTGTAGGTTGCCCTGTAGGTCTGCTTGTCTGCCTTCCTTCCTGCCTGCCTGCCTGCCTGTCTCTCTGTCTTTTGATCTGTCGATCCGTCCGTTTCTCTGTCATCTCCATTCACTTATTAGCAGTCAGAAATGATTAGTGCATTTGCTCTGTTACGGTGAAACCTGTTAATAATGGCCATGACTTTAACAGGGAAAACAAGCCATCAAAAACAATTAGACTATGCCTAATATCAACATCCTCAGCGTCACAGGAAAGCTGTAACAGTAATAACACTAAAAAATCCCAACATCAGGATTACAGAATGAAAAAATCCATAAGAGCATTTATAAGGATATTCGGGATTTTGCACGTCGTATAACGCGACCAACTAGCTCCAGCACGGCTGTCACAGACGTGCCGGCGTTAAAAATGTTGCTGTTCACATGGCGACGTCAGTTATGTGGATAAGTGAGTGCTTCAGTAGATTTTTTTTTATTCTCTGGTTTGGAGCTCCTCTTTACTTGCGAGTTCTGTGGTCTATGATTGGCTGATGATATAAAGTATCGGCGTGTAGGCCTATTCTTTGAATGGGAAGTGCCAGCTCAAAAACAAATTCAGTCTTTGTAATAATGATTACAACTACATGGTTAGAAGTTAGTTAAGAAGGCGATACAACATTCCCGTTCAGGAATTCAGCCATTTAATCCTCCAAAACAACGATTATAGTTTGCGTTTCGTCAAAAGCATCGGTGGTAAATGCAAGCATTATGACGTTCAAGAGTCAGAAATAAAAAAAAATGGAAGAGAAAGTTTGCTCACTGAAATGCAGTTTTGGCAAATTACATTTAACATTTTATCACGTTCATTCTACATTTGCCTAAGTCAGTTTTTGATGATTTCAGTTATTTATATGTCTATGATCTTTCATTTATCTTCTTATTTCTATTGAAACAAATGTAGAGTTTTGACTCGTCATTATATCCCAGTTTTACAAATTAAACGACATCTGCCTTATTGTTTTGCCTTGTGCAACAGGTTGAGAGCACGAAATTTTCAAAACCTCAAATACTGACTTAGGCAAATGTGGAATGAGCGTGACGATTTAATAAACGTCTATAAATGTGAAGAAAATAAATAGTGTAATTATCCTTGAAAAATTTCACTACGAAGCGTACCAGAGCTGATTTTGAGACCATTTGACTGGAATTTTTGCAGGAGCCCAAAGAGTGTACACATTCTTTGCCCGGACCAGTGATCGTATGCATAATCCACATTTCAGGCGTGATATGTATTTAATTTTCATGTTACCGCTGGGGTAACCACGGAGAATTCCCAAAACATTAGTAGTTTTTTAATGCAGTTAACTCACTTCGTTATCAACGGTTAGTGCATACCACCACAGCTCTGTTGCTTCATTCTTAATCACAACCCTTGACCTCGGTGACATACAACCTTTAAAACGTATAAATGGCACTAAATTTAACCCTATTCCTTTCACAACAACAGGAATTCATAATTTGTGAAGTACTGTGAAGAAAAAAAAAATTCAGAGTTATAATGCAGAGATTTAAACTTCTATAAGTAGGCCCCAGAGTCAAATATTTCGTCTCCGCATTTTAGTTTATCCGCTTATGTAATAGAATGATTAGTCCCATGGACTGGCGTCAATGGTGTGACAAAATTGTTACTCAGCCTAGCTCCCAAGGATAAAGCACTCTAAGTAAAGGTACATTAGCAAGAAATCAATGCTAGATTTGTGTGTGTGTGTGTGTGTGTGTGTGTCGCTTGCTCAAGCTCAAATAAAGGAATATGTATAATTTTAACTTATATACACATTTCCTTTCATACTGTCGATTTAAAGCTGTGACAAGGGCTATTGTCGTTAGTGTTGTTGTTAATGGTGGTGGTGATGTTGACGGTGGTGGTGGTGGTGGTGCTGTTGCTGCTGCTGTTGTTGTTGTTGTTGTTGTTGTTATTGTTGATGTTAGCGTTTTTTTAGCTTTTGTTGCAAGATGTCGCCATAATTTCGCCCTTATCTTGATTCTCAGATTGATGGCAAACGTACTCAAGCCGAGAACATTATTGATAATGGCGGAATGAATCAAGCCTATCGGGTAAATACAGTAATATCCTGCTAGCAAACCGGTGCTCAAGAGGTGCAAAAAGCAGGATCTTAGCGGAAGCGGGATTTGAGCCAACGATCCACTGGAGAGGGAAGATAAGAGCAGACATTGAGAATGTAGTGTAAATATTTCTGTAATCTCTATATTTATACAACTGGAGGGAATGGCCATGGGTTGTCACTGTGGTTGATTAAGCTGCACCTTGCTACATATTTCAGCTTTCACAAGTTTATTTCCATTATAACAATGTTACAAACTATGATTATAGCTACCATTGGACAGTACATAAGCAGACAGATGGATAGACAAGACAGATGTAAAGACAATAAAATAAATGACCAGACAATCAGGATGGCGGCTAGACATATCCACATTCTAACAGGAGACATATTGAAACTTACAGTACAGCACATTCATGTAGGCATACAGACCAATATTCTGTAATGGGAATGAACAATCTCGTCGGAAAAGAAAGGAAGATCACTCTCCCCGGCTGTTGATACCGGGATAGTGGGAGAAAAAAAATGTGCTGCCTTAATGTTCATAGGATTATTTTACAGAGATAAAAAAAATATCAGGATCTTCACTGAAAGGCTATGTTAAACCCTAGAATCTCAGAAATCCTGTAGGCCTACCACTGTAACAGTAAAGTCGAACTCGCTTAATCGCAATTCCTCGAGAACACAGGCAATGTTTTAGTTTTAAAGTGGGCGGCTTTTATTTCAGTTGAGTTTATACAAAAAATTCAGAATTGTGTCATGTGGAAAATGTTGTAGCAAATGAAATTGACCAAGAACACTGCTTATTGCTCCTTGCAAATTTGTTGTTATTGTTGTTGTTGTTGTTGTTGCTGTTTTCGTTTTTGTTCTTGTCGTTTTGGTTATTATCGAAGCACAGGGACGGCATGATACGATATTTGCACTGGCAGTCTCTTCGTCTCCTTCTCATACAGGCTTATAGGAAATGGGTGGCCGAAAAGGGCAAAGAAGAGCAACTCTTACCAGCACTTCCGTATAGCCACGATAAACTTTTCTTCGTGAGCTTTGCTCAGGTAAATGTAGAAGCGATACTTTCAACAAAAGCAGTACCAATATTAGGAAGAACGAAACAAAAAGCGATGAGACCCTCTATCATTCTCTTGCTTTCACAAGAATTTTCAAATCTAGGGCTATTTGGTCCGTAGAAATACTGTTAAATACAGTATGAGGAAATATTGGGATTGAAGATCTCTGGGCACTTTTTCTTAACTTTTAACCCTGATGGTGCGGGAGTCGTATCTGTATGCTGTAAAACTGCTATCTACGGCTCATGCCGATATCAGATTATCCTTACACATCTTACCCAACCAAGAGAAGCGCACGACGAATTGATCCGCCTGGTATCCACGCAATCAGCCGGCAACCTCCACAGCGAGGCAGTGATATGGCATCTCAGGCAAATAACGCTGCCAGGCCTCTCACACTAATGGAAACGTAGCGCTACGAGAGTTACTATACAGTCGAACCTTGTCTTGCAGTTACTTGTCTATCACCATCACCTGCCGTGGCGACCACGTTTCAGGGACGACATGTATGTAATCTTCGTGCGGCACTACCTGTCTAACGCGACAGCTACCACTCTTTTTTTTTTAAATCCGGCATAACATTATATTAAAAACAAAACAAAGCAAACAAAAAAAAAAAACAAAACCAAACAGCGGACGTCAGTTTGGAAAGGTTTCGAAGCCAATCACAAGTTTAGAAATATTTTCTTTTTTACTTTTATTCAAAACAAAACAAAACAAAACAAAACAAAAATACAGCGAACGTCAGTTTGAAAGGTGTCGAATCCGATCACAAGTTTAAAAGTGTTTTCTTTTTACTTTGAACAGAGTTTGTCGTTTTAAAGTTCTACATTGCAGCCTAAGCCTGCGACCTAGATAATTTATATTGTAGCGTGGACAGTGGAGGCACTGATGAAGGTGATGATGATGAAGATGAGTTCCCCTTGTGGAACGATGAATAGGATGAATGAAACGACGATGATTGTAAAAGTCCATATAGTTTACTAATCCAATGAAATAAATCCCAACAATGGTAACGTGGCACTTGCTAAACTAAATGATTATAGCACAATTCTGCACTCTTAGAAGTAATGAATGGCAATCCGACCTACTACTGACTACTAACTGATGATGACTCCTATAGGGTGCTTCAGAACGCTGCTCGCTGAAACAGAGTCCCCCAAGCGATCTAATTTTAGCCGCGCCGTCCGAACCGGCGGCTGACTGTTACCTTNTTAGCGCCAGGAACGTCATTTTCTCCATGCTCCACATAGAGCTGATCACTAGCCTCGGCCAATGTTATGCACGAATATGCACTTTGACCTCCCAGCCTCGCCAGGTGCCCTCCGACTGATGACGTAGGCGGTTATCGGACTTAGAGCAATCCGAGGTTCACGCGGAGGATCTGAAGAACCCTATATGACTGACACTGACCAACATAATCATGACTGACTGCCTAACTAACATACGACTGACCAACTAACCTCAGATGCCAGGTGTCCCTTCCTTATATAGACCGGCGCGAGCGTACGAGAAACACTGCACGTGACCAAGTTAGCGCCCGGTTCCAGATCAGCTGCCTGTACCTTAATTTTAGTGGAATAGTGCTTTAGTTAAGCATAACAACAGCTTGTAACTCTTCAGTAAGGTGATCAAGTAGGATAAATTATACATCAAATTAAATGGGGCGACAAGGTCTTTCCATCAATATAAGTATCTTCTATCAAGACTGAGAGATAAAGGAATAACCTTAAGATGAATCTGCTGGGATAGAGGTGACCTTAATTGAACAGGACACTTCACATACGTGCGTGTAATAAAATAACCAAACCACCCATTCTCACCAAATTAGTCTTAAATTGTAGGGTTTTATTCTAAGTTTGACCAGCAATAAACTTCATGTAATAGGGCCATAAAATAGGGATGCAGGAGGGCATGGACTAGTTGAGCCATAGCACAAACTGACATGACCATGTGAAGTCTGGAGGGCGAGGGTAAGGAAGACAATGCAGAAAGTAATTGCTGGGTTATCGCCCTTGCTGAATCGGATGACGCATGGGGGGAAAATCACAACAATATCTTAGAAAACTGGAAGGGAAAGGTTTTTCTCTGTCTTGACCATCAGTCTGTACAAGTGTAACCGGGTGGAAAGGGAAGTGTAGGTTTCGTTCTCTCTCTATAAGGGGGAGGAAAGTGAGCTATGTCTGATAATTTTTAAGATGTTACATATTATTTTAGGAAAGTGTGTCACCAGGGATTTTACCAAATTACTGTGAAGGATCAATTTTGAGAAGATGGGCCGAAAAAACCTACACTAGAAATTTCCTGTCCCTGCCGAGAATCAAATCATGATCTCTCAGCTTGCTAGTCTGAACGCGTTACCACTACACTACAGGGAAGCTAACTTCACAGCAATTTAATTCTTAGATACCTGCTGCCTGACTATGTTCCCAAACTTCCACGTGCGAGCCTAGTGCTCATCCGTGACCCTAACACACTTCCCGACTGCTCACACAAGGCGATCACCTGTCTAGGCAACCGTTTTTCAATAGAATGAACGGTAGTCGCTACACATAAAGTTTCCATCATATCGTGGTCCAACAGCTGCTATCAGTGTAATTAGCAGTCCAGAAACGGAGCTTCTGATAAAAGGGATGCCATTTTTCTTTCTCATGTGTGTGTATCAAGAACAAGGATAATAAAACTAAATGCTGGAGAGAAAGTGTAGAACTTCATGATGTACATTGCACAACTTTCATTTGCCAGGTTTTGGGTTTTTTTTGGTAGTGTGATTTCAGCAACAAGAAACGCCGGTTAAAACTGATGACGACAATTTGTAGGAAGAGAATACATGTAATATTGATACACGGACTTTTCTGTTTACGGGTAAAGGCTCTGAATGGGTGATGTATGCCGTTACCAAAAAAAAAAAAAAGTTGATCATGAGGGTAGCGTTTTTTCCACCTGCCTCTCTTACATCATTATTAATAACATACTTACCCGTGAACCCAGCAGTGCAGGGTGTTGTATGCTGAAAGCCCATTACAGAACTAGAGTGGGCAAATGAAAGCTGCGTTCCCTGAGTTTCTGTACCTGATTTCCAGCATTTGGATTATGCATCCGAAATGACCCTTCTTGATACACCTACAAAACAAGCAAATTACGTCCTTCTTTGCTCAGAGAGACCATATTCTCTATAACGCCAAGTACGCTCTTCTCAGCTGCTGAACCACAATATATCAAAATCGTAAAGAATGTGCCTAGAGATCTTCGATCCTACATTCCTTCTGGATATTTCTGTGGACCGATACGCCCTATATTTGAGATTTTCGTGACTGCGGGTGAAGGAGGGAGAGATGACAATCCCTGTGAATAAATTACATATGGTTTGCCTCCAGTCAAAATGAGGCCGAATTCTTTTTCTAGCCAAATGAAGTTGTTCGCATGACATGAAGCTTAGTCGTACTTTCAACAGGTGAAAAAAAGTTTCGACCTGATGTTATTCTGGCCCGAGATTTAGTTGTTTTAAGTGGCAGAGGGTCACCCCCCCCTTTCCCC
>JAWQUT010000539.1:20062-40051 GCA_033807755.1 Ellobium chinense | reverse complement strand
TGCAGTGGAAACAAATTCTGAGAGAATCACGATTGAAGAACAGATCTGTACTATATAAATTCATCAAATATGCCTCAGAAAAATTAATTTTTTTTTTCATAGCTACTTACTATTTGTCCATAAAATCAGTGTTAGTGTATGGAAAAATGATTTTACTGTCGATTTCTGCACCAAATACATATTTGATGTCAGACGGTCCTGTTCATCTTCAGAGACTGATATCTCAGCTCCAGCTTGAACGCCGTAGACATCGTTTTGACCGGCTGGAATACATTTCATTGTGTTCATTTCACATTTGCCTAATTCAATTTTTTAAGTTTTTAGAAATTTAGCTTTGCCGACCAGTTACTCAAAGCAAAACAATCAGGCAGAAGTGGGTTAGCTTGTAAATTTGGAATGTACAGTAATAACGACCCAAAACCTTATATTTGTTTTTAATAGGAAAAAGAAGATAAATGGAAGAATATAACAGTATAAACAACTTTGATCATCCACAGCAAAAAAAAAGAGAAAAAGACTTCGGCAAATATGGAAGGAGCGTCGCGATTTGTACTCAAACAAAAATACTTTATCTCCACAGCAATCTTGTGAAATATGGACAAAACCCTATGCTCTGAAAAGTGTCCAGACAGATAGGCACAGTCTATCGCAGTTCAGGTTTGTCTCTGACATTGTTGTCATCACTATCCTTTTTTAGATTTGAGGATGCCAGTGTTTCCACTGTTGGCTTTATGATATGAGCTTTTACACCCTTCATTAACTTATCAAGATGTCTCAAGCCACACATGTTGTTTAACTCTTCTTCCAAACTTTGACCCGTAATAAAATGCCCCAAGACCAATTAGATTTTGAGAACTTGGGCAGTGAAACAGACTACCTAATAGTTTAGGCCTTGTCACACAGTAAACCAGCTTACCCAGCTGGCAACAATCATACAGTTTATGGTTTGTGACACCTATTAGAAGGGCAAATCACTGATTGTGTACAACCCAATTAATTCGTTAATATATAAAATCACCCTTTTTTGGGACCCTGTCAGACAGTGTTAGGGTGTAGAAATGTGTAAAATGACCTGTGATCTAAGTAAAGCATCCAATTTCAAAGTTCCAGGTACAATTTGAGCTTTCTAGATAAAAAAATAAAATGTGTAGGCCTATGTATTCGCACGCGGTCAAAACCAGCCAAATGAAATATTGGGGACCAAATCAGAATTTGAGATGATCTTTTTCGAAAGACATATTTGTGAAAAATTTTGGGCGTTGACCCCCCTTTTTCTTCCCCTTAAAAGATCGGGCAAAAGAAGTACTTTAACCTCCATGGAAGAGATTTCCCCAAATCACAGTGGTATATTATGTAGAATAACACAAAATGTTAATAGGGCCAACATAAGAAAAAAACAATAGGTGTCAAAGACCTTTATATATCGCGTTGGAGTAATTTCCCTTTAAGATATTTTTCACTATTGGAAGCATTCGCTGCATTGGTAGTTTTTAACCATTTTAGTTACGGTAAACATTTACTGACCATCCTAGAAGAAGCTAAAGATAAAGGAACACTATGATAAAACTAGAGAACCACTGTCTCTTTCACTCAATCTCATGATTAAATAAGTCTCCCCCCCCCCTCTCTCTCTCTCTCTCTCTTGTTTTTTCTTCACTATTTCCATGAATGTGAAATGATCGGAAAAAAAAAGACACGGGAATGAAACAAATTGTTTCAATATAAACATATATGCGTTTTTGCTCTCCTGCTTCAGAGTCATTGGTCCAGCCCAGAATTCTCGAGATTTTGCTAAGGCCTTCCGGTGTTCGCCAGAGTCTTACATGAATCCACCGAAGAAGTGCAAAATCTGGTGAAACCACATCAACATGGAAATTCATCAGCACGTTTTATTCGAGATCCTATTCGAGATCACAATATCGAGTTATTTTCATCTTATCTAGAGAATGTATAAAATCATAGGTAATTGCATTCACCTCGCCCGGCGCATGCCGTAACATGTAGTGCTTTGAATGCCTACCCATACGTCAGTGGTCCTTCAAAAGGTTTATTTAATCTCAAAATTAATGATTTAAATAATTAAAATTTTGTGAAATTAAAATTTGAACAACATCAGCAGAGGGCTGTTACCTGCTAATGTTGTCCTTTGAAGAAATCTTGCTGTTACGGTAACGTCCTAGCTGAAATATTATAAACACAATGGCGTACACTCTGTGAATTTAACATAGGACTCATCCCAGCAGTGCGTCCCGGCATGCCATTTTTAAAAAAATATTTCTTTTACAATTTAGATTCTTTTGCTGTGACAAATGTAAAGCATCTAGTCTAGATCAATAAACTTGCCACAATCTTTGATCACATTCAGTTTAATCTAACTTTAGAAATTATTGGACTTTCAAGTGAGTAAACGTTAAGGGGCGGCATCCCGGTATGTTGTAATGGTCCAAAAATGTGATGCAGGCTAAACCGCCGTTACATATCGCCCATTTTGGCGTCTTTCGTGATTATAAAGCAAAACATGAGCTTATAGGAAAAAGGGATTGCATAGTTATCTTTTGTGATGCTTTATTAAATTTGTGTGAAGTAAACAACCAAACCCTTTTACGCGCATATACACTGCTCCCCTTTTAATAATTATTGTGCTCAAATGCGCCATTGTATGCAAATATAAATATTAAGCTGTAAGCTGAGATAAAAACGAATTTTTTTGGCGTCAGTCTCTTTTAAAATTCGCACTGTAGATGATGGAGGTAGACATAACAGCGATGTATCTCCTGTCTCCAAAGGTATTAAAAATGGATCTGTCCATGTCTGTATGACCTCTTCCATTTTTTAGATTGGCGCCCAAGCTTGTCAAGTCATGCGGATGACGTCATTATCTCTTGTGCACTGTGCAGTCTGCAACCAATGGTTGCCAAGTTGGCCTAATGAGTCTTAATTCTCGAAACTGGCATTTTTTCTTCTTAATGGGTAAATTAAAATTTGTTGGTATGGCTTTCCTTGGCATAGAAAAAAAGTTTACCCACGATTGACAGATCTGAACACATTGATTATTGTATAAATGGCAGTATGATTTCATTTAGATGTGGCTCAGTGGTTTGCTTCACCAATTTCTCCAAAATAATGTAATTTTAGCCATGATGCCTGTTTCTTTTCTTTGTGTTTCTTTAGTAGCATCACTTTTTAAAAGAGTTCAGTGTTGCATGGTTTGGATGTCCAAATTAAGCCTATTTACACATGAACATGTACTATACAGTATATGAATGTTCCTGAAAACTCAGTGAAAATAAAACTTACAACGCATCATAGCATCAGCTTTTGTGCCTCTTTATGGACCTTCGCTACAATCTCAAATATTTGTGTTCATCACAGTGTAGAAAGTGGACCATGACTTAATACCTACTGGGACGGAATAATGGGTCATTACCTCTCGGCGTAGGCACAGAAAACAATGATTGTAAATGTTATATTCACTGTTAGACGGCGCCAAGTGCTTGCTGCGAGTGAATTCGTGTAAAGTTGATATCACCCCTTGAGCCTGTCTTGAGCGCCAATTTGGGCAAAATCAGTTTATCAAAGGTTTGGGAGTCTTTGCATTTCATACAACCTTGTCAATATTGTCCATACGGACAAAACAGTCTGCAATTGCTATGTTAAGCAATTTGTCGGCTGCAATTAAATTAATAGGGCTTCAAAATTTTTAACTTCATTTTGCTTATAAACGTCGGTAGGACATGAGACACTTAGGTCCTCAAGAAACGAATAGGTTGCATGATTTGATGTAACTCTCCTAAAAAGGCGGGCGATATCATTTCTAGGTAGAAATGTTTTCGATACTGAACGGTTTCATGCGTATCAATACCGTGTCGATTATTTCCATGCAGTCGGTGACAGTTTGTTGACGTAGACTGCCTGTCCACATAGATTGTCGAAAGGTATGGAAAGTGTTTCGAAAAGGGTCCAGATATCCACCCTGTACCGAGTACAGTACATCCGTCAGCGACAAACCTACGCCATGAACGTGATCAAGATCGCCTCCATAATGAACATTACAACCATCATCAATACCATTTTAATCGCAGCGCAGCTATCGGCACGATATGTATCATCATCTTCATCATTATCATTATCATTATCATTGGCAGCAGCATCAGCACCATCCTCCTTACCATCACAACCACCTGTAGAGTGTATCAGAGCGCCTAGGTCAAGAGTAACGTATGTCCAGGAGCCTCTCTCAACTTTCTCATATTCCCATTTCTGTCAGTCGGTCGGTCGATCCGTCGGTCTATTTTTCCCGCTCTCTCCCGCTCTCTCTCTCTGTCTGTCTGTCTCTCTCTCTCTCTGTCTCTGTCTCTCTCTCTCTCTCTCTCTCTCTCTGTGCTCGTGAAATCGATTCTTCTCGTTCAGCCATTGACAGATCCCCTCCGCTGGCATCTCCCTCCATCAGTGAGCATTAACATCAACATTTCAACATCAAAAGAGGACAATGATGAAGAGAAAGATGAAATAGAAGACATTCCTAATGAAGTATATAAGTATGAGTATGTTTTTTTATTTACAATTTGCTGTCAGTGTCAAGAGGCAAAAGAGCAAGACCGTAGAGCATAGCAAATTTGGACACACTCCTAGCCACATTATGTTGCAATGTTCAAGACGTTTTAATGCCTGACCTTACTTCCTTCAACCAAGAAATTATTCTTTGGAAGTTGAAACTAGTCTAATATTTTGGTGGTCAGGCCTCCTTGCAAACCTTGTCCGGAAGGAGAACAAGGAATGCCATTTTTCTTGAGTCACCTGCAGTTTAATAGGTAAACTCGATTGGAGTCTTCGATTTTCTCGGCTCATTAGAATAAAATACTGCGGAAGAGATGCAAGTGTAAAGAAAGACAGAAATGCGGAGTCTGGGGGAGAGAGGGAAAACAACAGACAAATCGAAGAGGGAGAAATGGGAAGCAAAGGAAATGAAGGAGAATGACAAGGAAAGAGGCTAGAAGGATTGAGAGTGAAAGAAGGGAGAATAAAGAAAGATGAATCCAGGGAAAGGAGAGGACAGGAAAAAAAAAAGATAAAGAAGTAAAGAGAGACCCGGTGAGCGACAGGAAAGAGTGCGTCAGGGAGGGCGGGTAGAGAATAAGTGAACTGCTGTACTAGACTGGAATGCTTTTCTAAAGAAAAGTTGCAAAGTAAAGAAAATATTAAATCCTAATCAGTCCGTGCAGGGCACATGTTCATAATCTAAGCAGTAAATCGCACTAGAAGAAGTGGAGAGAAAAAAGAAAACCACCGCAGTTCAATCTGTTCCTTCGGCTTGCTAGATTGCTCTCCCCTTTAAAGAAGTGTAACCCTCGCACAACAACAACAACAACAAAAAAGGATAAGCATGTAAGAATTATCCCTTGGCTCACAACCGAATGGGATGGGAAAAGTCAAGGCCTGTGCATGCAAGAGTGGAAGGAAGGCAGGACGAGTCATTCATTAGGACCATAGAATCGCAGAGCCTTGAGGTGACATGAGTCCCGTCTCATCTCCCCACCTCAGTGTGTTGCTGCCCGCAGCAGCAGAAAGATCAATGGGTCAAGAGTCAATGCTTGCCCGACAAGAGAAGAGTTATATTGTAGTATACAACGTAGATGAAGACAAGCGAACCTCTTTGAACATCAGAGTGAGAATAAAGACATTTTTGTGCATTTACTCAGGCATGCCCCTCTTTCGACAGAGATAATTTCGCAACTACCCCATAAAATCGCCTGGCAATTTGAATCGGCCTTTCAGATGATATCGACCTACTGAAAATATTTTGTAGGAAATTCCAGAAGTTTATCTTTGAAAAATATAATGGCCAAACGCTGGTTTACAGTATTTGGTTCGCCTAGTTGACCGAATTTTGTTTTATCCCACCGTCAGCAAAGCGTGATCAGCAGCCATGTCTAGTCGTGACTCGTGAGTGGTATTAACAATGTCTATACTTCGCCAAAAAAAATTAAAGCGGTCGTCTCAAACCTTTTTTTTTTTTTAACAGATAATGAACTCCTTTCCTTTCGATCCTGGTATCGTCTGTGTTATTAGCGGCTCACTCCCCAAGCATTAAATCCTATAACGTTGTTTTTCCCTATTTGAAGTCCATTACTCAATCTTACAAAATATATAAAACTAATAATACTGTTCCACAACGACCAGACATCAAGGATGAAAAGACAGCAGTGTTAAGACATTCATTTCTTTCGTGACTAAATTAACGGTTTATAATATGAGTCCGACAAGACATAAAACATTTCACTGCAGTTATTCAACCCACTATGATTATAAATCAATTTGATTGATGAGACGACTTCTCCTTAAGTAGGACAGAAAATTTTTAGGTTTGCTTGTTGTTTTGACCTATTTTGTCAAAGAACAAAAGAATTGCGTCAGAATTGCTCTTTTATAGATTTGTAAAATCGGTAACATTCTAAGGTCGCATGCATAAAGCAACAAGATACCAGAGGGTTGGGAAATAACCGCCGGTTTAACGTCGGCAGCGACGGCAGATTTTAAAGAAAACCGGGAGGAAATAGGGGAGTGGAGGAGATTGTTTGCTTGAAAAGCCTAGTCTACCAAACATCCCGTGAAGTTTTGCCAAAATACCCCCCAAAAACAAATTTTAGTCAGTAAAAATTGTGTGACTGTGTAGAATACAGCTCAACGTTTAAAAAAAAAATCGTGCTGCACTGAGTTAATTGTGACTCAGATGATGTGTCAGTTAATATTTGTTTGAAAATCGGATCCAGCCACTATCAAAATGACCAATACTTCACAATCATCAAATCAGAGCCCTATCCTGTCCTTTAATCAAACCCCTACTTTCTTCCTGGCACAAGAGTTCCATCATCAACCCCAGTGATTTTGATTAAATTGCCATTCAACCGCGCTTATTGTATCAGATATTAAGAAGTTTAATATAATTTCAACTCCTTGATTAATGAGGTCCAAACTTCACGCAGACGGTATCGATCCTTCAAACAAAATCGCCCACCAAGCCACCACCATCTGTGAGTGGACTCTGCTCACGGTATATAATCCCGCCCTAGATCTAAATCTGCACTCTTCAAACAGCCACGCATTCGATACAGAGTTTCAAAACTACCAGGCAGAATCTTCAAAGATGAGATAGAGGCATGATGACACCAGTATACAACCTTTTCGTGTTTGTCTTGTTCGCCCAAATCTTTGGAGAGAGCATCAAAGACGAGATAGAGAGAGGCATGGCGATATCAGTTGACAACTTCTTCATATTTGTCTTGTTCGCCTTGGAAGCCTTTGGAAGGTGCATCGAAAACGCGATAGAGAGAGACATGGCGACACCAGTTTACAGCTTCTTCATGTTTGTCTTGTTCGCACAAGCCTTTGGAGGGAGCATCAAAGACGAGATAGAGAGAGGCATGGCGACATCAGTTGACAACTTCTTCATATTAAAATTTGTCTTGTTCGCCTTGGGAGCCTTTGGAAGGAGCATCGAAAACGCGATAGAGAGAGACATGGCGACACCAGTTTACAGCATCTTCGTGTTTGTCTTGTTCGCACAAGCCTTTGGAGGGAGCATCAGAAACGAGATAGAGAGAGACATGGCGACACCAGTTTACAGCTTCTTCATATTTGTCTTGTTCGCCTTGGAGGCCTTTGGAAGGAGCATCGAAGACGAGATAGAGAGAGACATGGCGACACGAGTTTACAGCATCTTCGTGTTTGTCTTGTTCGCACAAGCCTTTGAAGGGAGCATCAGATTACTTGCTGTCGTATCATTATGCCCGCCCACGAAAGGTATGTAGGCTAATAGATCTATATAGACTTTACTTTACTAACCCCAAGTCCTGTTAAGTATGAAGATGCCAATGTTTTTATCACTGTTGGCTATAATAATATTAATAACGTTTTACACCTATCATTAACTTATGCAAAATACTTTTCAAATATGTTGTTTAGCTCTTCCTCCAAACTTTGACACAAAGAAAAAATCCCCTAAACCAATTAGATATTACGAACTTGGGCAGCGAAGCAGGCTAGGCAAGATTTCCGAAGGCAACAACCCATAAGGGGTAAGGGTAGGGTTAGGGGTAGGGGTAGGATTAGGGGTAAATGATCCAAATGAAATTCATCCTGTCCCATCAAAATAATCCCTCTTTAGTATGTTCTAATAATTTTAGGCCTTTTCACTCAGTAAACAGTTTTCACTCAGTAAACAGGGGAGGATTTTCATATATGGTAACTGGCGATAAGGAGTTACGCTCGCTTTGACTGATGCTCCTGTCTCGATTGGCATTAGTGTTAGGGTTAGGGGGGTAGGGTTAGGGTTAGGGTTGTATTAATACGTTATTCGGAATTAAGGTGCTGACCGTAGTTATAAGACTTATACCACATAGACTATATGGAAATCCTTCCGTAAACAGGGTAACCTTAACCACCTAGCAACAACCACAGTTTATACTTGAGTGACTAAACCTCACTTATTCTGAGTCTACAGATGTATCTGCACCTAGATCTATGTAAGCCTTTGAAAATCAAATCCAACCCCTTTCCCCCTCCACATGGCCAGTTTTTCTGATTTTATATTAGGGACTATTTAAAATTGCATTGAACATGTGGCATCTTCATACCATTATGTAGACTAATAAGTTTTGCTAAAATTGTGTAAAATGCAGTTAATTTTATTGATTTGTATTGGTTAGCCAGATTGGGAAACTAGTTACAAATGCATTCCCATTGATCAAGGCATCGGGCATTATCAGATTACATCTATACTAGATCTCTAGTCTTATTATGGCTACTATTTTATCTCAAAAGTGTCCGTGATTTCCTCCTTGCAGAGATTAACTTCGTTCTGCTTAAATAGAACATCCAAAGAAGTTGGTTACTGCAGTTTCGAAGTCCAGTGGCTACTACAAAATCCCTTGCTTACACATACAAGCTCGAGATGAATCTGGATGGAATTACTTTTATCAGTCGCTGAAAACTTTAATCATACCTGGTGCTTTTAGGCATATGCTCAAAGATTAAGGAAACAAAAGGCATGACCGATGTAAAGAAATACCCAAGTGTGATCAAATTTTTACAGAGTTTAAAGAAATACGACAAGAGCAGTCTACTACAAGATAGGATAAGTGGATTCATTGGTGCATATAGATGTTATTCGGGAGAATTTCCATATCGACCCCTTAATGCAACTTTGTCTTAAGCGCCACTGGTCAAATTTTGAGAAATCCAGAGTTGAAATTTTTGGCTGATGATAGGTTTAGTTCATAAGACAAAGTGTTTATTTTTAATAACTCTCTCGTTTCATTGAGGATGGAGATGAGACAAAGTTACTTTAAGAGGCCTTCTCCTGGTGCAGGCACCATGGTTTTAAATCCCTTTTGATAAAATTGGCACTTAAGACAAAGTTGCATTAAGGGGTCGATATGTGGTAACTGGCGATATATCGAAAAATGTCTTATCAATCGATCAAATAATTACAATGAGGCTCTTAAACCAATTGCAAATACTATTTATCACGAATTAAAACATGTTTTCGCTTCTGTAACGTAGATAATGCTTATTTAACTTACGAACCGAGGTTTCACTTGACGCCTAGCAGACATGTTAATAGTTAGGGCAACATAGGAAATCCAAAAACTACTCCGGGTATTTAAACCGGAATAATTTGTCACAAACGTGCTGTTCCGTTCATCATGGGCTCGATCTAAGCAGTGTCATTTTCCGAGTGTATACAAGGCTTCACTGCTTTGTCCTTTATTACTTTTCGATGGCCTTTTTCACGTTCACTACAGAAACACTAACAATGTTTTATTCTTTTTAAAGCNGGCTGATGATAGGTTTAGTTCATAAGACAAAGTGTTTATTTTTAATAACTCTCTCGTTTCATTGAGGATGGAGATGAGACAAAGTTACTTTAAGAGGCCTTCTCCTGGTGCAGGCACCATGGTTTTAAATCCCTTTTGATAAAATTGGCACTTAAGACAAAGTTGCATTAAGGGGTCGATATGTGGTAACTGGCGATATATCGAAAAATATCTTATCAATCGATCAAATAATTACAATGAGGCTCTTAAACCATTTGCAAATACTATTTATCACGAATTAAAACATGTTTTCGCTTCTGTAACGTAAATAATGCTTATTTAACTTACGAACCGAGGTTTCACTTGACGCCTAGCAGACATGTTGATAGTTAGGACAATATAGGAAATCCAAAAACTACTCCGGGTATTTAAACCGGAATAATTTGTCACAAACGTGCTGCTCCGTTCGTCATGGGCTCGATCTAAGCAGTGTCATTTTCCGAGTGTATACAAGGCTTCACTGCTTTGTCCTTTATTACTTTTCGATGGCCTTTTTCACGTTCACTACAGAAACACTAACAATGTTTTATTCTTTTTAAAGCGACTTTACTCGATTCATGCAGTTGTCTCGAAAATAGCAAGGACGCGACCTCGGGAGTGTCCGTTTTCGTTTTTATATGTGACTATATGGATTCAATGTATTTTTTACGCTCGCCTCGACTTATGCCCCTGTCTCGATGGGCATTAGGATTAGCATTAAGGGTAGGGTTAGGGGGTAGGGTTGGAGGTAGTGTTAGGGGTAGGGTTTGGTTTGTAATAGTAGATTACGAGTATGTATCTCATTCGGAATTCCTTTTAAGACAGGTAATAGGAATTAATATATGGTATTACTATTAGACATTTGGTTAATGCTTGAACTAAAAGGCCCGTGTAGCCTACAACTTTAATTTAAAGTTTATATTGTTTCGACTACATTTAAACTCGATTTTTTACTGTAACTAGTTGTATATCACGTGATTATAGAGGTCAGTCATAACACATTGGAGGCTTTTGTAGAACAATCCATCTTCTTCAATTTTTGGGCCTAAAATATAACCTAAAATAAAACATGTAAAATAAAGATTAACACGCTTTGTTGCCAATTTTACAACAAATTTGATGTTTAAGAGCAGTGATCTTAGCTTTCCATAGACTATATATATACATCCATTAACGCTAGTTTGTAACTCGCCTTCGTGGCCTTGTGCGATGCTTGCTGGTCTTACAATCTGTGTGAACCTGCTTACAGACTCGAGTTCAGGTCCGTCTCCAACCTGAAGTTTTTCTTATCTTCTATGTATGATGTTCATTGTATAATTGATGTTTATACTAACAATGTTTAAAACACTGTTGTATATATTGACTTGCAGACTATCGGCTAAACCGAGATTGCAAGATCTGATATAGATGCTTTTCTCACTTTCTTTGTGTATCCCCCCACAAAAAACCATGCCCCTCTTTTTCATACCATCCCCATCAAAATAATCCCCCTTTTGTGTGTTTATTGGTACGGGTCAGGAGCTTGTTGTAAGAGTTACCACATATTGAAATCCTTCCTGTTATTAACTGTATACAAAAATTTACAAAACAAATTGTCAGCATTTTTCAATCAACATTTTCACTAAACCCACTGTTTTGTTTATTTATTGATGACTAAGATAAACAACTATAGCATGACCGTTGTAAAAAACGCTGCTATCGTAAAAACATGTTTGCTGACAGCTAAAATTAAGATTTTCCCCTACTCCAACCTTGAGTTAGAAACAAGGATGTGTCTGAACTGATGGGAGGATTTTGGTGGGATTTCTATTAATAACAGTGGGTCCTCGCCAAAACAAACCACATTTTCTACAAATACACTTTGACTTGAGGAGCATATGCCACTCTTAATGCCCTCAGTAATATTCACATGGGAAGGATTTCCAGTTTCCATATATGGACCATCCTACAATATGCTCGTGACTCGTCCCAATAAATACACACATTACACACATTTTGATGGGGCTGGTGTAAAAAGAGGGGATTTTTTTTTTTTTTGTGGGGGATACACAATGTAGTTGGTCATTTCAAATCTTCGTCTCGTTTTCCCCTGCATGTTATAGGAAGGTTTACATTTGGAAATCCTTCCTTGACAAGACAAATTTTTATGATGCTCACATCCTGTGAACATAATCTCTTTATTACCTCATTTTGTGGAAAAAAATATAGGCTAGCCCTGTGAACATCTATTTTTGTACACCTTGTATATTATCGTCATATGCCAGGTGGCCAAAAAATAAAGTCCAACAACTTCAAGTGTTAAAGAGAAACTTCAATAAACTTTTAAGCATATCAACATTCCAACATAATTTATACTAGTTACTGCTGAAAGCTTCATTGACCCTAATGCTATCATTTTATCACAGCAAACATAAATGTTGAAAGTGAACATTAGGAAAAAGAACATTTGCAAGGGCCTATATGTTTGTTGCTCATTAGGTATTCTATTGTTAGATATGTTTTTGATTTTGTTCTTAGCTATGCCATGACCATAGGACTTAGATATTTAAAGCATTAGCAGACATATTTCAAATGCATGAGATTTGAATTATTGGATATTAATTATTATTTAACTTTCAAATAAGGTAACCTTTTTTTTTTGTTTTGGTCACCTGATATAGCTCCATTATGTCCAGAGTGGTATCAGCATCATACTTTGTCTTAAATGACACAGCTTTTCATAAAAATATGTGAAAAAAGCTCTCCACATCTTAGGCCATCTGAGGCCCCCTACGTTTTATTTCTCAGCTGTTTATATATTTTTTAAATCACAACTCCTTGCTTATCAGGAATATTATAAGTGTTATTTGGTCATTTACACTTTTGAGCTTCCCTATGAGGCCATGGTAAATATGAGATTTTCTCCTTGCTGGCTGATTGAGAACGTGAACTGATATTCTGGTGCAAAGTATAGTGATGAGTATGCAGTTGCTGGGAGTCCTTCATCTATTGTAGTGGGGAAAAAATACTTGTGCACTTATAGGCAAAATATTATATTCTGATTTTTCATGTTTCAGGATACCAAAAGTTCATCAGATGCCTTTCATCATCATGTGAGAGGACTGCCTTACTCAAGTTGTCGGAACCTCCTCCAGCCCCAGAAACAGTTCATAAGGATTACCTCAAAAATATTGATAGCAATAACAATAACAGTGTTAATCCGAGAGGGGGAGCTGGGGTAAAATATCTGTGATACTCCTAATCTTCCTCTCAGAAATTACCCAATCCACAGACTGTGTGCTGACAAACATTTCCAACTAGAACAGTCTTCAAGGTTCATCTAGCAAGAGCCCCGCTATCTCAGCCATCATACATTTGTCATCTCGTCAAGGGATGGGTACAGGCTCACCTATAAACTACCACACTAGCAGAAGCTTGCACTCGCCCCCACTAACCTTGTTTTGGCTAGTGCCTTAGGAGACCAACATGAGACCTGTCTAAAAAGGTCTTCAAAGACCATCAGAACATGGTCTATAAACTGCTGATAGAACAGCTTGAATAAAATATATGCCAGGCCATCATAACCGAGGTTAACACTCAGACAACCAAATCCGTCACCTGCTGGCAGCTCAGCATCCAGGAGTGGTCATGAGCACATTCTGGGATCAGATGCATCAACAAAGTATTCAAGACCACGTTGTTGTTTTTTTCGCTTGCCCTGTGTTATGCCAGTGAAGTACCACAAAAGAGAAGAGGTCAACTGGAAACCTCTCCTCAGCACAGTCACCACTGTATCATCACCAACCAAGCACGATTGTGTATTCAGCATTTCTGAATTTCAGACTACTTAGCAACAGGATCAACACAAGACAGCAACTAATGAATTATCACATCATTTGTACAGTACATTGGCATCCCAAGCTTTATTATTAGGTAAGAACAAAAATAATAGCAGTCTCTTCAGTTAGGTAGTTACCATAATACACCATTCTCTTTGATAGGGGAAAGTCGGAGAATACTGTAGTACAAATTCTTCCATGTGAGGAAATGAGGGAAGAATCACAAAACTTAGTCACCTTGCCAAGGTGACTCGGGGAGCGTCTATGGATTATTTTGTAAGGACAATATCTAAATCAGACATTTAAGCAGTAGACTTAATTCCTAAGATAAGAACAGATCAGTGCCTCGATCTAATAAACGTAAATCTTCATTATGATGGTAGACCAAATAAGTGTGCGTGTTCAAAGCATTTTTTAAGGGTTAATCAAAATCTACAGCTTCAGTGGCTGTTTGCTTTTCATTTGCCTTTCAGTAGAGAAAGAAAATTGTGAAACATAAAAATTAATTTATGCCTGTCATTTGATAATAAATGCATGCTGTGTGTAAAATGTGTAGACTGATTAGGGGATGAATTATGTGGCCCCATACAAGAGCTTAATTTAACCATGCATATTTTAGAAAAAAAATGGATACTGTCAGCTGTACAAATAGATGATCTATTAGCGTTGAAATCCTAGGAAGTCAGTAAATTCTTCAGAAATATAGCACAAATATTGTTTTGGTTTGGTATTCTTACCTTTTTTTCTTGTCTTCATTTCCAGACACTTTTCATCGCCCTCACCAAATGTACTCTGGCTTTACTTTGTGAGAACACTTCCATCTTAGCCCGCCTTCAAGATTCACATGGGAAAGCTCTTGCTGCCTCACATCCCATTTTGCTAGACATGGCTAATAAGCTCAAGTCAGCAACACTGCTAACACTGCTCATAGAAATCAACAGCAGCTGCTGCATAATCCAGACTTTCTCAGAGAAGTCTGCAATGCCCCGATTTCAACCCCTACGGATGTTTATGCCATATGCATCCATGCCCAGACATGCCTCCAGTTCGTCCCAGATCCTGGGCAGCAGTCCCCATTAGTGACAAAGCCACTGTTCTCTTTGCAGCAACAAGTGGAGCAATCAACGCAACCAGTCTGTTGTGACTTTAAGAAATAGGGATATGCCCAGGTATAAACAGCCACACCATCAGGAAGCTTGCTCACATCTTATCGTAACATGGTTGTTGCTCCAGCTAATGTCTCAGGAAGCTCTCATGAGACCCACCATAAGAATCTCCAGAGACCACCAGAACATTGTCTACAAATTGCTGCAGTGACAGCTCCAGCAGGAGCCATACCAGGGCTCCATACCCCAGGCATGCCATCAGGCACATCCTTCACTTGCAGTCGGCTCACCAACCAGCCTTAATTATGAACATACACTGGAACCAGACGCTGTAACACTTTATGAACAACAGAGTTACTCAGTAACATTCCCTGTCTTCAGAAGTTCCAGTTCACGTTGGTTTGTCATTAGGGTATCTAAGAGTGATTTACGTGAAATACTTTCTTGCACAGACCATTACTGTAGAAAATGAATAAACAAGACATGAGAACTGGAAGTGCCTTTGAACTGACATACAGTGCTGATATATTAGCTGGCATTTATGCACAATTGGTTGCGATGGCCATATTTGTACATACGGAGCTCTTTCAGATTCCTGAAACTATTCAGTAGCTATCATGGCAATTATTTTTAATATTCATGAAACTGAAAAACAACATTGTGAACCATGCTTTTCCCCCATAGATGAACTTGTCATTGACTTAACTTTCAAGTTAAGTGATGGCCTTCAGTTGTATCGTTCATTGCTCATGGAAGTTATTGGTCCATATAGCATGGTATCCTTATCATTTTTGATCAACTGATCAGATCTGTTCCTGGGGGAAATTTGGTAGCCCAGGGATGTGGGAACATGAAAGAGTGCCGCATTGTTTTCCTTTTTTGCTCATATAGTTTTATTGCTGGTTTTTTTCTGTTCTCTTTTGGAGTCTTGTTTTGTGTTTTTCATAACCATTCCACTTCCAAATGAGTGCATCATTTCTCAGATCAGATCGGGCACTTCATCTATTTTTCCGTTTTTATTAGTTTGCGATGAAAGGTGGTAGCATACAGTCATATATTATATGGATGAAGGCCTAACATTTAATTTTTTTTCAAAAATCAGCATGGTAAAGCAACATTAACTGGTTTCATCATCTTGTATTTTTGGTGTAGATATGAAATTAATTTTTATATTTCTGCGAAAAGTGGAGGTTAAATGCAACTTGAAATTGAAAACACATAGCTGCACAGCATCTTGACAGAGGGAGGTTAGACTGAATGAGAGGATAGACAATGTTTATTTGTAAGACATGAGCATTGTCTTTAGTCAGGTACATCCCTGGTCATCACAAAAATAAATATATGGAATAATGTATATACTGGAATGAAGAGAGCAGATGCAAACAGTTTTAGGCGCTACTGTCCAGTCAGCATTTGCCTTGCATATCTATTTCCTGAAATCCAGTTGGAACAATGTAAGAATAAAGGCTAGGCAGTGCTGATTACTTTGGTAACATGTACATTTGTAAATTACTTTGTAAATATCAACCTTTGCATCTGGTCCCTCCATTGATATATTAATTTAATTTCTCATTTTAGCAGGAACAGGCTCAGCTTTTGAATACTATTCTATTAATATGGATTTCCTCTACAGGTACCTAGGCTGGTTATCTTATGTTTTTGTGATGATCAGTAGATTAATAGTACTTTACTTTTCATCCATGCTGCTTTTCTGGGGGAATTGTTTAAACTTTTCTTCGAAATTGTTTCTGTTGCTCATACTTTGGAGCACAGTTTGGAATTGAATTCTTTCTTTCAACCCTCTGTCCAAGATGCGACAGGGTCTGTTGTATGACCTCTTCAGACGTGTGTAGGAAACGATTTTTAACATATTCGGCCTTCACACTCAGCATTTTTCAAGTTACACTTCCATCGGTGTCAGATGATTTATGTATTTTTTTTTCATTACATGCACCCGGCCTGAGTATCATTAGCATTCAGAAAATAGGAATGATCGATGCCAGGTTTAACCATGCTGTGAACAGAGGTCTAATTAAATCTTCAATTGCTCTCTACTTTTCATTTATTGGACTTTTCATATTTCTTCATTTTGGCCTATTTTCTATAACATTACATTTACTTTTTAGTATGAGGTGCCAGATAGGATTATTTGAAACAATGTCTCTTTGTGAGATCAGGTTTTCCAATATAATTTAAACTTAGTGACATCCAGTTTCATAGGTAAAGGGATGTATCTGTTTTTCTTATCACCCCCGTTAACGTCAAGTAGGGAGCTGCAGCTTCACTACTTTCCATTTATATAACACCGGGCATTGAGTTGAGAGCTGTCACAAGTGCACCTATTTCAGTGATATTCTGCATTATGCAAAAAGAATGCAGCAGAGAGTTTTCATTTCAGGACAAGAGAAGCAATAATGGTGGATGCTCATGAGGGTTCAACCCATAGATTTCAGATTGTGAGGTGTCTGAGTTCATCAGTCAGATCTAATATGGAAAATTTGGTACCAGAGCTTTATGAGTTCAGAGGTGTTTTGAATAGCCTACATAAATTTTGAGGCTGTCAGGTCCTTCTGTATCTTAAGTGTAACTCAAGCACATTGTCATGATGAACCATTGTTAAATTCAACAGTTCTTGGACACCCTTGAAAATTTTACCACCATTATTCATTTTGAGGGATTTCCACAAATTCCTGGGAGATTTTTGTGGCTATTTAAAATGGAAGATTTCTTCGCGCTGTCAGGTTTAAGCGTTCGCAGATCAAGTAAGCACAGCCTCAATATTTTCTATGTCTGACTTTTTATGAGCTTGGTTGTTGCTTAATATTGACCCTAAACAGAAAGTGGTGTCTGTTGCATTTTGTGGGGCTGATTGATAATAATAGACCAGCACTGACATATACTTGCCTCCTAGATTAACTGGTATACTGAGCTGAGGAGCAGTGCCTAAAATGGGTTTGACAAGTCCAAATTTCTTAGATTTTTTTTTCATTTTTGGAGTGGGAGAGGGCTGCAAAATTTTACAACTACTCTTTGTAGCATTTCTCTTAAGATTCAGCTATGATTTTGGCAGATGGTTATGATGTGCTGCTTTCACTTCAGATAAATTGTACAGTTGTTTTTGTTTGTATTTGTTTTTTGTTCTTGCTGCAGTATCTTTGTATATTAGATATTAGTGAAGACAGTGATAAGTTTTCATAAATACTGTAGCCATAACTAATGTCGTGTCAATTTGTTCAGTCAGCTCTCTTTATAAGGGGCTAAAGAAAGTTGGCTGTACAGAATGGCTCTGACCATAAAATATTAGCAGTGCTGCAGCAGGTTCTTATGTTGGATGTCTTCATCATTCTTTGCGGTCAGCTGTCTGGCCCCAATTAAAGGTGGCTGGCTGTAGAGAAAAGTGTTGACATGACATGAGCAACCTCTGCATAACTTCCATGTGTACATAGTGAAAACAGAGGATGTTATACTTATATACTTAATAACAATTACATTGATAAACAAGAGATGAATTCAAGCAGAAAAACAATTGAAACGCTTTGAGTGACATTACAACAGAATCAAAATTCTATCTTAGGGACCTGAACATTTCTACAAGATTTTGCGTATGGAAAGGTTGATTTTGAAACCTACATGTCTGATAGTCTGTAGCTGCACATGACCAGTGGAGGTTCTCCTTGTATGTGTTTGTTGAGTCTCATCAGTATCTGCATGTATGTAGTCATCTGTGTAGGAATCTGGCCTCCACTGGCAAATGCTGTAGTTATGAAAGAAGTCCCTTTAGGGTTGAACCTTCATGGTTGGCACGGCTTGATCATGACTGCTAGACCCATAAACTTCAAGGAAAATCAGACCAGGGCAAGCCATTTCTAGGAAAATTCGGGAGGGAGTGATGAATTTGTCCACATTCAGACTTTTCCTGGTGTAATGTCAAGTCATACATGTTTTGATGTTTTTGTGCCATCACTGCATTACTTTTTGTGTAACATGCGGATTATTTCACCAACTTTAAAACTTGCATTTGACAGTGCTGGTAGACAAATTAATGTTAGTAAACAAAGATCTGATTGTCTGTAGCTGCACATGACCAGTGGCGGTTTCCTTGTATGTGTTTGTTGACTTGTTTCTGTCTTGTCAATGTTTCCATGTATGTACCGTTGTTCTGTGCAGGAGTCCAGACCCCACTGGCAATTGCTGTAGTTATGAAAGAAGTCCCTATCAGGGTCGAACCTTCGTGGTCGGCATGGCTTGATCACGACTGCTAGACCCATAAACTTCAAGGAAAATCAGACCAGGGCAAGCCATTTCTAGGAAAATTTGGGAGAGAATGATGAATTTTTTCATCACATTCGGGCTTATTCCATTGTATTGTCACTTTATGCAAGTTTTTATATTTTCTTGTCATCCAGCTGATACCCTCTATTGTAACTTCTGATAATCTGCAATACTTTTCAGGTAATATAATGTTGTATTGGAGGGATTTTAGCTATTTGAAAACTTGTACATGACTATGCAAATAGAGAGGTTAATTTTACAACCTACAAAGATCTGATTGTCTGTAGCCGCGCATGATCAGTGGCGGTTCTCCTTGTATGTGTTTGGATAGTGGTTCCATGAATGTAGTGTTGTTATGTGTAGGAGTCCAGCCTCCACCGGCATATGCTGTGGTTATGAAAGAAGTCCCTATAGGGTTGAACCTTCATGGTCAGCACGGCTTGATCATGACTGCTAGACACCTAAACTTCAAGGAAGATCAGATCCGGACAAACCATTTCTAAGAAAATTTAGGAGGGAGATTTTATGATTATGTCATCACATTTATTCTATTGACAATATTATGCATAGTTTGATATTTATCTGTTACTCAGCTGATATCCTTTTTGTCAGTTAACTTGAACATGATTAGAATTAGTGCTTTGTATTCAACATCTTGCACAGTTTGCATAGCACTGATCAACCCCTAACTAATTAGTACTGTGCTGGTTTAGAGTAAAGGGGTTGCTTTTGTAATGGTATGTTTGAATGCCTGTTTATTTTCTTTCAGTTTAAGATAGATGTGTATTGAAAACCACTCATTAGATTTTTCTTTCTCTTTGCAATTGAGAAATTGTTACATCTTTGCATTGTATTGAGTGTTATTTATTTGAAATAAAACGTTTGTTTCATGTTCAGGTTTGTTTCATGTTCAGATAGTTCTTGTTTCATGTTCAGATA
>JAWQUT010000539.1:7146-19563 GCA_033807755.1 Ellobium chinense | reverse complement strand
TATCACCACAGATATTAAGTTTCTGAGCTGGTCTGTCAGTAGGCTTGAAATGTTTCCATACAATAGACCTTTCTTAGCTAGTCACCTCCAAAGAAGTTTGCTTCAGATTTAAGCAAGATAGTAGTGTGATTATATCATCGCATCTCGCTTCCAAAAGTAAAAATGCTTATGCCAATAAAACCAGTGTAACAGATCACATCACCCGATCACATTCCCCTGACGAACGATTGCTGGAGTTGTTGCTAACAATGTCCGGATGACTATGCATTGCATAGTGACTGAAAATGGTCTATTTCAATGGAATTTGCTTCGTTGTTATAAATTTTGCTCTCTGGTTGAGGCCTAGGTTGGCTAAACCTTCTCCTACTCACTCCCCTCCCCCCTTTTCCGCCCCCCCCCCATTTCCAAAACACCCACACAAATTGATAAGAGATAAAATGAGGAACACAAACCTTGGAAATCATGTTGCACACAGTTCATTCTCAATATTTTTTCTTAAAAGGAAAAAGCCACAACATGGTTGTCCATAGAATGCTTTTTTTCCTTTTTGTGACTACCTGATCAGGAAGTTTGAGTCAAATATCTTACATGTAGTGTTAACAACACTTGACTTTTATTTTTAAAAAAACGATTTATCCTAATTTTTAAAAACTTGTACAGTATGTGTGTGGATGGTTACACGGTCATTTAATGAAAACTCCAGAATAAATGAGAGACACGAGTTTACAATCCTAAAGTGCGAAAGTCTCCTGTGAGTAGTAAACCTAAGCAAGAAGGTGCTTGCTATACTTCATTCCCATACTGCACTACATGTTCAGAAACAGATCCAGTATTTATGGTGAATGTCAGATGCATGCACTGCATACTGCACCAAAGATAGTCCTTGGTTACATAGTCAATGTGGTCTTTTAAAGCCATAAAAGAAACTCTTATCTCTGCAGGTCTTAGTCCTCAAGGACCAGTGATAGGCTTTCAGAAATGAAAGACAGGAAGACCTCATTAAGTTACAAACACAAACTGAATTACACTTGGACCTTGTGTGGAATCTATAAAGAAAATAATACACATATGTTTCAAACACGTTCAAATTTCTAATACACTTGCATTGTGAACAATGTCACCCTTTCTCGCGCTCTCTCTCTCTCTCCCCTCCATCTTTCATGCTCCCTCTCTTGTGAGGACTCGCTTGATTGCTCACATTCTCTCTTCCACTTTCTCTCCTTTACACTATTCTTCTCTTTAAACTTACACATAGCATATATTTAATAAAAATGTTACAATAATAAATAAAATTACTTCCTGACATAGCAAGAGAAAGGGAATTCTCCACAATGATTTTGTTTTATGAACTTCAACATCTTATTTGCTTGTGCATTAGCTGGGACATTTCAGAGATAGAGAGATCTGTTCTTGTGGAAGTCAGCAGTAACACTGAAGGTGTGTCCCGTTTCCGAAGAACTGAAGATAAATAGGTGGGAAAAGCATTCTTCTGTCATAGACAAGACCAGTCTGCGTACTGTACTGTGTTCACAATCATCTTCACTCAGAATTGAAGTCCAAATCAGTTGCGGACACTTGTAGTAATTTCTGTAGTATGCTGGTGGCTTCATCTACAGGGAGATAACTTTTGATGAAGTTACACTGACAGACAATGGACCATTCTTAAAAGAGGGTTGTGTTTTTGCACTCAGCTCTGCACCCAAACGCAAGCTGAACCCGGAAGTCCTGCAAATAAATTTTGTAGGCAATTGCTCTTCTTTAATCCTGCCCCTAACTTTAAACTAAGCACAATGTGAGAGACTTCTGGGATAATGCTTTCAAAAAAGTTAATCACTTAGATATGCCAGTCAGGCAGCTTATGTATGCTTTAGGTTAAGATTTAAGTCAGTGTTAACTGAAGCTCACTGAACTACCATAAAAAGGTACATTCATAATAGAACAAGCCTCCAATCTCTTCTGTAAGCTTGTCACAAAGAGCATCACGGACCTACAATGCCCCGAGCAGCTTGGGTGGGAGGAAAGGGTGACTTGGAGACCATTTCTTCATCTTGCAGGGGAATTGTTTAGTCAGATATTCTAAGCTTTTAGACAAAATTGATGAGAGACGCATCCAACTCTTCGTACCACCCGAGTCTCTTCCAGAAAATTTTACAGACGAGTCCCTTTACCCCATGATTTCGAAACATTGAAAGTGATTTGAGCAATTTTTTTTTAAAAAAAATCCTAATCCCTTACCTATCATCCACTGCACAGACTGTGGCTTCTGCCACCTGGAGCCAAGGAGGTAGGCAAGGATTCCGCAGGCAGCAAGAGCCAGAGTTATCCCACTTTCATAGGGTTTCTGGTAGACGGTGATAGCCAGGATGGCTACACTAACACAGCACAGGCAGTACCCATGGGAGCTGAGAATGTATTAATGGAACATCGCCCTTAGCAAGTGCAAATTAAAACGCCTGCATGGAATAAAATGATAATGTAAGCATGTTTTCGTGGGTCGGACCTTTGCATTTAAATAAATATAACGCTCTATAAGCTTTAGGCGGCATCGTTTAATTCATTTATTCTTTCTCTTCCTTCTCTTTTCTCTCCCTCTCGGTCTCTCCCCCTCTTTCTCTCCCTCTCTCTATCTTTATCTCTCTCTCTGTGTGTGTGTGTGTGTGTGTGTGTGTGTGTGTGTGTGTGTGAGAGAGAGAGAGAGAGAGAGAGAGAGAGAGAAAGAGAGAGAGTATAAACAGTGGAGCCTTGGTGTCCCAAACTTCACATAGGGTCTATTCATATTCTTCACATATTCTTTCACGACATTTCTACCTCATGGTCTCAAATACTTTACGAATTCCACTTTCAGAGTGGCTTCACTGAAATTCAAGTCACACTGTGTACACCCTCACCTTGATAGGTCTCTCTAAATAAGGTTCTGTCCACCTCATCAGCATCTGACCAGCGAAGACCATAGTGAGGACTATTGACAGACAGAAGCCCATCATCTCAATGAGGAAGAAGATGTTGCCAAGAGATTGCATGATGATGACTAGAATCAGCTGTGNGGGGGGGGGGGGGGTGAGGCGGGGATGAGGAGGAACAACATGAAACTGGTCATTCAAATGCGTTGGGTAGTGTTGTCAGAAAGCAAATTATGGTCTGTTTCATTGCAGCTTCGAGGAAGTGTTACCCCCCTCCCTCCCCCCAAAAAAGGAAATCGATTAATCCATCAGCGTCTTTGACAGACTAAAGCATTATAAATATGGATTCTATTAGTAGCGATTGAGCAGATTTACAATTGAAGAATTGAGTTGACTGATACTTTCTAGCCTCATCTGTCTCAGCTCGCAGAGCAATGGGTAGGCTAAATCTGTAAATAATGAGCGAGTGAACGAGAGAATGCAATACTTACGAGACTGTCTACTCGTCAGTGAATCAGTGCATTTCGCAATCAACTCCATTTTATTCGCAATCCCTTCATCGCAACTTTTACAAAATAATTAATCGGTGAAAAACTTGATAATTAGGCCACCAGCAACACGTTATTAACAGTGGATATGTGCGAACAGTGGGTCTCTGACTAGATCATCAATTAATTTAGCTATAAAACAAGTATTAAAACGGACACTTGCCTGATTCATAATTTATTATCCAGCCTAAATATTGGGGGGAAAAGTGGAGGGGGGNGGGGGGGGGCAAGAGTTATGGCAAAACCGTTACCACGATGCCACAATAAAAGGGTTCCATTCATAGATTTGAGATTGCAAGGTGTCTGAGTTCATCAGTCAAATCTGATGTAGACAATAATTAGGAACCAGAGTTGCGACGATTTAGTTTAATAAGCCAGAGGCTACGTTGCAGATATCAATGTAATATCGGCTCGAGGCCTTGCTGATATTATGAGCAGTGACCAGAGGTCTGCTACTGGTAATAATAATGTAGTGGCCAGAAGCCTTGTAGCACTACGTGCTAAGACAAGAAATCTTTGTCAATCAAAATCAGGGCTGAAAATACGTATTCGCACTGTGTAGTGTTAACAATAGCAATATCTGTAAATAACTATATAGCCTACTGTACATGCATATATTTAACATTATATTTAATATCCATTACCCGTCTTCTGGTCTTCAGAAAGACACTGAATAACAGTACACCACTGAAATACAAGCACAACCATAATGCAAGAAATACGTAAAATCCAGAGAAATATAAGCAAAACAGGAGCAGCTAGGTCGAAGGGAAGCAACCAATGAAATAATAACCATAGCTAGTGGCATCCATGATTTGTCTCCCATTTATTACGACCGTCATTTTTAACGATTATGTTCTTTTGACCACAAATTTTACACCAATTCATCCCCCCTCTCTCTGTCTGCCTGTCTGTCTCTTTCTCTTTTTGTGTCTTTCACTCTCCTTCTCATTCTCTTGATTGTGTTCCTAAGATCACACGGAATTTCATTTCATCCAAGTCACAGATAATGGGGTAATGTGTGCAAGTGTGTGTGTGTGTGTGGCTGCGCGCAGGCGCGTGCGTGCGAGCTTTCATGTGCTTGTGTGGGCGTCTGCACGTATGTGTGTGTGCACACGTGTGCGTATATTATATGTGAGCGCGCGAATGTGTGTACTTTTGCGTACGTGCATGCGTATCTGTGTGTGAGTGCATGTGCTCTTGCGTGCGTGTCCGTTTTCCGAGATGGTGATAAAGGGTATGATGATGATGATGATGTGCTGGTTGAAGTAACAATAGGTGTTATGGTGGTAATGGTGGCGATGGTGGTGGTGGTGGTGATGGTAGTAGTTGTGATCGTGGGTAGTGATGGTGGTTGTGGTGATGGTGATACTGTTGCTGTTGCTGTCTCTGCTGCTGTTGCCATTGCTGATGTAGTGGTGGTGATACTCTCAGAGGGAACTAGTGACGACCATACATTGGTGGTGCCAGTGGGGACAATCCGAAAAAATTCCACACAACTTGGGATAGGTGCAGCAAACAGTCGAAGGGAAACAACCAGTGAAATAACAATCGTGAATTAGTGCATCTCCATTTGTTACTACATTTTTACGACGTTTTTTGTTGACACCAATCTAGCAACACTTTATTCCTATTTTTCCTCTCTCTTTCTCTCATTCTTTTTCTCAGTCTCATTTTCTATCTCTAGGAACGACCAACACATCATCATCGTAATCATTATCAGTAACATTATCCTAAATACTGAAAACAGACGAGCACGTGAACACACTCCACAAATATAGACACAGACCCACAGACCCACAGACACACACGTACACACATAAACACACTCGCACACACACACAACATACACACATACACAAACGGACACGGGCACACACGTGCATACACATGCATGCAGGCACACGCATACACAAGCACAAATAAGGTGGTTGGGAAGTCAGTCTTATTACTTATAATTTGGCAACAACGAAATTCCATGTGATCCTAAGGACATAATCTTAAAAATTGAAGAGCGTTTTTCCAAAAGGCACTAAGTCCACTTTCGTTGAAAATTTAGCTAAGTGTTTCACACCAAGGCATTCCTACTCTCCTTTCATCCTGTGATTTTGCTGATGCTTCAAAACAAGCTTATTCCACATTAACCAAGCTGGTAAATAAAATATTGCCGTTTTTCTAAAGAGGTTAAGTCAACGCTCTCTGGCTTTCCAAAACCCGATTAGTCCTCGCGCATGCGCCATGTCGGTCACTTCCTTGGACATCAAAGGTTGGTGTCGAGTCGGAGTTTAACTATAGAATCTTCTTGTTGTGAGGATGTTAATTAATTTTTGAGGCTTGGAATACTCTGAATTTAAGAAAATAATTGATAGACATTGTATGTTTATCTTAGAAAGCAGATATTTAAATTTATTTTGATTATAAAGAGGGCGACTACTTGCATCTGGTTCACCCATCTTTGCAGAACTAAAACCTGACATTTTGTTGAATAGAACCTGTCTGTCTGTTTTCAATGATTACTGCACAGGTTTTATTTATTTTTTTTTTTTTGTGATTGTTAATTGTACATTTTTTAAAAATCTAAATATAGTAGATCCACATACACACTATTTCTCTCTCACACTCTCCCATTCACACACACACTCACTCTCTCACACATATGCACACATCAATCAATTAATTCAATTTCAAATATATTTTATTACAAGACAATGCCATCAGTGAACAAAAGATTTTCCTCAGTAATGTCAATGTTTCAGAAGGAGCTAAGTCCATGGACTTGGAGGGTTTTGCAGAATCGCACAATTAATTGTCAACCACATTATTTAATGTATGAGTTTACAAAGATCTCATTTAACATGATTGTCTCTAAAGTTACTCTTAAAATACTCTTACTTTATGTGGAGAGAGGAATTTGATATTTAATTCCATCTGTCTTTCACTTTAAATTTGTTTCTACTGACAAAAAATGTAAATTGGACTTAGTGCCTTCTGGAATAACGCTCTTCAATTGGAGAGAGAGACAGACAGACAAATGCAGGTTATGTTCGAAGGGAAATAATCGTGAAAATTGAAGGTTATATTAAATGGGAGACAAATCATGGAAGCACTAGCTTCCAATTATCATTTTACTGGTTGTTTCCCTTCCACCATTGTCTGCTCCAGTCTTATTTGTTTGGTTTTTTTTTTTGTTTGTTTGTGATTATTTGTGTGTTCGGCATTGCTGTTTTTCTTTGGGAATATCATTACTTTTAGATCATCATCATCAGCAGCAGCATTACCATCACCACCACCACCACCACCACCATAACCAGAGAAAGACGATGAGAGAATAGTGAGTAAGTGTGTGCAAGTGTGTTTGTGTGTGTATTAGAGAGAGAGAGAGAGAGAGAAGGAGACAGAGACAGAGAGAGAAAAAAAGAGTGAACAAGAACGAGAGGGAGGAAGAAGGAGAGAACAAGGGAGAGAAAAAGAAAGAGAAAAACAGAGAGAATGAGAGAAAGAGACAGTCACAGAAAGAGAAAGGAAGAGAGAAAGTCAACTCAGGTTTCTGTGCAAGTTGTTCTCTTTGTCTGCTTCTTGCTTTTATTATCGAAATTGAGCAGAGCAGTTTGATGTAATATATAACGTAAGCGTGCTTCCCGAAATAAGGGTCTGGTTATCCAGGTGCAGAAGTCAAGTTTGACAGTAAACGTTTTCTGCATTTTTATTGCCACTCGGTTTACGACATCTACTGCTGATGCTCAGACAGCTCTGGCCCAGCAGGTAACACCATCCTCTGCATAAGACAAACACAAAAAACTGTTAGCAACTACACAAAGATTCAAGTCTTTGTAAATGGCAACGATGCTTCTAAGTACACAAGCATGGTTGCATAAACACCCAGATTATACAAAATATCCATTCACAGCTACATAATATATGAATATCTGTTTTACACAAAGAGCACGAAATTTTTGGACAATTTCAGCATATGTTTCATGCAAAGAACATAAAGATTTTCTACAATATCTCCAGCTATTTCACACAAAAGACTCAAATTTTTGAACAATTTCTCCACTTATGCACTCTATAGATAGTAAATGATGAGCTGATATACATCAAATTCATAATAATACGTACATGAATGACAGTTTTCATGATGTAAATAAATCTGTATACTAAATGACCAGCAAAATTCAGAGTCCAGTAACTTCAAGGCTTAGAAACTGGGATGAAATTCAAAAGGCAGACATAATAATTATATACATACTGATGCAAATTATATTCACCTAGGTGCTCTACTGTTGCCATCTCAACAAACTTACAAAAACAGACTTCACCCTTGTCCTTTATTGTTTTGGATGATAGACGCACTAGACTTTTAGGGTGACCAACATACATTACTGGTTAAATTTCAGTTGGGTAAAACCAGCAAAAATAGTTTCCTGTATGCTTTTCAAGATTTTCAAATGTTAGAATTATTCTGATCACTTTTAGTGATTGTCTCTGGGTGAATGCTCTCCTAGGATGAGCTACTGTCTCTTAATGACAAAAACATATACCCTGAGTGAGCAGTAGAGGTGCAAAATAAAACAAAAATATATCCCAACACAGTGTGCTTTTTCAGAATATGGTTTGACATTGTCATCTGTAATTTATCTGAGATTTTACAAAGAAGTTAATCTATTAACCGAGCTATTAGTGAAGGCAAACATTTTTGAACTAGGATTATTCGGGTCCAAATTCTATTTGTTTGAAGTGACAGGGTCATCCTCATGCAATGTAACAAAAATATAAGAAAACTGCGATTGAAGAACAATTTTCTACCATAGAAGTCATCTCATCTGCCTCACAAATACTCAATATTTATCCATAGTTACTAATTATTTGCCCACAAGATGATTATATTGTATACCAAAATTTATTTGACTTTCCAGTTTTACAATAAAACAAAAAGATAATGCTAAATGACCCAAAATGCCTTCATAGTCTGTATACCAAATGAATTAAAATATACCGAAAATTATTGTTTCAGGTGACTACAGATTTGCAAATCTCAATAGTAACTTCACATATTAGTGTACCACCAAAAGTCATGAACTGAGAAAATTTTCCACTTTCTTAATGAGATGGTTTTCAATTATTTTTAAGTAATTCCTGTCATTTTTAGGTTACCTGCAAGATAAAACATATGTTTATCTGTGACGTAGTTTTGAAACACACCAGCAGTTTGGGGAATTTGGCATTTACATAGAGTAACCCCCCCCCCAATACACCAGTATTCAATTTTTGACAAAGGGTGTGTAGTTGCTGCATTTGCACTGATATGCCAGTATGTCATTTTATGACAAAATGCTTTCAGGTGATACAGTGGTAGTTAGGCCAAGTTGATGGTGAAAAAAACTGGATGGATGGATGGATAGCCTCAATTTTGTGTGCAGCCTAGTGGTGGGTAGTGCTTGAATTAATGTGTAACTAGCTATCTATGTGCCTTCCTTTTGAAGGTTATACAATCAAATCGACCTACAGAGTATGTTTTGAAGGGTTTTTCTTTATTTTGCTTAAATTGTACAAATCAACTGTACCACTGTTGAATCCATCTGACCTCAAAATAGCTGAAAATGTTTTTATTGGCCAACAAAACAAGAAATGGGATTTCCATCAGGCTAAGGTGAATGCTGAAATTGTTGGGTGTGTTGTTATGTAAATCTGCTTTGGCTATATGTAATTTCTTTATGGGTTTTATCTAGTAATAACAAGGTTTATAGTCTCAAATCAAGGCAATTACCTCCTCATGTCATTTTACATTATTATTACCCTAACAAGCCAGAACACTCAAAGACAGTTTTAAGTCTCTGGAAAGCATGCAGTGCCACTGATCTTTACAGGTGTTAACCACTAACACTGTGGCAATATATATTTCATTGCCTATAGCCTGATGGGTGAATTGGGGAAATGTGAATGAAATACTTTCCTAGGGAATTTACAACATGGCCAAGTAGGCTTTTTAAACCCATGACTTTCAGAAACCTAAATCCAACACCATAACGTTTAGCTATTCTGCTTTGCTCAGGTTTAATACTAAAGGCAAGGTTTGGAGAGAAAAAAAAAGGCTCTTGACAGAGCCAGTGGGAATATTAGGTATATTCTCTTTTTCTTTATTCTCACTACTTGTATAACAGAGTGGCAAGGCATAAATATATGACATTCTTATTAAGAGGGAGGAATATGAACCCCATCTGATAATTTCAAGAGGCTGTTACACATTATCTAAGGAAGTATGTCATTTGGGATTTTTCCAAATTACTGCGAAGGATCAATGTTCAGATGTAGGGCTGAAAAAGCTTACAACAGAAAATTTCAAGCCCTTACGGGAATCGGTCGCAGGATCTCTCAACTTGCAAGTCTGAATGTGCTATCCCTACATCTGGTGTTCACCCATGATCTTGACACATCCCCTGACTGCTCACACTAAGCCTGATCTTGTTATTAATCCTAACCCAAGGACATCTTGGGACAGTCCCAGGTCTATTCTAAATGAATGCAGAACACATGTATCGTGGTGATGCCTAGTTTGTGAATGTTAAATGATAAAGTGATCTATTACAGTCAGCACCATTTTTGTGGATCAAAAAATTGCAAAACACATCAAACATTAGTATCATTGCAGCCAGATGCAAAAAAGATCTAATGAAAACTTACAATGCCAACGACATGTGGCATTTCTTGTTGCAGGCAGCTTACAGCGCGGGCCTGAATCGTTCTTGGTTATCCCCGTGCATCTTGTAGTAGCTGAGGAGACACAGGAATTATCAAAATCATTTCATGTGACTGACTGTGTCACTGAAAATAATGGTGGTCTGAATCGAATTTAATAATAATAATAATAATAATATGGTTTATCAATCCAGGCTAATGTCTGCTCACGTGACTCAACACTATTATTACCCTATCAGGTCTGATCACTCTAGGACTTTCTCACCTCCCTGGGAGCATACATTGCCATTGCCATTTTACAGGCACTGATCACTAGCATTTTGACAATATTTTCCACTGCCTATAGCCAGGAACCCATTTTACAGATGGGTGAACTGAGGGAAATATGAACGAAATGCTTTCCCAAGACACTTAATACAACATGACCGTAGTTGGGAATCAAACCCATGACCTTTAGATCTGAGTCCTATATCTTAATCTTAATACTGAGAAATGAATATATATAAGTCCATGACTTAGAGATCTCTCAGTAGGATTAAGGTCCTAATCCATTGACTGAAATTTTTAAGGTATTAAGCATCAAATGAAATTGTGATCTACATGTACATCTAAAACATTCCATTCATTTTTAATAAGCTTATAGCTGTCACTAACAGCTCACTTAAGAGTTGTTGATTATTGTCACCTTGTTATAATAATGGCTGCAATCAGAATTAGGTGGGTTTTTTTTGTTTTTTTTAATAAGGATGCCATGCTTTTTCTGAAATCCAGGCCCACATTGAAAAAGTTAAAAAGAATTAAAACACACTAATAATTTCCTAACAAAATAGCTGTTGCAAAGATGTACACTATCTCTTTCCCTCCCTTCCCTTCCCCCCTTCTCTCACAAGAGTGAAAAATGACTTACTTTATATTTGCAGAACAGTGACATTATTCATCTAAGGTAGATCAGATTTTAAAAACAGAACTCATGATAACACTGAAAAATGACGCTATTATAAACAAAAAAAGTTTGCCCTCTCACACCCCCACCCCTTTCCACAAATCTCCCTATTCCACATTTCCAGTCATGAAAACTAGGTGGACCTCTAATAAAATGAAGGTGCTGTGATGCAAACTTCCAAAAGATAAAATTCTGTTCCCACCTTCTCCTTTCCCTCAAAGGAGGTGGAGCCGCTGCCGATTCAGCTGCTGGCGGTGGAGCCGCTGCCGGTTCAGCTGCTGGCGGTGGAGCCGCTGCCGGTTCAGCTGCTGGAGGTGGAGCCGCTGCCGCTTGAGCTACTGCCACTTGTGCTGCTGCTGCTGCTGCTGTCGTCACTGTTGCAGCTGGTGACAAAGCTGGAAATAGAAATAACAGTATGAACTCATTTGAATTCAATTGCATATTCAACTTCAATCTCTTATGAATATAAAAAAATTGGATCACTATGGGGATTCAAGATGTCCTAGCTGATCTTGTGGAGGGCCACATCTTGTAGAGTGGAAACAAACCTCTTCTCACAGAAGGGATGGGGGAAAAGAGTGCTACTGCTATGTCTCTTCCTGTTTATGCAGATGGTATTTAAGCTGTGTCTGTTTTACTTTAAGTTCTATAATGGCAACAATTTCCACTGACTATCATTCTTTGCTCTTATAATGCATTTCATGACTGATCCAATCCCTGTCTGATAAGGACAGGCAGGGTCTGTTGCAGCACTGTCTATGATTCTGCATTTATGGATGTACCATAGTATATACCATAGTATGCTCACTGAATGATTAAGTAACCTAAAAATAGTGAGTGAATGCAGTAGAAGGGTTGTGAGAAAGTGCTGCATTTGTTGAACAACTGATGAAAAGACCAGGAAATATCAGGAGTGATTGCCCTTGGTTGGATTTAGATAAATAGTTCAAAATACTTACGACCAGCCTGAATATGATAACTAAGTGCATCCTGTGGGATCACTGTTTATTTGTCCCTTACGTCCAATAGCCATACCACCAGACACCATCAAGGGTTAATTCTTTACTCTTTTCAACAACACACCACTAAAATCTTTTCAGTTCAGAGCAATGTGTCAAAAGTCCTTCAAAATAACAAGGTGACACAAGATTTGCAAAGCAGGCATCTAAATGAAAAATGTTGGGAAATAGAAGAAGAAGTCATCTTAGAAAAACTGAAAAAAAAACAAAACTACTGTAACAGAAAAGAGAAACTGGATTGGACAGCTTGACAGAAATAGAGATTATTGTACAGCAGAGAGGTTGTGATATATCTTACTGTGCTGCCAACA